>SJYW01044195.1:1878555-1907284 GCA_006410735.1 Raphicerus campestris
CGCTGGGCACCAAGGGGTGCTGACCCCTCAGCCAGAGCATTCCTAACCCCCGTCCCCTTGCATGAGTGCTGCCCAGAGCGACGGGGACTGTGGAGGCGCTTCCTCCCGGGAGCACGCTCCTCCGCGCGCCGCACCGTCTGTGCGCCTTCGCCAGCTCCTCCTCTGCAGCTCACCCCAGAGATGTCGGTGTTGCCAGAGACTTGGGCTTGGAGCTCGTGCCTTCTCCGCCTGGTTATGTAGAGCCCCATCTAACCCGGGTGTACCACAAATAAGGAAAAGAATCCCAGGTGATATGAATGTAGGTGGGAACAGTTTTGTGCTATAAAGCCCATTTCTCTTGCAGACCCCACCCTGCAGGATGAACACCAGACGCCTCCTGCAAGCAGCCTCAGGTTAGGTGCTTAGCTGACCTGCCGTGCCAGGGCCGGCCCTCAGGCAGCACCCCGTCTGGGAGTCTAGGGCCCCAGTGCCCCCTCTTGCCCCTGCCGAGCCCAGGCCAGCCCTCAGACAGCACCCCGTCCCGGAGTCTGGTGCCCTGGTCCCCCCTCTTGCCCCTGCAGAGCCTGGGCCCACCCTCGGGCAGCACCCCGTCTGGGAGTCTAGGGGCCCGGTCCCCCCTCTTGGCCCTTCAGATGGGCTGTTAGCACGGAACCCTTGCAGCATCTCAGGTGTGACCCCGCTGAGGTGTGGAAGGCAAGTGCAGCTTCTCTGCTTCCTGCCAGGGTCTCCCTTTCCTTAAGAGGCAACCCCTCCCTGGTGGATAGAAGGGTGGGAGGGAGACTNGGGCCCGGGCCCACCCTCGGGCAGCACCCCGTCTGGGAGTCTAGGGGCCCGGTCCCCCCTCTTGGCCCTTCAGATGGGCTGTTATCACGGAACCCTTGCAGCATCTCAGGTGTGACCCCGCTGAGGTGTGGAAGGCAAGTGCAGCTTCTCTGCTTCCTGCGAGGGTCTCCCTTTCCTTAAGAGGCAACCCCTCCCTGGTGGATAGAAGGGTGGGAGGGAGATTTACATTTGCCTGGTCAGCCTCTGCCACTCCCAATACCACCTTCTGGGCAAACACTCAACTGTCCAGCCTTCCTGTTCCCCAAGGAGGCAGCTGTGGGCTCAGGGGCAGCCTCGTCCTCAGGGCACTGGATCCAGAGAGAAGCCCCCGGCCTCACCCCTGCGGGTTTGTACAAGAGGGGGCTGCTCTGCCCCTGGTTCTCAGCTCCCATCTGCCGAGAAGTGGGCTTCCTTGTTCTGCTCCCGGGGGCTCAGTGGGAGCCTGCAGCTCCTTCCTGGTAGGATAACTGGGGTCTGTTTTCTTGCCCCCAAGAAGCAGCTTGGCTGTTCCAGGCCCTGCCTCATGGCAGTGTGGTGCTGACACCCCAGAAGTGGGCTGAAACCCCACCAGATGCCGGATCCCGACAGCAACTCCCTCTGATGTCACTTGCTTCTGGAACTTCTTCAAAATCAGCTTATCTGAGTCACAGGTTCTCACACAGGCCCAGCCCAGGACGTGAGACTACTCAGCTGGACCGATCATGGGCTCATCAAGCAGACTGTCTTCCTCAAACCCCCCTCCAGCTCCTTCCTCAGGGTGACCATCAGTCTAAGCTGTTACTATGAGAGCTCTGCCGGGTCCTGCAATGATCGCCCCGCTGAAAGACCCACCATAAACTGCTGAAGACATGTGGTGAGCTGAATGGTGCTCCCTCCCCACCAAAGGTATGTCCACGTCCTAATCCTGGGAATCTGCGAACGTGATCTTATTTGGAAAATAAAGAAAGGTCTCTGGAGATGTAATTAAGGATCCTAACCTGAAGAGACCATCCTGGGTTATCTGGCCGGCCCCCAAGTCCAGTGACCAGCGTCCTCACGAGGGACAGAGAGCGCTGTGACAGGAGGCAGAGTGCGGTGACGTGACCGCTGCCAGGAGCAGCGACAGCCGCTGGGAGCCGGGGGAGGCAAAGCACGGGCTCTCCTCTGGAGCCTGGGGAGGGAGAGTCGTCCTACCGACGCTGGATTTTGGACTTCTGGCCTCCACAACCATGAGAGGAGACATTTCTGCTGTTTTGGGCTGCTCAGCACGTGACGGTTTGTTACAGAAGCTGCAGAAAATGGACACAAGCTTAGACCTCAAAATCACACATGTCAACGCTAGACCCTTCACCTGAGACTCAAGGTCCACTGATGAACTGGGTTCAGATTTAACCACTGTGGGTGAGAAACCCAGCGCTGCTTGGTCAGTGGGTGAGTCGCCTTCCGGGGAGCTGACAGTCGGTAACCTTCTCATCTCAGACCCTTTCTATTCACCATGTTATAGCGTCTCCCCAGACTGCAAAGAAAATACCATTAGTGGTGTATAGGTCTGTCTGTCTCTGTGTCTCTGTCTCTCTCTCTCACACACAAGAATGAATGCCGCAGGGTCACACTTTTCTGTAAGAACTCTCTCCTCGAAATATGTCTTATTTGTTCTGTGGCCTCTCGGTCCAGATAACTGATGGATTAATTCATTTGTTCATCCTTTATGCATTTACTGGATGCTGTTTTGTTTACATATTTTACCAAGGCCCTTGGGAAACGAGACTTAATACAGAAGAACAGTTTGATGGTATGTAGAGTGGGGAAAACTGGACCCACAGAGATTAAGAGGGAAGAAAGCATGCATCTAGAATGTGCATTGTGAATGCTTAATGCCCTACCACGGGATTAGTATCGATGCCTCACTCGGGATGAGGCCTGCTTGTGCTAACACAGTTGCTCCAAACAACAGAAGAATTACAGCATGCTTAAGAATACATAGAAAAGGAAGAAAAATCACATTCAACAGCACTCAACGAGAAAAATCACATTCAACAGCACTCAACATGAAGGCGATCGTATTAGTATTGATAAACATCCGCATGGCACCCACAAGCCGCAAGATTTTACATGACAGCTCTGATTTCAGATATTTTGTCTTTTGGTCAGATTCCCTGTTATAATTCGAGCACCGAGCTATAGGAACAAGCCTCTCAACCATGAAAACTATCTGTTCATCTATTCAACAAACGGCTGAATGACACAAAGTGGAAAATCACAGATTCTGGACTCAGGTACCACACTGCCTGCGGCTTGGGCAAGTCATCTCACGGCCTCTGCCCCCGCTTCTTCACCTGTGCAGTAAGGGTGCTCTCTGGGAGGGAGGCAAGAGTATCATCCAAGTTCTGGGGTGGGATCGTGAACTGACCACGTTCCTTTTCCTCCTCTGTTAGACCCTCACTCATAACTACAGGGCCTCCCATGCAGCTCTCAGCACAAGGGTGAGGGACGGCAGGGACACCAAGTCCAGTCACTGAATCTCAAGTTCTAAGAACTAAGTCCTAGTCACAAGACAGACAGGGTACAAGCTCTGCGGCGTCAACATTCCCAAAACTTCACTTCACTCCTGAGGAAGGAAATCTCCCGTGACTTTGTAGAGGAGAAGGGACTTGGACGAGAACAGGGCTGAGATGCTTGTGAGCTTTCTGCTGCCTGAATCCCCTCGCCAGGTGAATACAAAGGCTGCAGGAAGCTGGGACGGGGGTGGTCCGCACGGGTGGGCTCAGTGAGAGTCAGTAGGTGAATGAACAAAGAGGACATTGATCGCACCTACTAAAAACTCCCGCAGAACATGGAGATGCAAATTCTAGACACCACCTTTTCAAAGAGCTGACCTCGCCTGCAACATGGGAACACCGATGACGTATAACAGGTAGAATATGGGTCACTGAAGTTGGGAAGATTCGAGTTTGGATTCTACCTACAGCAGGAGATACCACACCAGGCGGACTTGGGGGACTGAGAACACGGCCGAAGCAATGGCCTGTCCTGTCTGGATCAGGTTATAGAAGACACTGCAGTTCCCATCCTGAGCTGCCCCTCTCCGAACCCTCGTGCTGCTGGGAGCCGACTGCTGTGNGGATTCTACCTACAGCAGGAGATACCACACCAGGCGGACCTGGGGGACTGAGAACACGGCCGAAGCAATGGCCTGTCCTGTCTGGATCAGGTTATAGAAGACACTGCAGTTCCTATCCTGAGCTGCCCTTCTCCGAACCCTCGTGCTGCTGGGAGCCGGCTGCTGTGTCTCGAGCAGCCCTTGGCAGGGGCTCACCTGGTGGGGAGCTGACGGCCATGTCTGGGATCGTGGGGGGCNTCCTGAGCTGCCCCTCTCCGAACCCTCGTGCTGCTGGGAGCCGACTGCTGTGTCTCGAGCAGCCCTTGGCAGGGGCTCACCTGGTGGGGAGCTGATGGCCATGTCTGGGATCGTGGGGGCCCATCTTCTAGCCTGATCAAGCCTTCAGCTTCAGCCCTGGCTAACTTGACTGTGTTCATGAGACCCCACCCCACCCCGCCCCCACGCCAGCACCACCAGCCAAGCCCCTCCCGGGCTGCTGAGCCCTAGAAACCGTGCGGGATAATCACTATGTGGTGCTTCAGGTTTCAAGGCTCGGGGGTAATTTGCTGCGTGGCTTCCCAGGTGGCGCTAGTGGCCAAGAACTCGCCTGCCAATGCAGGAGACATAAAGAGACATGGGTTTGACTCCTGGGTCGGGAAGATCTCCTGGAAGAAGAAGCGGCAACCCACTCCAGTATTCTTGCCTGGAAAATTCCACAGACAGAGGAGCATGGCAGGCTGCAGTCCACCGGGTTTCAGAGTCAGACACAACCGAGCGCCTGAGTACATAAATGCCAGCTACTATACCACCTCTCCCTGGAGAAGGCAATGGCACCCGACTCCAGTACTCTTGCCTGGAAAATCCNAAAAATCTTGATTTCTGACACCTTCCAGAAACCCATTGGAAGCATCAACATTGTGGGTCCTCAAACCTGCCTGCCAAGAAGTAGGGAAGGGGCTGCTGCTTGAGCCCCTTCCCTTTGGGGCTGTAAGCCCTGGTCCTTGCCAAGCCCTGCTGTCCGAACCCGAGTCTGCTGCGTGCGTCCACTCGTCTGCCGGGCTGCCCCATGGGCGGCGGGTTGGAGGCTCGGTCTTTCCTGGGACACCTGCCCAGGTACCACCCCGGACACCGTGAACTGCAAGGCACTCTTCTCTGGCCGCTGGGTCCTTCACAGGCTGTCCAGCACCTGGCCCTGCGAGCTCTTCAAACACTCACTGCTGTCCTAGATGACGCAAGGTGAGCAGGGGACGTCTCTCCCTGCGTAGAAACTTACACTTCAGTCAACTGAATTTTTTTTCGTTTTTTCTGTCTGGGAGATTTCAGCCCACTTGTAAGCTTTTTATCCTCCTCGTGTTCTTCTCCAATTCTTTGCTGCCTTTGAGAGCCTATCAGTCTGGATGACACTATCAGTCTGTCCGTATCAGGCACGGTCAGAAAGGCAGGTCTCCCCTGGAGGAGCCAGCACTCTCTAGGGTGGCTCTGTTACCTATTATGGCATGGGTTTCACACTGAATTTTTCTTCCCCTATATCAAAGTCTCCCTTCTACTCATTTTCAGCTTTTTACACCAGATTCTTTCCAGAGGACTTTAGAAGCGGCTGTTGGGTCTGGTTGCAATGGGGTGCAGCGGGGTGCAGGCCCTCAATTCTGGCCCCATGGCAGTCTGCCTGCCCCTAACATCCCATACTCCAGCCAGACTGCATGCCAGCAGACCCACAGACGATGCACATCTCTCCTCTTGGCTCCTCCCCCTCCTGTAGCTGCCTGATAAATCTCAGTTTGAGTTGCCTTCCCTAAGAAGGGTACCCCATCCTAATAGCGAAGTACAAACCCTACTCCATGCTGGCTCTCTTTCACTTTAACCTTCTGCTACCAGTTAAGAATGTTGCCTATAAGGTGGCAGGGAGGTTCAGGAGGGAGGGGACATATATATATATATCTGTGATTCATGTTGATGTATGGCAGAAAGCAACACAACCTTGTAAAGTAGCTATCCTCCAATTAAAAATAAACTAAAAAAAAAAAAAGAAAACTGCCTACAGGCTGAAATGCACAGGGGAGCCCATTCTCCAGGCTCTGACTTTTCAGGGCATAACACTTCTCCATTTACACAGAGGTAAATATTGGCAGGGGCTTCCCAGGGGGCACTGGTGTGAAGGACCCACCTGCCAGTGCAGGAAATGCAAGAGACCTGGGCTCAATCCCTGGGTCGGGAAGAGCCCCCTGGAGTTGGAAACAGCACCCCACTACAGCATTCTTGCCTGGAAATCTCGTGGACAGAGGAGCCTGGTGGGCTACAGTCCCCGGATTGGAAACAGTCAGATGTTACTGAGCAACTAAACACACGATAAGTGGCAGAGTAGAGAACAAACTTGTTTTCTGGGAGGTTTACAGAAACACTGTGCCTTGACCAACGTGCCCAATTACAAGAACAAAGGATTCCGATACTGAGAAGTCTGCACCAGCCAACCACAGCCCCTTCCCTTCTAGCATAAAAGAAGCCTGAATTCCGACTTGGGTAAGATGGTTCTCTGGGGCACGAGTCCACCACCTTCTCAGTCTGCTGATTTTCTGAATGACATATCTATTTCTTGTCCCGACAACTCGTGTCACGATTTACTGGCCTGTCATGTGGCAAGCAGTAGGAGCTTGGACTTGGTAACATGATCTCCTCCAAGCAGCAGAGCCCCTGCCAGCCTCCAGGTCCCTACTCCTCTGGCTCATGCATTTACAATAGTACCTGTGTCAGCTCTGCATCAGTTTACAAGTCTGTTCCCGCACTCAGTTTCAAGCCCCTTGAACACTGGGGCCTTTCATTAAACTCTTCATCTTTGCACCCTGAATTTGAGAATACTATAGCAGTGTATCGGTCAGCTATGGCCACAATAATGCTGTGTAACAAAGCCCCCAAGTGCTTCCCTGGTGGCTCAGAGGGTACAAAGTCTGTCTGCAATGCCAGAGACCCAGGTTGGAAAGATCCACTGGAAGAAGGCATGGCAATCCACTCCAGCGTTCTTGCCTGAAGACTTTCCATGGACAGAGGAGCCTGGCAGGCTACAGTCCATAGGGCTGCAAAGAGTCTGACACGACCGGGTGACTGAGCCCACAGCAAAGCCCCTGAGCTCTCTGTGGACAGTGGCGAGCACTTCCCTCTGGCTCCTGTGTCTGCCAGGTGGTGGGGATTTCGCTTGTCTCCACTAGGTTTGGCTCTGTTTGGCCAGTTTGCCTGCTTTGTGCTTATCTGTGGATCAGCTGGACCCCAGACACACACTGGATGGGCACATTCTAAGCCTCAGCATCTCACCTGCTAGCCCCATATGAGCCAAAGCATGACGTGCAGCCAAACCCAGTGTCCAGTGCTAAGACAACACTCTGCCCTCCATACAGCTGTGGGCCTCAGGGTCTTTAAAATATTTATGGCATCAGCAAATATGGGCTGTTCAAGAAATTATGAAAGACTCCTCAGGCTGAAGCTGAAGCTCCAACACTTTGGCCACTGATGTGAAGAGCCGACTCACTGGATAAGACCCTGATGCTGGGACAGACTGAGGGCAGGAGAAGGGGACGATAGAGGATGAGATGGTTGGATGGCCTCACTGACTCCATGGACATGAGTTTGAACAAGCTCTGGAAGATGGTGAAGGACAGGGAAGCTGGGCGTGCTGCAGTCCATGAGGTCGCAAAGAGCTGGACACGTCCTAACAACAACCAAAAGCTCGTTAGCTGTACAGAACGCATCAACAGCAGTAGCACATGCACCTATATGAGAGCCAACTCTGGGTGGTTGCTCCCCACAGGTCTCCCAGCATCCCCCCGCCATTTCTAAACGCAGCACTGTCTGGTTCAAACCCAGCTGGAGAGTAAGCGCCACAGACGGACAGCAGCCTTGCCTGTTCCCCATGAATGGATGTGCAGGGCTCCATCTGGCCGGACATGCCTCCAGTCCCCACGTCCACCTCCTCAATTAATGCTTGTTCTTTTGATTACTTGAGGAATTTCACCACAGAAAATCCAGGGAGATGGGCCCTTTCCAAGATTCTGCCTGTGGACATTAATCCTGGGGATTTTCACACAATGTAATTTGTTTTTAAGTTTTTTTTGGTCTGGTTGGTGCAGAATTTTCCTTTACCATTTGAATAGAGGCAGAGGTCAGGAATAATATGCATAAATATTTATTTCCCAAACAGTTAATTCTTACTCTTAAGATGATTTGGGCAAGTGGAGGGGAATAAATTTTCATTATGTAGCAGAAAATGTGGAATCATTTAACAGGCATTTTCAAGTACCCACCTGTGAAAGAGAGGCAAGGGACACAAAGCGAAGGAATGGCCGGGACTGTGCAGGTGGGAAACGTGCCCAGCGTAGTGGGGACAGGGGAGGGGCAGCAGCCGAAAGAGGGCACTGTGGTCAGTGAGGGGCTGCGGGCTGCAAATCCCACTGACCGGGTTCTTATGGCCTGAGGCTGGAGATGCAGAATGACACGTGGGCAATCGTGTTGATACTCGCCGTGGACAGAAAGTCCTCACCGCCTTTGGGAACATCATTCAACAGGGCAGCTCTCACAACTCGTGTACAGAGATAAGTTTTGCTGAGAAATGTCTCATCATCACTGTTTTCTATAAAAAGCACATGCGCTATTTCAGGGTGCCCTCAGTTGCAGGGGGAGGTTTTAGACCGTGTATTTCTCTTCTCCAGGTTTCTCCACTTTGCGCCATGGAGCGTCTTTGTTGTGGGGTGTTCCGTGCACTGCAGGATGGTCAGCTGCATCCCGGTCTCCACACTCTAGAGGCCAGAAGCCCCGCTCACCCCGCCTGACAACCAGAAAAGTCTCCAGACTTGGCTATGCTGATGCTGGAGGGCATCCCATCACCCCTGGTTGAGAACCACTGCCTTAGTCCCACCTACAAGCAACTGTGTGGTTGCTAGCCAGGGAAATGCAGATGGAAACAACAATCCAGTGCTGCCTCCCTTCCCCGGGTTTGCAGGAGCATCACACTGAAGAATTCAGAGTGTTGGCAAAAGAACTGAGGCAGGCAGTCCTAGTGGAGCGCTGGGACAAGGACCGTAGGGGCAACTGGTGGAGTCCATTCAAACTGAAAAGGCTCGTTTCTAGTGGCCGAGACCTCTCGAGGCATCAACTTGGCAGGCAGCAATCCTGGCGTCTTCACCACGAGGAAGCATTTAAATGATGTTTGTCACAAAATTACTTGAGTGAGTGAAAATGGGAAACCTCCCATGTGCCCATCAACAGGAGAGGAGCTCAGTAAACAGCTGAAAATAACGACATGCATCTGGGTGTGTGAACCACGGAGAACTGAGACCAAGCACTCAGAAGAGGAAAGTGCATTACGCAGTGAAAGGCCCAGGGTAAGGGCGGTGTGTTCCTCTCTCTCCCTCCCTGCCTCACATAAACGCCATGTTTTCTTCAGTGGCACGTGTGTATGGAAACAGAAGTACCTGGGAAAGCGTCTGGCAGCAGTCTTGGGGCGGGGCAGGGCCACTGTGGCCCCAGTCTCCTTTTCCTGAAGGCCTGGGGCAGGCTTTGGCGGTGGCTGGGCTGGGAGTCTTGGGGTGGGGGTGGACGGAAGGACAGGCTGGGGGAGTGGAGAGGTGGCACAAGTCACTGTCCGTTTCAGAAGCAGGGCAGCTGCACGCAAGTTCACAGCATCAGCGTCACCATTTTCAAAAGTCTTCATTTGTTACAATACTGCTTTTACGTTCTAGCTTTTGAGCTGCGAGGCAAGTGGGATCTTAGTTTCCTGACCAGAGACTGAACCCATAACCCCCTGCACTGAAGGCGAAGTCTTAGCTCCTGAACCACCAGGGACGTCCCCACAGCATCATTATTTACAATAACCAAAAGGCAGATCAACCCAGATGTCCAGAATCGGTAAATCCCTTGCAAAATAAAGCATATTAGCATCTGTCATGGGGTGGGGGGTGTGACTGATGGGTACAGGATCTCTTTCTGACACGAAAAAGTTATAGAATTAAAGCCAGTGGTTGCACAACCCTGCGAACAGACTTAAATGCCACTGCACTGTTCATTATAAAGAGGGCAGTTTTACGGGATTCACCTCAACAGAAATAAATTGTTAAAAAGCAGAGCAGCACTTATTTTGAGAACCAGATGGGCTCAACCATGAGCACCACTCAGATCTGTTCGTCCAGGAAGGATCTGGGTCGTGACACCAGAGCCAGGATGACCCTTGAAGGACGTGTCTGTTGTTGAGGACGTGGGGAAACGTTTGCTCCTAATTAACCAAAGTCAAACACTCGGATTCCTGACAAAATGCTAAGGTAACAACTCCACTAAGCCAGACACTTGGTAGAAAAATGTGAAGAAGGTACAGACCTGGCTCTCAGGGCCTCTAGGGGTAGAAACGGTCACGAAAACAAACCATCATGTGATAAACTGAGTGCCAGAAGGGCGCTGACCATTTAGGGGAAACCCAAGGAAGGAAATGACTACCTCCCTGAAATGTCAAACAAGCACACCTCCGAGTTGGGGGGTCTTTTAGGGTCCCCATCACGGGGGGAGGAGAGGAACACAGAAGGACAGCGTCTGAAGGCATCTTTAAGATGCAGATAGAAACGCCCACTTTCTAGCATAGTGCGAGGTTAGATTTCCTGCATATCAGNAGGCCTGGGGCAGGCTTTGGCGGTGGCTGGGCTGGGAGTCTTGGGGTGGGGGTGGACGGAAGGACAGGCTGGGGGAGTGGAGAGGTGGCACAAGTCACTGTCCGTTTCAGAAGCAGGGCAGCTGCACGCAAGTTCACAGCATCAGCGTCACCATTTTCAAAAGTCTTCATTTGTTACAATACTGCTTTTACGTTCTAGCTTTTGAGCTGCGAGGCAAGTGGGATCTTAGTTTCCTGACCAGAGACTGAACCCATAACCCCCTGCACTGAAGGCGAAGTCTTAGCTCCTGAACCACCAGGGACGTCCCCACAGCATCATTATTTACAATAACCAAAAGGCAGATCAACCCAGATGTCCAGAATCGGTAAATCCCTTGCAAAATAAAGCATATTAGCATCTGTCATGGGGTGGGGGGTGTGACTGATGGGTACAGGATCTCTTTCTGACACGAAAAAGTTATAGAATTAAAGCCAGTGGTTGCACAACCCTGCGAACGGACTTAAATGCCACTGCACTGTTCATTATAAAGAGGGCAGTTTTACGGGATTCACCTCAACAGAAATAAATTGTTAAAAAGCAGAGCAGCACTTATTTTGAGAACCAGATGGGCTCAACCATGAGCACCACTCAGATCTGTTCGTCCAGGAAGGATCTGGGTCGTGACACCAGAGCCAGGATGACCCTTGAAGGACGTGTCTGTTGTTGAGGACGTGGGGAAACGTTTGCTCCTAATTAACCAAAGTCAAACACTCGGATTCCTGACAAAATGCTAAGGTAACAACTCCACTAAGCCAGACACTTGGTAGAAAAATGTGAAGAAGGTACAGACCTGGCTCTCAGGGCCTCTAGGGGTAGAAACGGTCACGAAAACAAACCATCATGTGATAAACTGAGTGCCAGAAGGGCGCTGACCATTTAGGGGAAACCCAAGGAAGGAAATGACTACCTCCCTGAAATGTCAAACAAGCACACCTCCGAGTTGGGGGGTCTTTTAGGGTCCCCATCACGGGGGGAGGAGAGGAACACAGAAGGACAGCGTCTGAAGGCATCTTTAAGATGCAGATAGAAACGCCCACTTTCTAGCATAGTGCGAGGTTAGATTTCCTGCATATCAGGCGTCTAGCCCGGCTGGCCAAGGGCAAGGCTCTTGCTGCCTGCAGGGCCTCCTTTAGGCCCTCTCAGCAGCTCCATGTCCCTGATCCACGACTGTTTTCAATCTCAAACCCCACTCCACCCCCCCTCCATTTTAAGACAACGACTTTGCACCCTTCTCCACCTGAAATGTAAGCTGCTTGAAAGGCCTTCACTTTCCCAGGCTGTGCCCACAAGTCTCCCCACATCTGGGCTGCCTCCTCCTTCCCTCCTGCTGCTCTGGGGGCCCCCAGATCAGGACCTGTCCCCCAACCCCCGTGCTCCAGAGCCTATGCCTTCAAGTTGCCCTGCTGCTTCCATCTTATCAGTGTGGGACGTTACAGCTAAGGGGCAACACTGCTGCACTGCCATAACGGAGTCCATGTTTCCACAATGGCTCATTCTTTGCATCTCACGACCTAGGGTTTTGACAAAGGTATCTAGCATGCCTGTATCAGGCAGTCCTCTCATTGCCCTGAAAATCCCCTGTGCTCGCTATTCCTCCTGCCTCCTGCCTTCTCCCAAGCCCTGGCACCACCCACCTTCAACTGTCGCCATAGTTTCGCTCTTTCCACAATGTTATACACTTGGCATCACGGTCCATGAGCCTTTCGGCCTTGCTGCGTTCTCTCAGGGGTATGCATTTAAGGCTCCTCCATGCCTGTCCACGGCATGACAGCTCATTTCTTTTCAGTGCTGAGTAATAACCTGTGACAGGAATAACCATGAATATCCCCGCATCGCCGAAGGCATCTTGGTTGCTTCCAATGTTGGGTGACTTTGGTTAAGTTGTTCTGAGTATCCGGGGGCAGGTCTTGGCGTTTTAACCCAGGTGAGTCTCCCCGCCGCGTTCCCTCTCCTGCGGCTCCTTCTCCACCTCCTTCCCTGTCTCTTCCTTTCTTCCCTCACCTCCCACTCGCTTCTCAACTCCACTCAGTCTCGCCTCCTTTCTTGGCCGGTTTCCGAACCAGGTTTGGCGTGCTCACGCGCTCGGAGCAGGGCAAGACGTGGAGACGCTGAGGTCTGAAGCACAGAGAGGTGGGCTATTTGCAAGGTGACCGAGCGGGGAGACAGAACAGGTCTCAGACCAGCCGCCCCAAAGGCAAGGGGCTGCCGGACTGTGGGATAAAGCTGCACAGCGTGGGGGGCGCGTTGGGTAGGTGATGGGATAAGGGTCGGGCAGGATGGTTCTGTGCAGGCGCAACTAAGCCAAGGCACCACCTGAGGGTGGGGTTTCCGCCCTCTGATGTCAACGTCTCTGGGCGCACACTCGCGCATGCTCAGTTGGGAGTCTTAACAGGCTCAGCTCCAAGCTTGCCCGGTTCAAGTCACTTCGGTCGTGTACGACTCTTTGGGATCACTCCATGGTCTGTAGCCCAGCAGGCTCCTCTGTCCATGGGATTCTCCAGGCAAGCATACTGGAGTGGGATGCCATTTCCTCCTCCAGGGGATCTTTCCAATACAGGGATCGAACCCGTGTCTCTTACATCTCCTGCATTGGCAGGCGGATTCTTTACCATAAGCGCCACATGGGAAAGCCCACAGCTGACTCCAAATTCCTGGACCACAACTTGGGCAAACAACTTGTAGTTTAGGCTCTGTGCTGCTTGGAGGGTGGTGCAAGTTTCACGCAGACGACCTTTGATGAGTGAAGGTGCATGAAATGGATTTGAGTAATGACTACCCAGGGCTTTGGTAAGTTTAGCAAAGTGGTTCTCCAAGTCTGGTGTCTGGAGCAGCAGCAGCAGCAGCAGCAGGATCACCACTTGAGAACTCACTAGAAACGCAGTTGCCAGCCACCCCGGGGCCTGCTGAGTCAGACAGGGGAGTCACGCTGTCTTCTGCGTTTTAATTTCCCTGCGTGATACTGATGAGCCTCCAAGCATGAGAGCTACGGCACTAGACACACAGCCCTGGATGACCCTGGCATCTCTGAGCTGAACAGCACCCAAAGACAGTGTGCAATACCTTCCCACACTCCCCAGAACAGGCACATCAAACACTCTGCAACAAGAAGCGTCCAACAAGAAGCATCCGCCAGGATGTGGAGGAGCTGGAACCCTCCCACACTGCCGGTGGGAACGCACAACAGTGCTCCCACTGCAGAGAAGTCTGGTGTCTCTGGGACTGAACACAGTTAGCATACAACCCAGCAGTTCCATTCCTAAACACCCACGAGAAATGAAAACAGACATCCACACGGAAACTTGCACACCCAAGTTCCTAGTAGCACTATTTACAATAGCCTAAAGGTAGAAGCAACCCACATGTCCATGAACACATGAACACAGTATGATCTTTTCACGAGGGAATATTATTCAGCCATAAAAAGGGATGAAGAACTGACTCATGCTACAACATGGATGAACCCTGAAAACACAATCTCAGTGGAAAAACGAGTCTTGGAGGAAACCGCACCTTGTATGATTCCATCTGCATGTAACGCCCAGATGAGACAAATCCAGAGAGACAGAAAGGAGGTGGGTGTTGCCAGGGGCTGCAGTGGGGGTAGGGGACAGTGGGATGATGTCCACATCATCAGAGTATGGGGCCTCTTCTTCAGATGATGAAAATGTCCTAAAGTTGACTGTGGAGACAGCTGCACACATCTGGATTATCTGGGAGGCACCAACACTGGACACTTTAAATAGATAAACTGTAGCTGAATGAAGCTGCTCAATACACGCACACACACACAGCTCCCCACTGCTTTTAATATCAAGTCAGGAGTCTCTTCAGCAGCCTACAGTCCAGTCCCATCACTTCCTGGCAAACAGATGGGGGAAAAGTTGAAGCTGTGGAAGCAAAGCTATGACCAACGTGGATGGCATATTAAATAGCAGGGACGTCCCTCTGCTGACGAAGGTCCCTCTAGTCAAAGCTATGGTTTTTCCAGTGGTCATGTACAGATGTGAGACTTGGACCATAAAGAAGGCTGAACACCAAAGAATTAGTGCTTTCAAACTGTGGTGCTGGAGAAGACTCTTGAGAGTCCCTTGGACTGCAAGGAGGTCATACCAGTCAGTCCTAAAGGAAATCAACCCCAAATAATCACTGGAAGGACTGATGCTGAAGCTCCATTACTTTGGTCACCTCATGGGAAGAACTGACTCAATGGAAAAGATACTGATGCTGGGAGATTGAGGGAAGGAGGAGAAGGGGACAACAGAAGCTGAGACGGTTGGATGGCATCACCAACTCGATGGTGGGTTTGAGCAAGCTCCAGGAGATAGTGAAGACAGGGGAGCCCAGCGTGCTGCAGTCTGTGGGGTCGCAGAGTCTCATGTGACTTAGAAAGTGAACACGGCCACAAAGCCCTGAATGGCTACAGAACGCCCCAGGGGAGGCTGTCTCTCCACTGTGATGCTGTTCTGCTCATATTTTTCCTCAGAAGCAGCTCACTTGGGTCCCTGCTCTGGTCCAGCCCCAGCCCGTCCCTTCTGCTCTCGCCGGGTGCCGACCCTTCTCCATCGTGCTCATCACAGTCTGAGAGCCATCTTTGCTTTTGTTTCATGAGCACCTGGTTCTCCCACCAGACCCTGAGCTCCACCATGCAGGCGCCAGGCCGCCTCTATCTGCACCACCAAGCACGGTGCCTGGCACGGAGAAGGCGCTCAGCAGATAGTAATCACATTAGCTGATATGAACGGAAATGCTAATTAGCTTCCACACACCTGTGGGGAATGCATCAATACTCTTCAAATGCATGCAAAAATCATTATAATTGCTTTTCTTCTTCGCTGAGCATAAATTTTATGTAATTGCCCATCTTTGAGTTGGAAATAAACATGGAGAGGTCGCTGTCATTGATTGCATGAATTAAAAAGTCCCTAATCCCAGCTGACCTTTTCATCTATAAACTCCTAATCTGGCGTAGGGGGAAGGTGTGTGATTAGGTGAGAAGCTTTGTAAAAAGTCAGATGGAAGCTGGGAGCATCCACCTTCATTATCCTGTCTGAAAGACAGGCCTCTGTTGGAATCTTGACATAAATTTATCAAAGCTGTCCACTCATGTCAGTCTTGGGTTTCAAGATATTTACTATTTCTTGAAGGTTTGTGACAAGAAGGTCAAAGAAAAGCATGACAATGGAGACTGATGTCAGGAGAACAAGATTTTCCAAGGATGAAGTCAGGCAGTGCTTATCAGCGACGCTCTCTGACGGTCCACGGCTGTGTTCGCTTGTTTGGGCTCACATTGCAGAGCACCGCGGGGCTTCCCAGGGGGCCATAGTGGTAAAGAATCTGACGGCCAACCCAGGAGACTTAAGAGAAGCGGGTTTGATTCCTGGGCCGGGAAGATCCCCTGGAGGGGGGCATGGCAATCCACTCCAGTGTTCTCGTCTGGAGAATCCCATGGACAGAGGAGCCTGGCGGGCTACACTCACAAAAGACTCAGACATGACTTAGTGACTAAACAACACAAGAAAATGCCAGCATTAGCTCCTCCTTGGATGGTATTTCGACCACATGGCATATACTCTCTTATCACGACACCAGGGTTACTTACTGAATAAATCTGAGAGGGACTCTGACAGTTCTGGTAAATCTGACCACATGATTCTGGAACAACACAGATGCTTAGTGATGACATCCCAACAGGTGTGAGGCGAGACTTCCTGTGCTTCCATTTCCATGTCCCTGATGGTCAGTGATGTGGAGCATCTTCACATAGGCCTGTTGGTCATTTTGATGCCCTCTTTGGAAAAATGTCTATTTTGTTCTCCTGCCCATTTTTAATTAGATGTGGGGTTTTTTTTTCTGGTATTAAGTTCTGTAACTTTTTGACCTATTTTGCATATTAACCTCTTATCTGATACATGGTTTGCAAAAACTTTTCTCCCATCCTGTGAGGTCTCTTTTCATTTTGTTAACTGTTTCTTTTTCCGGCAGAAACATTTGTGTCGGATGTAGTCCCATGTGTTGATTTNTGTGACTTAGAAAGTGAACACGGCCACAAAGCCCTGAATGGCTACAGAACGCCCCAGGGGAGGCTGTCTCTCCACTGTGATGCTGTTCTGCTCATATTTTTCCTCAGAAGCAGCTCACTTGGGTCCCTGCTCTGGTCCAGCCCCAGCCCGTCCCTTCTGCTCTCGCCGGGTGCCGACCCTTCTCCATCGTGCTCATCACAGTCTGAGAGCCATCTTTGCTTTTGTTTCATGAGCACCTGGTTCTCCCACCAGACCCTGAGCTCCACCATGCAGGCGCCAGGCCGCCTCTATCTGCACCACCAAGCACGGTGCCTGGCACGGAGAAGGCGCTCAGCAGATAGTAATCCCATTAGCTGATATGAACGGAAATGCTAATTAGCTTCCACACACCTGTGGGGAATGCATCAATACTCTTCAAATGCATGCAAAAATCATTATAATTGCTTTTCTTCTTCGCTGAGCATAAATTTTATGTAATTGCCCATCTTTGAGTTGGAAATAAACATGGAGAGGTCGCTGTCATTGATTGCATGAATTAAAAAGTCCCTAATCCCAGCTGACCTTTTCATCTATAAACTCCTAATCTGGCGTAGGGGGAAGGTGTGTGATTAGGTGAGAAGCTTTGTAAAAAGTCAGATGGAACCTGGGAGCATCCACCTTCATTATCCTGTCTGAAAGACAGGCCTCTGTTGGAATCTTGACATAAATTTATCAAAGCTGTCCACTCATGTCAGTCTTGGGTTTCAAGATATTTACTATTTCTTGAAGGTTTGTGACAAGAAGGTCAAAGAAAAGCATGACAATGGAGACTGATGTCAGGAGAACAAGATTTTCCAAGGATGAAGTCAGGCAGTGCTTATCAGCGACGCTCTCTGACGGTCCACGGCTGTGTTCGCTTGTTTGGGCTCACATTGCAGAGCACCGCGGGGCTTCCCAGGGGGCCATAGTGGTAAAGAATCTGACGGCCAACCCAGGAGACTTAAGAGAAGCGGGTTTGATTCCTGGGCCGGGAAGATCCCCTGGAGGGGGGCATGGCAATCCACTCCAGTGTTCTCGTCTGGAGAATCCCATGGACAGAGGAGCCTGGCGGGCTACACTCACAAAAGACTCAGACATGACTTAGTGACTAAACAACACAAGAAAATGCCAGCATTAGCTCCTCCTTGGATGGTATTTCGACCACATGGCATATACTCTCTTATCACGACACCAGGGTTACTTACTGAATAAATCTGAGAGGGACTCTGACAGTTCTGGTAAATCTGACCACATGATTCTGGAACAACACAGATGCTTAGTGATGACATCCCAACAGGTGTGAGGCGAGACTTCCTGTGCTTCCATTTCCATGTCCCTGATGGTCAGTGATGTGGAGCATCTTCACATAGGCCTGTTGGTCATTTTGATGCCCTCTTTGGAAAAATGTCTATTTTGTTCTCCTGCCCATTTTTAATTAGATGTGGGGTTTTTTTTTCTGGTATTAAGTTCTGTAACTTTTTGACCTATTTTGCATATTAACCTCTTATCTGATACATGGTTTGCAAAAACTTTTCTCCCATCCTGTGAGGTCTCTTTTCATTTTGTTAACTGTTTCTTTTTCCGGCAGAAACATTTGTGTCGGATGTAGTCCCATGTGTTGATTTCTGCTTCGCTGTTTGTGCTTTTGGAGTCATGTTAAAAAAGAGAAACAACAACAACAACAACACTCCCAAGGCTAACACTCAGGAGCTCCTCGCTACGTTTTCTTCTAGGAGTGTTAGGGTGTCAGATCTTACATTTCAGCCTTTGATCTTTTAATGATTTAAAGATGTTTTTCATCAGCGGTTGTTTCATGCTACTATAAACATGCTACTATAAACAAAGACAGTTTCTCATCTTACTGGAGGGCTCCATGCAGCCCTGGGTCTTCTTCATCAGGTATCTTCATATACCTTTGGAGACAATTTCTCCCCCTCAGTTTTCAGGGGGCAGGACGGAGTGGTGAGAGTTTTTCAAGCCCTGAAGACTGACTAAGATATTTCTGGACAAAACATTGGTCCTACCTCTGATCTCTTCTCCCCAAGGACCCTAGGGGCTGCCTGGATAAGCAGGGCTTCACCTGGCTAGTGGTGGGGGCTAGAATATCCTAGCTGGCACGTTTGCTGGTTTTGTATTTAACTAACAAATATTTCCCCTTAGCATTTTCCTTAGCAGAAGACCTAGGAAAACCCCATTTGCTCTGCTCAGTGTGATTATGGAGGCATCTGTGCATGCCAAGCATGGTGCACGGTGCTGGTTTGACTGGAAATTATCTTTGATTCTGGATCAAGTCTCTCCCTTCAATGATGAAAAATTTCTAGGTATTTCTCAAAGGGTGGCCCCAAGGATTTCTTCCCGTCAACTGGGACCCTTGTTAAAAATTCAGATTAGAACTTATCTGGGGCTTCCAGGTGTCGCAGTGGTGGAGAATTTGCCTGCTGATGCAGGAGATGCAGGTTCAATCCCTGGGTTGGGAAGCTCCCCTGGAGGAGGAAATGGCAACCCACTCCAGTGTTCTTGCCTGGGAGACCCCATGGACAGAGGAGCCTAGTGGGCTATAGCCAAGGAAGACAGAAAGGAAAAAACCGAGCAGCCTCGGATGTCGTCACAGTTGCTCGTTGCTGCTCAGTCGCTCAGCCGTGTCCTGCTCTTTCCGACCCCATGGACCATACATAGCCCACCAGGCTCCTCTGTCCATGGGATTTCCCAGGCAAGAATACTGGAGTGGGCTGCCATTCCCTTCTCCAGTTGCCCCAGTAACACTCCGAGAGAGAGGGAGAAATCCTTACAATATCCTCCTGGAAGGAGGTTGTGAGCCATGCTTTTATATCCAGCCAAACTTTGCCTGAAGTGTAAAGACTACCCACAAAACTGTGTTTGACTAAGAAGACATCATTCTGTGAGACCTTCTCAGGAAATTACCAAAGGCGGCTGAGGGCTGAAGAACTGATGCTTACAAATTATGGTGCTGGAGAAAAGATTCTTGAGAGTTCCTTGGACAGCAAGGAGAGTAGACTAGTCATTCTTAAAGGAAGTCAACCCTTGAATATTCAGTGGAAGGACTGATGATAAAGCTGAAGCTCTAATACTCTGGCCACCTGATGCAAAGAGCTGACTCACTGGAAAAGAGCCTGATGCTGGCAAAGATTGAGGGCAAGAAGAGAAGGGGGTAACAGAGGATAAGATGGTTGGATGGCATCACTGACTCAATGGACATGAGTTTGAGCAAACTCTAGAGAAGCCTGGAATGCTGCAGTCCATGGAGTCTCAAAGACCTGGAGTCAACTTAGCGAATGAACAACANCATGGTGCACGGTGCTGGTTTGACTGGAAATTATCTTTGATTCTGGATCAAGTCTCTCCCTTCAATGATGAAAAATTTCTAGGTATTTCTCAAAGGGTGGCCCCAAGGATTTCTTCCCGTCAACTGGGACCCTTGTTAAAAATTCAGATTAGAACTTATCTGGGGCTTCCAGGTGTCGCAGTGGTGGAGAATTTGCCTGCTGATGCAGGAGATGCAGGTTCAATCCCTGGGTTGGGAAGCTCCCCTGGAGGAGGAAATGGCAACCCACTCCAGTGTTCTTGCCTGGGAGACCCCATGGACAGAGGAGCCTAGTGGGCTATAGCCAAGGAAGACAGAAAGGAAAAAACCGAGCAGCCTCGGATGTCGTCACAGTTGCTCGTTGCTGCTCAGTCGCTCAGCCGTGTCCTGCTCTTTCCGACCCCATGGACCATACATAGCCCACCAGGCTCCTCTGTCCATGGGATTTCCCAGGCAAGAATACTGGAGTGGGCTGCCATTCCCTTCTCCAGTTGCCCCAGTAACACTCCGAGAGAGAGGGAGAAATCCTTACAATATCCTCCTGGAAGGAGGTTGTGAGCCATGCTTTTATATCCAGCCAAACTTTGCCTGAAGTGTAAAGACTACCCACAAAACTGTGTTTGACTAAGAAGACATCATTCTGTGAGACCTTCTCAGGAAATTACCAAAGGCGGCTGAGGGCTGAAGAACTGATGCTTACAAATTATGGTGCTGGAGAAAAGATTCTTGAGAGTTCCTTGGACAGCAAGGAGAGTAGACTAGTCATTCTTAAAGGAAGTCAACCCTTGAATATTCAGTGGAAGGACTGATGATAAAGCTGAAGCTCTAATACTCTGGCCACCTGATGCAAAGAGCTGACTCACTGGAAAAGAGCCTGATGCTGGCAAAGATTGAGGGCAAGAAGAGAAGGGGGTAACAGAGGATAAGATGGTTGGATGGCATCACTGACTCAATGGACATGAGTTTGAGCAAACTCTAGAGAAGCCTGGAATGCTGCAGTCCATGGAGTCTCAAAGACCTGGAGTCAACTTAGCGAATGAACAACAAAACAGCCAAGCAGCATGCGAACAGAAAAAGATCTGTTACTTTTTTTTCTTGGGAAGAGCATTAGCTTGATATTAATACCTGACAGACTGCAGAAGCAGCATACACAGGACCACCATTAGCTGCCATGAATGATAACAGCAGTGTGGATGATAACCCACTGTCAGCCACTCTCACCCATGAGTGTAGGCGCAAAATTTCCAAATAAAATACCATACTAGTGAATGAATCGAGTAATGGTATCAAATACATCACAACCAAGAACTTTATTATGGACTATAAGAACGATTCAATTTGAGGAAATCTAATAAAATAATGTAATTCAATGGGAAATGAAAAGATGAATCATTTTATGCTGAAAGGGCATTTGAAAAAATTCAGTATCCATTCTAATTTAAAAAAAAGGCACCCAAAGAAATAGGGATAGGACACATGGATACCCTATCCACAGCACCTAATGAAACATATCCATCCCTGCTCAGCACCCAGCCTCATTCTCCAGCATCGTCGCTGGGGCCAGCGGCGGGGGCAGGCACTGTGCTGTGGTTTCAGACTGCACCGGAGAGCCTCAGCCGCGCAGTTAGGAAGGGCGGACGCCGCATCCAGCATATCGTGTCCCCCCGAAGGGACTAAGCGTGGGTCTGTTCCGCCTCTGGAGCCAGTCCCAGTGTGCAAGGACGAGAGAAACCAGGGGCCCCTGCTGAAGGCACCGGGGAGACGCAATCCGCCAAAAGCACCTCAGAGTTTTCTGCAGTAAAGTGCAAGGAGAAAAGACGGAAGGGAAATCCCAAGATGGAATGAGACTTAAAAGATAACATCCCTTTTTTAAAAAGTGGGCAAGACTGAGCTAGAGTGTCCTGCGGAGGCACACTGGGCCATCAGTTTTTTTCCCCAGAAATGCAAGAAGTCCGTCTGCAGAACACACTGAAGAAACGCTCGCCCACGAGCCCTGGAGACAGACGTGTGGGGAGGCTCATTCCAGCTCTGCTGGTAACTGCTCAGAGCTGCAAACGGCTAAATGCCCAACAACAGGAGAACCCATGAAGGGCCCGCCGTTCCTTCTCCCAGTGAAGGCCTACGCAGCGACTAAACAGAGGAACTGTGGCTGCACGCATCAATATGGATAAATCTCAGAAACAGTCCAGGATGACAAACCAGCTGAAAGAGCCGTACAGAAGGCTACCTTCAAGAGGGGCCTCCCAGGCGGCCCGGTGGTAAGGAATTCACCTGCCAGTGCAGGAGCAGGGATCACAGGGCCAGTCCCTGGGTCGGGAAGACCTCCTGGAGGAGGAAATGGCAACCTGCTCCAGTGTTCCTGCCTGGGTAACCCCATGGACAGAGGAGCCTGCTGGGCTACAGTCCACGGGGTCCCCAAGAGGTGGACGTGACTGAGCAACTGAGCGGACACACACTACCTTCAATACGCGGAGCTGTAAAAATGGAAAGGATGCCCCACAAAATCCATGGAGGGAGCTCTGTGTATTAACAGCAAAAACCATAAGCACTAACTCCAGCCCCTAACCTCAACACAAACCCCAACCCTTAACCCTTGACTGTGACCCCTCAGGAGTGTGTGGAGGGGCTGCAGGCATTCCTGGGGGACCTTGGGCAGTAGCTGCCTGGGACGGCACTTGGGAGAGAAACGCCGCTGTTCCCAGGGTGTTTCCACCGCAATGGAGCCGATGCCAGGGATCCACTGCGTTGTGCAAAGTGGGGAGGCTTCTCAATTTGGCAAATGAGAGGGGAAAAAATGACAACCATTTTGGCAAAGCTGAAGATCTTCATATTTCAAAATGCTACAGCACAGACAATGTGTTTTGATGACCACACGATTTCATTTTGTGATCCCCGCAAATGCACTTTGTGAGGAAAGAAAGAGCTGACATTTTTCCTCCCACTTATTTATTCAACAAATATTTATTGAATCTGGCACACTCTGGGTGATAGATCAGAGAACACAGAAAGTAAGAATTCCTGCCGGCCTGGAGTTTACACTCTAGCCAGAGACACAGATAATAAACAAACAGCACAAAAAGGAAGGACAGAACACGATGGGAGGTGTTAAGGGGGCAGGATGAAACGATGGGGATGCTGGTGGTGGGGCTGGTGTTTGCAATGAGTGGTCAAGAGAGCCCTTACTGAGAAAGGGGACATCTGAACAAAGATCTGAGGGGTGAGAGGTGTTGAGCCATCCTGCTGTCAAGGACGAACATTCCAAGGAGATGAAGTGGTCTGTGCAAAGGCTGCGGGCATTAGGGGGACAGCAAGGAGGCTGGAACAGGATGGGTGAGAGCAGGTGAGAGAGAGAAAAGGGCAGAGACAGACCAGCCGTGGACCTGGAAATCTAGCATGTGGAGGCAGAGAAAGGTTCTGAGTCTGGATTCATACCTTCAAAGTGCATGAAATTAAAAGATGCTTGCTCCTTGGAAGAAAAGCTATGACAAACCTAGACAGTGTATTAAAAGGCAGAGAAATCACTTTGCTGACAAAGATCCAGATAGTCAAAGCTATGGTTTTTCCAGTAGTCATGTATGGATGTGAGAGCTGGACCATAAAGAAGGCTGAGCGCCAAAGAATTGATGCTTTTGAATTGTGGTGCTAGAAAAGACTCTTGAGTCCCTTGGACAACAAGGAGAGCAACCCTGAGTATTCATTGGAAGGACTGAAGCTAAAGCTCCAATACTTTGTCCACCTGATGAGAAGAGCTGACTCATTGGAAAAGACTCTGGTACTGGGAAAGATGGAAGGCAAAAGGAGAAGGGGCCGTCAGGGGATAAGATGGTTGGATGGCATCATCGACTTAATGGACAGGAGTTTGAGCAAACTCTGGGAGATGGTGAAGGACAGGGAAGCCTGGTGGGCTGCAACCCATGGAGTCGAAGAGAGTCAGAGATGACTGAGCAACTGAACAACAACCGCCTTCAAAGTGGGTGCTCCAAGAGTCCCTGATGGTTTGGCTGTGAAATCTTAGAGAGTCAAGAGTGCCTTTAAGGTTTCAGGCTGAGTGGCTGGAAAGAAGGCAACGTCAGCTTGGAGGGGGGGGCTTCGGCGGAAGACCCGGGCTCGGCCTTGGACACGTCAGCGTGTTGTACTATCTCCTGGTATAACAAATGACCACAACCCAGGCAGTTTAAGACAACAGACAACTGTGTCTTCTCTCATAGCTCTGGGGGCCAGAGGGGTCACGATCCCTCTGGGGGCCAGTCTTGCTCCCTTCTCTGGGGCAAAGTCTTGGCCAGCGGCGAGGGTGGGCATGTTAGGCAGAGAGACAGCAGGCAACAGAGAGCCTTTGTGGCATCGCTGGTGGGACCTTCAGGGGCACTGCTTCTCCCAGGAGGCTCCCCACCCCATCAGCACAGGGACAGTACCACCGCCCAGTGCAGCTGAGCAGTGGCATCAAATACTATCGGGAATGACTTCTTTCTTACACACATCATCACATCTCTAACACCAGATGAGACCTGCAAAGAGCTTCCCAGGAGGCTCAGTGGGAGAGAACCTGTCTGCCAACACAAAAGCCACAGGAGACACAGGTTCCATCCCTGGGCTAGGAAGATTCCCCTGGAGGAGGAAGACTGGGAAGATTGGGAAAATTCCTGGAGGAGGAAATGGCAACCTACCCTAGTATTCTTGCCTGGAGAATCCCATGGACAGAGAAGCCTGCCAGGCTAGTCTGTGGGGGTAGGAAAGAGTGGACACGACTGAGGGGCTACATATCGCACACGAGACCTTCANTTGGAAGGACTGAAGCTAAAGCTCCAATACTTTGTCCACCTGATGAGAAGAGCTGACTCATTGGAAAAGACTCTGGTACTGGGAAAGATGGAAGGCAAAAGGAGAAGGGGCCGTCAGGGGATAAGATGGTTGGATGGCATCATCGACTTAATGGACAGGAGTTTGAGCAAACTCTGGGAGATGGTGAAGGACAGGGAAGCCTGGTGGGCTGCAACCCATGGAGTCGAAGAGAGTCAGAGATGACTGAGCAACTGAACAACAACCGCCTTCAAAGTGGGTGCTCCAAGAGTCCCTGATGGTTTGGCTGTGAAATCTTAGAGAGTCAAGAGTGCCTTTAAGGTTTCAGGCTGAGTGGCTGGAAAGAAGGCAACGTCAGCTTGGAGGGGGGGGCTTCGGCGGAAGACCCGGGCTCGGCCTTGGACACGTCAGTGTGTTGTACTATCTCCTGGTATAACAAATGACCACAACCCAGGCAGTTTAAGACAACAGACAACTGTGTCTTCTCTCATAGCTCTGGGGGCCAGAGGGGTCACGATCCCTCTGGGGGCCAGTCTTGCTCCCTTCTCTGGGGCAAAGTCTTGGCCAGCGGCGAGGGTGGGCATGTTAGGCAGAGAGACAGCAGGCAACAGAGAGCCTTTGTGGCATCGCTGGTGGGACCTTCAGGGGCACTGCTTCTCCCAGGAGGCTCCCCACCCCATCAGCACAGGGACAGTACCACCGCCCAGTGCAGCTGAGCAGTGGCATCAAATACTATCGGGAATGACTTCTTTCTTACACACATCATCACATCTCTAACACCAGATGAGACCTGCAAAGAGCTTCCCAGGAGGCTCAGTGGGAGAGAACCTGTCTGCCAACACAAAAGCCACAGGAGACACAGGTTCCATCCCTGGGCTAGGAAGATTCCCCTGGAGGAGGAAGACTGGGAAGATTGGGAAAATTCCTGGAGGAGGAAATGGCAACCTACCCTAGTATTCTTGCCTGGAGAATCCCATGGACAGAGAAGCCTGCCAGGCTAGTCTGTGGGGGTAGGAAAGAGTGGACACGACTGAGGGGCTACATATCGCACACGAGACCTTCAGATCACTTGCTGGACTCCTGAGTTCTTAGATGAGCAGGCCCAGAGACAGTAAACAAGGGTCTCATTATGGTTAGATGATTCGGGAAGGGGGGAGCTGGGTTTCAAACTCCAACCTCCATCTCTTCTTGGCATCTCTGCCATGGTGACCTTCAAACCCAAGTGACCGACCCTCAGAGCAGAGGAGTGTTTGGACTGAGGGTGTGAGTTACAAGCAACAGAAACAGAATCTGGCTTGAACCCTGGAGGAAGCTTTGCCATGACCAGTCGCAAATTCCGAAGAGCAAGGACCCTCTGTGCAGCACAAGGAACTGTACTCAGTAACTTGTAAGAGCCTATAATGGTAAAGAATGAGAGAGTGCGTCTACATAACCGAATCACTGTGCTGAACGCCTGAAACTACACAAGACTGTCAATCAACTCTACTTCAATTTAAATAATCAACAAAGCCCGGACTCACCCGGGAAGACACTGCAGCCCCACCCCAGGCACCACCTGGATGACACACGCTGGGGCTGCCTCAGTGGCTGGCTCCCGACACTGCAGCCAGCAGCTCTGCCATGGTCACTCTTGGGAGGATGGACCCACAAGGTCCCTTTTCCTTGAGTTCCTGGCACTGATTCCAAGACTGGAGAAACTGTACCCCAGGGAACAAGCCCTCGCCCACTTTCCAGGTGGCCTGGCAGGAGACAGAGGCTGCTCTGCTCAGTTCCCCAGACCCAGAGGAGAGGCTAGGGTATGGGGCGGCCAGGATTCACAGCAGGGTTCACAGTGAGGAGCTGGAAGAAAGTGCCCCCTTGACACAGTGACAAACAGCTATCCTCCAAAAACACAGGCAGACCTCAGACTGTGGACCATTCCAGACCACTGCAGTGAATCAAGTCATCTGGATTCTGTTTGCAATTTTCCAGGGCCCAGAAAAGCTATGTTTCCACTACACCACAGTCTATTAAGTGCACAATGGCCTTATATCTAAAAAACAATTCAGTCCAGGCGCTCAGTCGTGTCCAACTCTCTGCGACCCCATGAATCGCAGCACGCCAGGCCTCCCTCTTCATCACCAACTCCCAGAGTTCACTTAGACTCACATCCATCGAGTCAGTGATGCCATCCAGCCATCTCATCCTCTGTCATCCCCTTCTCCTCCTGCCCCCAATCCCTCCCAGCATCAGTCTTTTGCAGTGAGTCAACTCTTTGCATGAGGTGGCCAAAGTACTGGAGTTTCACCTTCCAAAGAAATTCGAGGGCTGTAGGCATACCTTAATTTAAAAATACTGCTATAAAACTGTTGTCTTAAAATAAGACAACAATGATGTCTGCTGCATCAGTTGACTTTTCCTTTTATGAACAATTTGCCTGTAGCCTGCAGTGCTGTCTGATAGCGTTTTACCCACAGAACTACTTTCAAAATCGAATCCTCTCACACTCTCCCATTGCCTTATCAGCTAAGTTTATGTTATTTCTAAATCCTCAAGTTGTCATCTCAAGTTCGCCATCTTACATGGGTACAGTTCACGACACTTCAAAACAATCTGAATAATAATATCAAAGATTGAATGCAAAGGGGGAGGGAACATATGTATATTTATAGCTGATTCATGCTGTTGCACAGAGAAACCAGCACAACATTGTAAAGCAATTATTCGTCAATTAAAAAGAATGAAAATCACAAAAAATGAAAAAAGATTAGCCACAGGTCACTGTAAGTATATTGAAAACAACAATGAAACGTTTGAAACACGGCCAGGTTTACCACACTGGGACACAGAGTCTCGAAAGGAGCAAACGCCGTTGGACCAATGGTCCCCACAGACCTGCTGGACTTGGAGTGGCCACAGGCCTTCAATTTGTAAAAACAAAACAAAAGACAGTATCTATGAGCACAATAAAGCAGCTTGTACCGTGTTGGCGGCGTGAGGCTTAGACTAAACTCGGTGCATCCTGGCTGACACACAACGGCCACCTGGGGCAGTCGGTGGTTGCCTCTGCTCAGTCTGTCCAGGCTCAGCTCTCTCTGTCACCACCGCCCCCCCCCCCTACTCAGTTCAGCAACAACGCACAGCACGCTCTGCAGACCCTCAGCTCTGCGGACCCTCAGCCCCACCTTTCCTGTCTGCTGCATGTGGTTTTTTAGGTGAAATTTACATAGACTGAAACACACAAGTTCTCCTTGCAATCTGATGAGCATGGACCAGTGCACACACCTGTGTGAGCCAGGCCCTCCTCAAGATCTAGAATTTTCCGGTGCCCAGTCGTCCTCTCAGCACCCATCCCGAGAAGCAAATACTGATCCGCACCCATCACTGTGGGTTTGTTCTGCTTGTTCTAGAATTTCATACCCCTGAATGCAAGTATGTACTTGTGCCCAGTTCCATCACTCAGCAAAANAGAAGCAAATACTGATCCGCATCCATCACTGTGGGTTTGTTCTGCTTGTTCTAGAATTTCATACCCCTGAATGCAAGTATGTACTTGTGCCCAGTTCCATCACTCAGCAAAACGTTTGTGAGACTCTCCATGGGTTGCCCTGAACGTTAGCTGTGAGTCTGTGACTTCTACTCACTACGACGGGATCAAGGGCTCCGTGTGGACCGCAGACAGGCTGGGAGACTCAAGCTTTCAACAAGGATTCTTCCGATCCCTGAGGCTGGTTGAGGAAGAGGGAAGGGGGCCCCTGAACCCACCACAATCAGGCCAGTTTTCAACTCTTTATACAACAACGATTTGGCTAAGACTGCATTTGGGGAGAAGACTTTTTTCCTACAGAATGAGCATCATTTAAGAAACACGGACTGTGGATGTCAGATCTGCGAGTTTTTCTCGGAATCCACCACATCCTCCAACTAGAAACCATTTCACAACCAACAGGTTGAGATTTTAGAAAACCAATGAAGGAGTCTGGATGCCCAGCGTGGGTGGAGCTCTCAGACT
>SJYW01044195.1:1926175-1940136 GCA_006410735.1 Raphicerus campestris
TTGTTTTTTTTTTTTTTTTTTTTTTCTTTTTAAAGACTTTTTTTTTTTGGATGTGTTCCATTTTAAAAGTCTTCACTGAATTTGTCAAAACATTGCTTCTGCTTATGTTTTGGTTTTTTGGCCGTGAGGCATGTGGGCTTAGCTCCCTGACCAGGGATGAAATCTAAACCCCCTGCAATGGAAGATTTAACTCTAACCACTGGAAAGGCAGGGAAGTCCTAGTACATATGTTTATCAGAGCTCATTCACAGTGTGCTTATGGCCGGGGCATTTCACTGCGTATAAACTTACTTCCTAATCAACAGAAGTTCCAAGATGACACAACCCTGAGAATTACCAGGAATTTAAGTGTCCACTCTGCTTACCTTTCAGAACTCAAGTCCTCAGGTTTTGGTCAGTGCTTGCGATCAGGGACCAGAACTCAGATGGGGGTCATCAGCAGTGTTCCCTTGGAGAGGGTCACCCCATGGATCTTCAGGGTTTTCTTACAGACTCCCTCGAGATGTTCCCTGGGGACTAGAGCCTGAGGGACTCATTTACCTCTAGGGGTCCACCTGCTGGAAAGAAATGTGTTTATTAAGTGGCTACTGAATGTGTCCAAGGCTGGATGCTGAGAAAAATAACTCTGCCTTTCAGAATTCACCTAGGGCACCTCTGCTGCCCAGGGCCAGCAGAAAAACTATGACAAGAGAGGGTGCCGAGAGCTGTGGGTGAGATCATGCTGGGCCGTCCCGTAGCTCACTGGACTTCATCCTATATTTACTGCTGAGTCTCCTGTGCTGGGCTGGGGTGGTTAGGTGTGAGATGCAGGCCCACTGGTTACTTTCAGGGCTCTTTTAGGGTTTGTATAAAATTGGAGATTGTGTTGAAAAGCAGAGACATTACTCTGCCAACAAAGGTCTGTATAGTCAAGGCTGTGGTCTTCTCAGCGGTTACAGATGGTTGTGAGAGCTGGACTGTAAAGAAGGGAGAGCACCGGAGAACTGACGCCTTCGAGCTGTGGTGCTGGAGAAGACTCCTGAGAGTCCTGTGGACAGCAAGGAGATCCAACCAGTCAGTCTTAGGAGAAATCAGCCCTGAATACTCACTGGAAGGACTGATGCTGAAGTTGAAACTCCAGTATTTTGGCCATCTGATGGGAACAGCTGACTCATTGGGAAAGTCCCTGATGCTGGCAAAGAGTGAGGGCAGAAGGAGAAGAGGGCATCAGAGGGTGAGACGGCTGGATGGCTCCACCAATGCAATGGACAGGAACTGGGGCGAACTTCAGAACAGGAAGTTCAGGAGATGGTTCAGGAACGGACAGGAACTTCAGGAGAGGGTGAGGGACTGGGAGGCCTGGTGTGCCACAGTCCACGGGGTCACAAAGAGTCGGATACAACCAGGCGACTGAACAACAGCAATCTTTCCTTTCTCAGAAGAGTCTGTGCCAGGTGTTACAGGCACCGGGGTCTACCCAGTCTCCCTGTGATGGCTAGCCCAGCGTGGCCAAACACACTTCTCTGTCCCCGTCAGACTGTTCCTCCTGACTCCCTGTCAGCGCTCTGCCCTCCACCCACATGCTCAGACACAAGCCCTAAACGCTGCCCTTGACTGTCTGTTTTTAAACCCCCCATCCCATCCAGCGGCAAGACTCCTCGGTGTCGTCTCCCAGCTCTCCCAGGCCCAGGCAGCTTCTCCACGTCCCCTGTGCTCTCTCCCACCGGGACCTCAGCCTCCCCGCCGGTCTCCCGGCCTCCATTTTTGCCCCGTGCGTGTGTCCCAGCCCATTGCCCTGCTCTGTGGTTTCCCACTGCAGGAAAATCACAGCCCAGCTCCATCCCGTCTACAAAGCCCTAAGGATCTGGACCTGCCCGCCTCCCCTGACTTTTCTGCACCCAAGCTACCCTGGCCTTCACACTGGGTTCACAGAGCCCATTCTGACCCTCCACCTGGGACACTCTGTGCTAAGGCTGCCTCCTCCGAGAGGCCTTTCTAGAACACCTGACCCCACATGTGCCCTCCACCCAAGCCAGGCTCCAGCGTCTGCCCAGCCCCTGCTCCCGAGCCTGGGGCCCACTGTTGCTCTCGCACCCAGTGTATCACTGTCTGCATTTATCTTGCTTCTACGCTGGTTGATTTGTTTCCTGCTCATCTGCCTCCTCCCCACCCAAGAGTATTTACGCCAATTTGCAGGGCTTGGTGCAAAACGGAAACGCAGGTGCGCTAGTTCGAACATCAGAAAGACTTGTGATCAGAACAGGAAATCAAGCGTGTGGCCCCGTGTGTCTGCTCAGGCCTCCCACCTGGGAGCCAGCCCGTCTCTGCCCATCATGCCTAGAAGGAGCGCATACTGAGGCCACAGACCTCGTCCTGCTCGTCAGCACTGGACCAGTGGGGGTGCCAGGCAAGGGAACAGGATAAAGAACCCCATCAGGAGACTCCAGCTCAGGACTCAGCCCTGTGATGCAACCCCTCAACGTTCAGCCCCCCAGGGTTCCCCAGCCCTGACCCCACTTTTCTGCAGTCCCCAAGATTCCCTAGCCCTGACCCCCAGCTTGCCCGTAGCCACCAGGGTTTCCCGCCTGCCCAGCTGGACCGGCCTCCACGCTTCACAGCCTGGCCGGCAGGTGCGTGGAGCTCACAGATGACCAAAGCCTGGGGTTGTAACTTCCAGCTCCATATCTTTTTATACCTGCTCTTAGTTCACGTGGGCTGTGAGCCTTTCAGGCCGGGGAAGAGGCAGATGGGGCCCATCTGGCTTCACACGATGGTCTATAAAAAGGGCGAAGAGAATCGTGGCTATTTATGCCCCTGTCGTCCACGTGCTCCAGCTCCTGGACGTGGAGAGACCCAGCTGTCGTCTCTCCCTCCCCGGCGGCCACAGACTTCTGCCCTCACGAACTCATCCCAGGCCCCTGCCCTCTTGACGTTTTGCAGAAGAAGGGTTCCCTGGTGATGGACGAGGGGAAACGTCTGAAGCACAGTCCCGGCCAGGCAGCCGCTACATGCCCACAGGACATGTGGGTGTGTCTAGTAGGAAACCTCTGTTGGTCAGAATTGCCGAAGCGTGGGGGCGGATGGGGAGGGTTCAGGTGAACTGAAATAGCAGGAGATACTCTGATCACTCAGACTGAGCAAGCAAAGTGAAAGTGAAAAGTATTAGTCACTCAGGCGTGTCTGACTCTTTGTGACCCCATGGGCTGTAGCCCACCAGGCTCCTCTGTCCATGGGATTCTTCTGGCAGGAATACTGGAGTGGGTTGCCCTTTCCTTCTCCAGGGGATCTTCCCGACCCAGGAACTGAACCCAGGTCTCCTGAATTGTAGGGCAAGTCTTCACAGCCTGGGCCACCAGGGAAGCCCAGATTGAGCGAGAGAAGGACTTCTGTTCCACGGTGGCTCAAAACGTGGTTCTGAAGCCTGAATTGACTTTCTTGCTTTTGCTGGTCCACCCTCCGAATATAAATCTTCTGAGGACCTGAAGATCAGGTGAGCTGAAGTCATCACTGTGGGGGAGAGGAGATGGTCTGAATTCTCGGTGGAGGGCTGGCATTGGTGTGTAGGTAGATGTCTAAGCCCCTAACTCCCCAGGGAACAGGCTGTGGTCTGGGGTCTTCACCACTTGCTGTGGGGTGGGCCCTCTCGCAGGGTGGGCCTCAGGCTGCACGGGACACTCCCGATTGTCATCTGGGGCCGAGTGTGCCACAGCTGGCTCTGGCACAGGGCACAAGCCTGCAGTTGCCCTCCCAGGGGCCCTTTCAGCTTCACGTCTAAGGATTCTAGCTCGGTGTTCATTCTGCTGTCCTCTGGCCCCTTCTGCCTCAAAGGCAAGTGCAGCTGAAACACGAGTGGCTGAGCGGGTGCCACGTGGGGCTTCCCCCTGCTAGGCTCTGAGTGGCTGGGACCTGCTGGCAGGGTCCCCAAAGTGTCACTCCCCCATGTCCCAGGGGTGGGCGGGAAATGGGACAAATTAGTAGCCAATGGTAGAAACGCAGTTATCGTGACCAGCGGACCGGAGGGGTCTGCCCGGGGCCTCTCACACCCCATATGGAGGCCACCAGCCAGGGAAGGCCTGGAATCTTACACAGGGAACCTGTTCAGATCCTAGCTGCCTTAACATACAGCTATTTTAACTTCAGCAAAGAGATAAATTGTATTCTGGGGGCCACCGTGGGTGCAGGTATCTCCGCGTTAACTTGTCTTTACGTTCTAAAAATGATCTCAATTCCGAGGCAAATTTTCTATATCTTAGATGCTGGCATGATTGCAAGGCACCAAACGGTATTTCTCAAAGCTATCCGAGTATGAAATGAACAATGAATATGAAAAAGGGCTTTAAGCCTATTAGCTGTGGTTAATTCCTGTCTCGGGTCTAGAGGGAGGGAAAGGAGCTGTCAGCTCGTGGAGGCTGTGTTTGACTCGATTCTGGTCAACAGCACCGACAGGAGAAGCAACCCCAAGTCGGGACCCACCCTTCAGCCTGGGGGACACTGGGCCATCCCCCCAGCCGATTCCAGGATTCTGCCTGCATCAGCTTCTACTTGGGTCCACTCATTTCTCAAGACTTTCCTCAGCTATCACTCTGTCCAAGAAGGTTCTGGAAGTATGAACCCTAGCTTGGTACCTGATTCAGGGCCTGCACATAGCTGGGGTTCAAATGATTGTTGCTGTTTAGTTGCTAAGTCATGTCCGACTCTTTGCGACCCCATGGAGTCCTCTGTCCCCGGGACTCTCCAAGCAAGAACACTGGAATGGGTTGCCACTTCCTTCTCCAGGGGATCTTCCTGACCCAGGGGGTCGAACGCAGGTCTTTTGGCTTCTTGACCACCTGGGCCATCAGGGAAGCCCGTGCAGAAGGAGCTCAGGCATTAACGGGAACCATCAGCTCCCGGCCAGTGAGATCCCCATGCAGCGACGGTAAAAGACGGGAAAGGGAGGGTCTCCAGCAGCTGTCGGTGAGGTTCAGCCTGAAAAGTCAGCACCAGCTGGCGCCTGCGTTCCAAACTCATCCAAGAAGTGGGGCTGAGCTGCAGCGGGTGGATTTATTGTGGAAACAGTCTCCACGCTCCTGGCTGCGCCTCAGCGTTCTTGGTGCCGAGACAGCTTTGGATGGAGATGAATGTGGTCTCCCCAGAGCAAGGACAGACGTGGCTTCCAGGAAATGAAAAAGACGGAGCCTGGAATTCCAGAATTGTGAATCTGCCTGGGTCGGGGGCTTGGCAAAGGGCCCTGTTTCCTCCCCCAGCCAGGCATACCCTCTCCTCCCGTGGGGACCCAGTAACTGCCCCGGGGCCTTGCTTCTTTCCTCTTTGCTTTCCTGGCTCCACCTCTCTACTTCAGAGTGCCCCAAGACAGAGGACAAAAGAACCAGAATTAGCTGGACACACCAGAGGGTCCCAACTGCTGGGGGAGAATGACTCGGAAACATACTCACCTTTCAAGATTCCCCAAAAAACGTCCCAGTGAGGGGTAGAGGTTCAGAACACTCAGTTTCCTATGACAGTTACCCTCTATATCCCACACCTGTGATGGAGAGAGAGGCTGTGAGTCAGAGTGCTGTGTCCATCAGAATGTCCCTGATGACGGAAATGAGCTGCCATCTGCGCTGGAACAGCAGGCATTGCCCACAAGTGATGCCAAACTCCCGAATGGGGACTGGTCTTTCTAAGAAGTCCATTTTAAGGTTTTAATTAATCTAAGTAGCCACATGTGATGGGAGCTCCTGTAATGGACGGCACAGCCCCAGGCTGAGTGTGTCTAAGGGTGAGGGAGAGAGTGAAATGAGCCGACAGCCCCGCGGTCCATCTGCCTCCTCTCCTCCTCGGCAGGAGGAGCTGGAGGGGGCTGTGGACATTCTAGAGCGTCATACGGATGCTGGGATATGGTGCAGGGTTTCAGGGAGGAGAGCCGGTTCACCCACAGAAAATAAAGTTTCCTCGCGGCCCCCCTCGTTCGCAACTACGACTGTGAAGCTCAAGCCTCTATCAAGTTTACAATTTGATGGTGACCTCGGTGGCTTCTCTGGTGGCCCAGATGGTAAAGCATCTGCCTGCAAGGCAAGGGGCCCGGGTTGGATCCCTGGGTCAGGAAGAGCCCCTAGAGAATGAAATGGCAACACACTCCAGTATCCGTGCCTGGAGAATCCCATGGACAGAGGAGCCTGGCGGGCTGCAGTCAGGGGGTCACAAGGGTCAGACACGACCGAGCGACTAAAGATGTGTTGGGGTGCCTCGCTGTGACTTGTAAGACTTGCTTAAAGGTGATCACAGGAAGCTGCCAAGTAACTATAGAGAGCTCTCACACATCTTCACCCAGCCTTCCCCAGGGGCCCTCGCTCATGGAACTGCGGTGCGGGGGCAACACCAGGCGATCAGCACTGCTGAAACAGGCGTGGCCAGCTCTTCTCACTTTATCACATTCAAGGGTTGGGTGACCGGCAGCGCAATCCCAGCACGGGACGGTTCAGTCCCCTCCTGCCTCTTAGAGTGACACCCACCTCCCCATCCCCACCCTCCTCACTCCTGGCAACCACAAATCTCCCCTCTATCTTGCCATTTTTGTCATTCCAAGAATGTTATGTAAATGGAATCAGTTTGTGGCTTAAACATCTTTTTTCTGATGTGGACCACTTTTTACAGTCTTTGCTGAATTTGGTTTTAAATATAGGATTGTCTCTGTTTCGTGTGTTGGTTTTTTGGCCATGAGGCATGGGGGATCTTAGCTCTCTGACCTGGGATCGAAGCCGCACCCCCTGCACTGGAAGGCAAAGTATTAACCAGCGAAGTCCCCAGGATGTGGCCTTTTCAGATCATTTTTATTTATTTATTTTTNGCTCCTGTAATGGACGGCACAGCCCCAGGCTGAGTGTGTCTAAGGGTGAGGGAGAGAGTGAAATGAGCCGACAGCCCCGCGGTCCATCTGCCTCCTCTCCTCCTCGGCAGGAGGAGCTGGAGGGGGCTGTGGACATTCTAGAGCGTCATACGGATGCTGGGATATGGTGCAGGGTTTCAGGGAGGAGAGCCGGTTCACCCACAGAAAATAAAGTTTCCTCGCGGCCCCCCTCGTTCGCAACTACGACTGTGAAGCTCAAGCCTCTATCAAGTTTACAATTTGATGGTGACCTCGGTGGCTTCTCTGGTGGCCCAGATGGTAAAGCATCTGCCTGCAAGGCAAGGGGCCCGGGTTGGATCCCTGGGTCAGGAAGAGCCCCTAGAGAATGAAATGGCAACACACTCCAGTATCCGTGCCTGGAGAATCCCATGGACAGAGGAGCCTGGCGGGCTGCAGTCAGGGGGTCACAAGGGTCAGACACGACCGAGCGACTAAAGATGTGTTGGGGTGCCTCGCTGTGACTTGTAAGACTTGCTTAAAGGTGATCACAGGAAGCTGCCAAGTAACTATAGAGAGCTCTCACACATCTTCACCCAGCCTTCCCCAGGGGCCCTCGCTCATGGAACTGCGGTGCGGGGGCAACACCAGGCGATCAGCACTGCTGAAACAGGCGTGGCCAGCTCTTCTCACTTTATCACATTCAAGGGTTGGGTGACCGGCAGCGCAATCCCAGCACGGGACGGTTCAGTCCCCTCCTGCCTCTTAGAGTGACACCCACCTCCCCATCCCCACCCTCCTCACTCCTGGCAACCACAAATCTCCCCTCTATCTTGCCATTTTTGTCATTCCAAGAATGTTATGTAAATGGAATCAGTTTGTGGCTTAAACATCTTTTTTCTGATGTGGACCACTTTTTACAGTCTTTGCTGAATTTGGTTTTAAATATAGGATTGTCTCTGTTTCGTGTGTTGGTTTTTTGGCCATGAGGCATGGGGGATCTTAGCTCTCTGACCTGGGATCGAAGCCGCACCCCCTGCACTGGAAGGCAAAGTATTAACCAGCGAAGTCCCCAGGATGTGGCCTTTTCAGATCATTTTTATTTATTTATTTTTCACTCAGCATAAAACCCTTGAGCCCCATCCGTGCTCTTCACATCAGCTGTCAACCTTCTTAGCGTTGAGCTGTATTCCGCTGTACGGATGTACCAGAGCGCACTTAAACATTCACTTACTCCGGGGTATTTTGGTTGTTTCAGGTTTTCCCCCCTTATTTTGGCTACCACAAATAAAGGTGCCACGAACAATCATTACAGAGTTTTGTGATGACATAAGTTTTCATTTCTCTGGAATAAATGTCCAACAGAGCAATTGCTGGGTCATGTGTTAAAGGTTTTTTTTAAGTGTTTTTAAGAAGCGGCCCTGCTGAGACGTTTACATTCTCGCCAGCAGTTGAGGAGAGACACAGGTTTCCCACACACTCACCAGCATCTGGTATTGTCAGTGTTTTTATTACAGCTGTTTTGATAGCTGTGTATTGATGGCTCATCATAGTCTTAATTTGCATTTCCCTAAAGCTAGTGATGTTGAACATCTTTGGTGAACTGTTTCTTTATGCATTAACCCATTATTCTACTTGGATTTTTTTTCTCGATTTTTATTAATATTTTACTGTCGATTTTGAGAGCTGGAAATGGCAACCCACTCCAGTATCTTTGTCTGGAAAATCCAATGGACAGAGAAGCCTGGTAGGCTACAGTCCATGGGGTCGCAAAGAGTCGGACATGACTGAGCGACTTCACTTATACATCCTAGATGAGTCCTTGGTCAGATACGTGATTTTCAAATGTTTTCTTGTAGTATGTAGCTTGTCTTTTCATCCTCTTTCACATGGTCTTTCACAAGGCAAATCTTTTTAATTTTGATGAAGTCCAGTTTATTGATTTTTTTCTTTTTGTGCTTTTGATGTCGTCTAATTCTTTACCTAGAAGTGGATCCCTAAGATGTCTTATGTTTTTTCTCTAAAATAATTTTATGTTTCACACTTAAATCTAGAATCCATTTTGAGTTAATGTTGATATAGAGTGTATAACCGCTAGGAAGGAGGAGATGCAGGTGAAGCTCAACTTTGGTGTAGTGTTCCCATTTCGGTCTGACTGCTCCAGAATTATTTCTGAAAAAGAATTGTCTTTCCCCATTGAATTGCTTTTATACTTTTGTCAAAAATCAGTTGGCCTGGGACTTCCCTGGTGGGCCAATGGTCAAGACATTGCCTTCCAATGGAGAGGTGGCCTGTAGGTGGGGTGTGGACCCTGTGGGTGGGGTGTGGACCCTGTGTTCGGGGTGTGGACCCTGTGGGTGGGGTGTGGACTCTGTAGGTGGGCTCTGTGGCTGGGGGGGGGTGTGGGCTTCATGGCTTTGTGGCACCATGGGCTCCTAGTTCCCTCTCCGGGGCTGGAGCCCGCATCTCCTGCACTGCAGGCTGGATCTCAGCCCCTGGACCACCAGGGATGTCCTTCTGCTCCCCTTCCTGTTTATCATCACAAGCAGCCTCCACAGCTTACTTTTAATTATACCTGCTGTTTATTCCTGGCTCCTCTTACTTGAAAGTCAATCCTGTGGTGGGCGGGCAGACCATTGTAAAGAACTCAACACTGATGTCTTGAATGAATGAATGATTACTAAGAAATACTTAGCTTTCCTTTTGTTAGTGTTTTAAGAGTCGAGTACAATAATAATATTCATAGCTACTATTTCGTGAAAATTACTTGTGTTTTACAGACGGGAGAACCGACTCCAAGTCATGAAGCCAGTAACTACAGGGCTGAGGTGAGAATCCAGACACCGTTTTTTGCAGGTTCCATGGCAGCGTCCCCAGTGTGGGGCTGTTATTTCACACCGATGTCACTTTAGTGGGAAGCAAAGAGCCTATATGGCTGAAGAAGTTAGGGAAAAGAGGTAACTTTTGGTTGCCATTTTGAAGTATTCAAAGAATCCTATGAAAGCTCCTGTGTGGACCTCTGAACAGGCTGTAGAGGTGAGAGAATGTGACTCTGGAAAACAGAGCTTAATATGCAGGTGTGTTTTGATTTAGAGAAATGTAAACAGATGCTTTTGAACTGTGGTGCTGGAAAATATTCTTGAGAGTCCTTTGGACTGCAAGGAGATCAAGCCAGTCACTGCTAAAGGGAATCAATCCTGGGTGTTCATTGGAAGGACTGATGCTGAAGCTGAAGCTCCAATCCTTTGGTCACCCGATGCGAAGAGCTGACTCATTATAAGAGACCCTGACACTGGGAAAGATTGAGGGAAGACGAGAAGAGGGTGACAGAGGATGAGATGGTTGGATGGCATCCCTGACTCGATGGACATGAGTTTGAGCAAGCTCTGGGAGAGAGTGAAGGACAGGGAAGCCTGGGGTGCTGCAGTCCATGGGGTCTTGAAGAGTCAGACACGACTGAGCGACTGTGTAACAACAACAAACAGCTGACCCACACAATCCCAGTCTACATCATAATTAGCTGGTGTAAGCCTGGGGCTCAGACAGCAGCTGATGTGGGATTTCAGCTCCAGGAGAACTGTAAGCTGGGAAGACGGCCATGCAAAGCCTGTGCCTCTGGGGGACGCAGATGACCCCTGAAGCCTTTGGATCCCGCTCAGCCTGCCATGACTTCATCCTCTATCAGCCGCCTCCTGCTCAACTGGCTCTTTCCTGAGGCCTGGCGTGTGAGCAGTCTCTTCCCGTTGGCTGGATGGAAGCAGCACATCAAAGGGCACAGACGAGCTGGCTGGTGGTGGAGCTGGCAAAGGTGGCCCCTCTCAGAGCAGACACGGGCATCGGAGCCGTGCGGACCACGACCTCATCTACGAGTGGCACTCCCCGCCCGTCATCCATCTCCCTGCTTTCCAATCATCTCTGCTAATAGCCACCAGGACTTGGTGTAGCCTCATTGAGATTCCAGTGCATTTCCAGCATTAGTACAAGCTGGATTCTGATTCTCTAGAAGGCAACAGAAAATTCAAACACAAAATTTAGTGGTGATTGTCCTTGACGTGATGAAAGACGATCAGAATTAAAGGCTACTCAGGAAGCCAGGACCAGGAGGACGTAACGGGGCAAAGGACTCTGTAGGGGGCTTAGCCACTTAAGTTTTCAAATCCTGAGAGTTAGATAAGTATGTATTTCTGAAACTTCAAAAATGGGTTGAAAAAATACATGATGCTTGTCAATACAGAGAGGATTCTGAACGATAGCTGGACTCACACAAGCACTGTTTCTTTGCCAAAAGACCATAAGTTGTCCTGAAATGGAACACCACCCACCAGTGCAATTTCAGTGTGAACTGGCTGAAACCAGAACTGAACTGCCGTGAGTTCTTTTTGGAATGGGGCTGTTTTCCTCTAAAACCTACGCGCAGGCACGGTGTGGCCTGTCCCCTGCTCCTGTCCTCCCGTGGATACCAGGTTGGCCTCCATTAAGGTCCCCTGAGATGGTGGCAGTAGGGACCCCAGGAATACACCAATACCGACATTATCATCGGAGTCTGCAAACTGTCTTCCTGCCCTTTCCTCACTTTTAATCCTCACAATAGCTGAGTTATATTAGAAGGAAAAAAGAGCAGAGAGGGCTACTGTTTCCCCCAAGACCACACAGCTAGGAAGTGGCCAGTTGTCTTCAATGCTTGTTGATGCTCGCCGCCCTGGGTGCTGGGAGAAGGCAGGAGCTGGGGGCTGGGGTGGTGTGGGGTGGGGGCGCCCGGTCAGCTCGGAGCTGTAGCCCCGCACCTTTAACAGGAGAGAATCATAGATGCACCTGGAGAGAAGCACAAAGGCCGCCGGGGTGAGTCTCCGTCCCCCTGGCTCCTCTCCTTTCGTCCCCTCTCTAGAGCCTGTCTCTTATACACATCTCATTGTAAAGAACTCAACACTGATGTCTTGAATGAATGAATGATTACTAAGAAATACTTAGCTTTCCTTTTGTTAGTGTTTTAAGAGTCGAGTACAATAATAATATTCATAGCTACTATTTCGTGAAAATTACTTGTGTTTTACAGACGGGAGAACCGACTCCAAGTCATGAAGCCAGTAACTACAGGGCTGAGGTGTGAATCCAGACACCGTTTTTTGCAGGTTCCATGGCAGCGTCCCCAGTGTGGGGCTGTTATTTCACACCGATGTCACTTTAGTGGGAAGCAAAGAGCCTATATGGCTGAAGAAGTTAGGGAAAAGAGGTAACTTTTGGTTGCCATTTTGAAGTATTCAAAGAATCCTATGAAAGCTCCTGTGTGGACCTCTGAACAGGCTGTAGAGGTGAGAGAATGTGACTCTGGAAAACAGAGCTTAATATGCAGGTGTGTTTTGATTTAGAGAAATGTAAACAGATGCTTTTGAACTGTGGTGCTGGAAAATATTCTTGAGAGTCCTTTGGACTGCAAGGAGATCAAGCCAGTCACTGCTAAAGGGAATCAATCCTGGGTGTTCATTGGAAGGACTGATGCTGAAGCTGAAGCTCCAATCCTTTGGTCACCCGATGCGAAGAGCTGACTCATTATAAGAGACCCTGACACTGGGAAAGATTGAGGGAAGACGAGAAGAGGGTGACAGAGGATGAGATGGTTGGATGGCATCCCTGACTCGATGGACATGAGTTTGAGCAAGCTCTGGGAGAGAGTGAAGGACAGGGAAGCCTGGGGTGCTGCAGTCCATGGGGTCTTGAAGAGTCAGACACGACTGAGCGACTGTGTAACAACAACAAACAGCTGACCCACACAATCCCAGTCTACATCATAATTAGCTGGTGTAAGCCTGGGGCTCAGACAGCAGCTGATGTGGGATTTCAGCTCCAGGAGAACTGTAAGCTGGGAAGACGGCCATGCAAAGCCTGTGCCTCTGGGGGACGCAGATGACCCCTGAAGCCTTTGGATCCCGCTCAGCCTGCCATGACTTCATCCTCTATCAGCCGCCTCCTGCTCAACTGGCTCTTTCCTGAGGCCTGGCGTGTGAGCAGTCTCTTCCCGTTGGCTGGATGGAAGCAGCACATCAAAGGGCACAGACGAGCTGGCTGGTGGTGGAGCTGGCAAAGGTGGCCCCTCTCAGAGCAGACACGGGCATCGGAGCCGTGCGGACCACGACCTCATCTACGAGTGGCACTCCCCGCCCGTCATCCATCTCCCTGCTTTCCAATCATCTCTGCTAATAGCCACCAGGACTTGGTGTAGCCTCATTGAGATTCCAGTGCATTTCCAGCATTAGTACAAGCTGGATTCTGATTCTCTAGAAGGCAACAGAAAATTCAAACACAAAATTTAGTGGTGATTGTCCTTGACGTGATGAAAGACGATCAGAATTAAAGGCTACTCAGGAAGCCAGGACCAGGAGGACGTAACGGGGCAAAGGACTCTGTAGGGGGCTTAGCCACTTAAGTTTTCAAATCCTGAGAGTTAGATAAGTATGTATTTCTGAAACTTCAAAAATGGGTTGAAAAAATACATGATGCTTGTCAATACAGAGAGGATTCTGAACGATAGCTGGACTCACACAAGCACTGTTTCTTTGCCAAAAGACCATAAGTTGTCCTGAAATGGAACACCACCCACCAGTGCAATTTCAGTGTGAACTGGCTGAAACCAGAACTGAACTGCCGTGAGTTCTTTTTGGAATGGGGCTGTTTTCCTCTAAAACCTACGCGCAGGCACGGTGTGGCCTGTCCCCTGCTCCTGTCCTCCCGTGGATACCAGGTTGGCCTCCATTAAGGTCCCCTGAGATGGTGGCAGTAGGGACCCCAGGAATACACCAATACCGACATTATCATCGGAGTCTGCAAACTGTCTTCCTGCCCTTTCCTCACTTTTAATCCTCACAATAGCTGAGTTATATTAGAAGGAAAAAAGAGCAGAGAGGGCTACTGTTTCCCCCAAGACCACACAGCTAGGAAGTGGCCAGTTGTCTTCAATGCTTGTTGATGCTCGCCGCCCTGGGTGCTGGGAGAAGGCAGGAGCTGGGGGCTGGGGTGGTGTGGGGTGGGGGCGCCCGGTCAGCTCGGAGCTGTAGCCCCGCACCTTTAACAGGAGAGAATCATAGATGCACCTGGAGAGAAGCACAAAGGCCGCCGGGGTGAGTCTCCGTCCCCCTGGCTCCTCTCCTTTCGTCCCCTC
>SJYW01044195.1:1953846-1974560 GCA_006410735.1 Raphicerus campestris
CTCGGGAGGAGCAAGGAGGGAGCTTGGGCGGGAGCGGGGGCGAGGGCAGGGGCACGAGGTGGCTCCCAGCTGGGCCGCTTCCCGCTCCTGGAAGATGGGGGTTGAAAGAAAGGACCGAAGCGGGAAAGCCCCGAGCATTTCACCCCAGGAATGAGCCTTGGCCTCTGCCGGCCTGTTGCCAGGAACTGTGAAGCCGGCTCCTCGCCTAAAGCTGCCGAGTGAGGACTTTTCAGAGACGTTCGCACGAGGCCGGGAGGCCCGGGCCCAGGCCGGACACCCGCTCCTCGCGCCGGGAGCCCCGGCAGGCGCTGGTTCTCAGGCAGGAGGTAGAGGACTCCCGCCCCCTCCCCCCGGCTTCCCCAGGCCGCGCGATGCAGTCGGCCCCCAGGGCTCAGGCCTTCCCAGGTCGGGGCGCCGAGCCCTTGCACCCGGCGAAAGACACCTTCTCGTAAAAAGAAAAGAAAAACAAAGAAAACTGCTTCCTGCAGCGATGTTAGAAAAAGCCAGTTAAAAAAACGTTCCTAATTGAAATCGTGTTCACAAGGGGGTGAAATCAACCATCAGCGTCAGATCCTTTCAACTCAGCTCGAGCCCAGTTCCGGGAGGTGATTGTCTCGACACGGCCGCCGCTCAGCTCACACGAAGGATGAGAAGCCGGTGAGCGGAGTCCGGGCGCCGCGGGCCGCGGGTGCGAACACGGCGCTCTGCGTGGTGACCACCGCGCGCGGGGCCGGCCCGGCCTCCGCCCCCGCCACCACCTCGTACCTGTGCGGGGCCGCGCCCGCGCGCCGCTTCCACGAGTTGTAGTAGGTGGGGTCGCTCAGGTAGTGGTTGACGAACGAGTGCTGGGGTGGTGCGTCCTCGGACTCGGAGTCGGTGACCTGAGGGCGGGCAGACGGACGAAGCGGGCTCAGCCAGGGGGCCAGGGGCAGGGGAGGCCCCGGGCTCAAGGAGGGCGTGGACCGGGGCTGACGTGGGAGGGGATGCGGGTGGTCTTGAAAGGGTGGCCATGGAGAGTGGGGGGTGTNCCGATTCCATCCCCACCTTCGAATCACCCTGGATCCACCGGGGCTGGACCCCGGCACGTGGCGCCCGAACAGGGACAAGTGGTGCCCAAACCCCGGCAGTCCAGGATATATAGAAATGTAACAATTATAGTGGCACAAAAAGGAGGGGAGAAATGAAGAGAACCAAAAATCATAAACAAAAGGGTTAATATGATAAACTCTAAGACTTATTCACCTTTCTCCTCTCAACTTCTTTAAAAGATACAAAATTCTGTACAGTTAGAAAAATGCATTCTTGGGTCTGTCACAAATATGGATAGGTATTATAATAAGCACAAATAGGGGGAGGAGAGAATAGATTTATACAAGAATAAAGTCTCTGTGTGTCACTGAGATTTAGAATAAGCCTAAAGCAGATACTAATACGAGGACAATCACTATAGAAAACAACTGAAAAAAATAGAGTAAAAGCAAAACAAAGTAATTAAAGCATCCACCGGATATAGACTAGAAAGCAGCCGCTCATCAACACCAGCAAGATGACGGTGAAGGAGAAAGAGAGAAATAGAGACGTGTGAGTTCTGGAATGAGCAGCAGTCACATGAACTGTGAACGGATTAAGCAATCTGGGGAGCAGGTATAGACTGGCAGGATGAATAAGACAGCACGACCCAACCTTATGCTGCCAACAAGGGACACGTTTCAGATCCAAGGATTTAAGTTGAGAGTGAAATGGTGGAAATGACACACCATGTGCCCAGGAGCCGAAGAGCTGGAGCAACTGCGCTGACGTCAGGCCGAACGGACTCTGGGACAAAAACTGTTACTAGAGACCGCGGGGGACATGCTATCCCAAAGCAAAGGCCTGTCCACCATGAAGACACCACAGTTACAGACAGACATGCGCCTGCAAAGAGAGCCCCTGGCTACAGGAAATTACAGCTGCCGGAAATGAAGCGAGAAACGGAGGATGCTAACAAGAACTGCTGGAGACCTCAGGACGTTAACAGATGTCGGAAAGATCTAGAGTGTGGAAGGCTTGAGCAGCACGATAAAGCAACCGGACAGAGCAGACACACACGGATCTCTCCACACAGAAACAGCAGAGCGACGCAGCCTTTTCGAGTGGTTCCTGCAACACAGGCCAGATGCTGCTCCGCAAGACAAGACTCAGTAAGTACAAGACGGTTGGAGATACACAAAGTATGTTCTTTGACCACAGTGGGATAAAATTAAAAATCATTAACAGCAGAAAATTTGGGAAGCTCATACATGTGAGGAAACTAAAAACACACACCTAAATAGCCATGGATGGAGGAGCTTGATGGGCTACAGTCCATGGGGTTGCTGAGTTGGACACGACTTCACTTTCACTTTCACTTTTCACTTTCATGCATTGGAGAAGGAAATGGCAACCCACTCCAGTGTTCTTGCCCTGAGAACCCCAGGGACAGGAGAGCCTGGTGGGCTGCCGTCTCTGGGGTCGCACAGAGTCAGACACGACTGAAGCGACTTAGCAGCAGCAGCAGCAAATAGCCTGTGCGGTGAAGATGCGATGCGCGGTGCGTGAATGGCATCTCAGTCTGGTTAAGAGACCAGACTAGTTCACAGGAAAGGCTCCCATCGCAGCTGGCACTTCCAAGATCGCTCTGCGGGGACCCCGTGAATCTGCCTACAACTCTCCCAGGTCATAAGGTTTGAAGCCAGGCCCTAGCAAGATGACAGAGCACAGAATTCTGGGGGAAAAGACAGGCCTCACTGCATCTACTCGAGAACTCAAGAGCAGATGGGGAGCCCAGGAACGCGAATTCTTAGCCTGGACTCCCGGAGCCTTCACAGGAGGTGCCCGCCTACCACAGGCTTTGGGGGGCTTGGAACCCCAGTTTCAAGGTGAGGCCACACTTTTGATCAACTTTCTAGAACCAGAAAGTGTTAGGACCTGCAAAGCACCTGTGGGAATCACAGAAGGAGCCTCTTCCTCCAGGCACTGGGCATGCCATGGCCTGCCCTCACTCGGCCACGTGTCCTGGGCTAGGAGAACTCGGCCGGCCTGGCGGAGGGATGGTAGGGAGCCCGCCGCCTGGGCCTGCATCCAGGTCCACCCAGGAGTGCGTGTCTGGGGAAGACACTCAAAACCCTGGCAAGCCTCAGCTCTCCCATCTGTTACGTGAGGATCTGAAAGAGCTCCTTGCAGGATTTAGTGTGCAGTTCACACCCCTTGCACCTCCTACCCTCACCCCACTCCCTTCTTCCCTTCTTGCTGCCTTCTTCCCCGTGTGCACACGTGTATGTCTGCATACGTGCATGCATAGGCCTAGTGCCCGCAGGCACTTAATAATCCTCCATGCGAACCAGCTGGATTTGACTCGCAAAATGCCCCTGTGTGTGAGAGGACAGACAGACTGAATGGCCCGCATTTAACCCATTCTGAGCAGGCTTTTATGAACAAATAGTCCAGAATCGATGAGTCCAGTCCTGGCAGTGCTGGGAATGGCCTCTGTGGCCCGGGTGTTGGGTGGGAGAAGGGGGGAGCAGTGGGGGTCAGTGGGCTCTGGAAGCTGAGGGTGGGGGTGTCCTGGGGACAAGGACGAGAACCGCCTGCCTCCAGGCCCAGCTGAGGAAGCACTCAGTTAGTGCTTTGCCTGCGTGGAGCTGTACAGCCTGCGGGCCAGTGCGGAGTCGCTGTGAGCATTGTCCACAATGCCCTGAGAGCCTGGGAAGGCAGGGGCGGGCGCCGCCTCTGACCGCAGACCTGGGGAGTGCTGGATGGCAGCCTACCCCTTCCCGATGTGCCGTCTTTGGGACAAGTGGCTGGAAAAGGCCGCGGCCTACTCATTAGGAAGCTGGGCTCAGCGTTCTCGCTTTTCCTTCCACAGACAGCCTCTCGCGGGGACACAGCACTCCCCCTGCACGCTCGCAGCGTGGCTTGCCGCTTCTAGGAGCCCATGGCTGCAGCGCAGACGGAGCCCGCGTCCACAGAGCATGGAGGCTGAGCGGCGGCCACCGGACCCCCTGCCTGCGGGCCGCCCTGCGTGGGCTCTTACACAAACCACAGTTTGAAAAAAGCCATTTAATTGAGCCTGAGGGCGCAATCAGTCCTAAACTCAGGTCAAAATGAAGGTGAGACCTTTTTTAGATTAAATATTGATTTAGAGCATGAATGCCAAGCGATGGGGTGGGCCTGCGTGTGGCAAGCAGCTTGGTGAATTCCGTCCCTGTTGAGGCGTCTCTGAAACCNGCCCGAACAGGGACAAGTGGTGCCCAAACCCCAGCAGTCCAGGATATATAGAAATGTAACAATTATAGTGGCACAAAAAGGAGGGGAGAAATGAAGAGAACCAAAAATCATAAACAAAAGGGTTAATATGATAAACTCTAAGACTTATTCACCTTTCTCCTCTCAACTTCTTTAAAAGATACAAAATTCTGTACAGTTAGAAAAATGCATTCTTGGGTCTGTCACAAATATGGATAGGTATTATAATAAGCACAAATAGGGGGAGGAGAGAATAGATTTATACAAGAATAAAGTCTCTGTGTGTCACTGAGATTTAGAATAAGCCTAAAGCAGATACTAATACGAGGACAATCACTATAGAAAACAACTGAAAAAAATAGAGTAAAAGCAAAACAAAGTAATTAAAGCATCCACCGGATATAGACTAGAAAGCAGCCGCTCATCAACACCAGCAAGATGACGGTGAAGGAGAAAGAGAGAAATAGAGACATGTGTGAGTTCTGGAATGAGCAGCAGTCACATGAACTGTGAACGGATTAAGCAATCTGGGGAGCAGGTATAGACTGGCAGGATGAATAAGACAGCACGACCCAACCTTATGCTGCCAACAAGGGACACGTTTCAGATCCAAGGATTTAAGTTGAGAGTGAAATGGTGGAAATGACACACCATGTGCCCAGGAGCCGAAGAGCTGGAGCAACTGCGCTGACGTCAGGCTGAACGGACTCTGGGACAAAAACTGTTACTAGAGACCGCGGGGGACATGCTATCCCAAAGCAAAGGCCTGTCCACCATGAAGACACCACAGTTACAGACAGACATGCGCCTGCAAAGAGAGCCCCTGGCTACAGGAAATTACAGCTGCCGGAAATGAAGCGAGAAACGGAGGATGCTAACAAGAACTGCTGGAGACCTCAGGACGTTAACAGATGTCGGAAAGATCTAGAGTGTGGAAGGCTTGAGCAGCACGATAAAGCAACCGGACAGAGCAGACACACACGGATCTCTCCACACAGAAACAGCAGAGCGACGCAGCCTTTTCGAGTGGTTCCTGCAACACAGGCCAGATGCTGCTCCGCAAGACAAGACTCAGTAAGTACAAGACGGTTGGAGATACACAAAGTATGTTCTTTGACCACAGTGGGATAAAATTAAAAATCATTAACAGCAGAAAATTTGGGAAGCTCATACATGTGAGGAAACTAAAAACACACACCTAAATAGCCATGGATGGAGGAGCTTGATGGGCTACAGTCCATGGGGTTGCTGAGTTGGACACGACTTCACTTTCACTTTCACTTTTCACTTTCATGCATTGGAGAAGGAAATGGCAACCCACTCCAGTGTTCTTGCCCTGAGAACCTCAGGGACAGGAGAGCCTGGTGGGCTGCCGTCTCTGGGGTCGCACAGAGTCAGACACGACTGAAGCGACTTAGCAGCAGCAGCAGCAAATAGCCTGTGCGGTGAAGATGCGATGCGCGGTGCGTGAATGGCATCTCAGTCTGGTTAAGAGACCAGACTAGTTCACAGGAAAGGCTCCCATCGCAGCTGGCACTTCCAAGATCGCTCTGCGGGGACCCCGTGAATCTGCCTACAACTCTCCCAGGTCATAAGGTTTGAAGCCAGGCCCTAGCAAGATGACAGAGCACAGAATTCTGGGGGAAAAGACAGGCCTCACTGCATCTACTCGAGAACTCAAGAGCAGACGGGGAGCCCAGGAACGCGAATTCTTAGCCTGGACTCCCGGAGCCTTCACAGGAGGTGCCCGCCTACCACAGGCTTTGAGGGGCTTGGAACCCCAGTTTCAAGGTGAGGCCACACTTTTGATCAACTTTCTAGAACCAGAAAGTGTTAGCACCTGCAAAGCACCTGTGGGAATCACAGAAGGAGCCTCTTCCTCCAGGCACTGGGCATGCCATGGCCTGCCCTCACTCGGCCACGTGTCCTGGGCTAGGAGAACTCGGCCGGCCTGGCGGAGGGATGGTAGGGAGCCCGCCGCCTGGGCCTGCATCCAGGTCCACCCAGGAGTGCGTGTCTGGGGAAGACACTCAAAACCCTGGCAAGCCTCAGCTCTCCCATCTGTTACGTGAGGATCTGAAAGAGCTCCTTGCAGGATTTAGTGTGCAGTTCACACCCCTTGCACCTCCTACCCTCACCCCACTCCCTTCTTCCCTTCTTGCTGCCTTCTTCCCCGTGTGCACACGTGTATGTCTGCATACGTGCATGCATAGGCCTAGTGCCCGCAGGCACTTAATAATCCTCCATGCGAACCAGCTGGATTTGACTCGCAAAATGCCCCTGTGTGTGAGAGGACAGACAGACTGAATGGCCCGCATTTAACCCATTCTGAGCAGGCTTTTATGAACAAATAGTCCAGAATCGATGAGTCCAGTCCTGGCAGTGCTGGGAATGGCCTCTGTGGCCCGGGTGTTGGGTGGGAGAAGGGGGGAGCAGTGGGGGTCAGTGGGCTCTGGAAGCTGAGGGTGGGGGTGTCCTGGGGACAAGGACGAGAACCGCCTGCCTCCAGGCCCAGCTGAGGAAGCACTCAGTTAGTGCTTTGCCTGCGTGGAGCTGTACAGCCTGCGGGCCAGTGCGGAGTCGCTGTGAGCATTGTCCACAATGCCCTGAGAGCCTGGGAAGGCAGGGGCGGGCGCCGCCTCTGACCGCAGACCTGGGGAGTGCTGGATGGCAGCCTACCCCTTCCCGATGTGCCGTCTTTGGGACAAGTGGCTGGAAAAGGCCGCGGCCTATTCATTAGGAAGCTGGGCTCAGCGTTCTCGCTTTTCCTTCCACAGACAGCCTCTCGCGGGGACACAGCACTCCCCCTGCACGCTCGCAGCGTGGCTTGCCGCTTCTAGGAGCCCATGGCTGCAGCGCAGACGGAGCCCGCGTCCACAGAGCATGGAGGCTGAGCGGCGGCCACCGGACCCCCTGCCTGCGGGCCGCCCTGCGTGGGCTCTTACACAAACCACAGTTTGAAAAAAGCCATTTAATTGAGCCTGAGGGCGCAATCAGTCCTAAACTCAGGTCAAAATGAAGGTGAGACCTTTTTTAGATTAAATATTGATTTAGAGCATGAATGCCAAGCGATGGGGTGGGCCTGCGTGTGGCAAGCAGCTTGGTGAATTCCGTCCCTGTTGAGGCGTCTCTGAAACCCCACGGTCAGGACTGGGCGCCCAGCTCCCTACCCGCGTCTGCCGGTTTGCTCCTGACTGTGAGATGTGCTCGTGGGGAAGGGGCTTCCCCGGGGAAGGGGGTCCTGTTGGCGCCCTCATGGCTCCCTCCAGGGAATGTTCCCTCAACACAGAGACCTCGCCCAGGAGGGGCCCAGCCCCGCAGTGAGTGCCCAGGCACCAGGATGTGTGGGGCGGGGTCCTGGGGGTCATGGCTGGAGGCTGACAGCTCTAGGGGGCGGGGTTTCCCTGGTCCCGGGGCTCCCGCCCCACTCCGGTGACCCCGGTAACTGACAGCGCTGCTGGGACCAAAGTCCGCGCTGGCGCACAGGAAGCTGGCGGGAGGGAAGCCCCTGTCTGGGGTGGGCGGGGACCCAGGTTCTACCAGTCGGGTGGGTTCAGCCCCCGTTACCCCTCAGGGGTCCAGAGGCCACCACGTTCCCTGGTGACCTTCAGGTGGATCGGGTCTCTTCTCACAGAGTGCAGCGAGGAGGTTTGCAAACCCAGAGTCTACTGTGGACCAGGGACTGACCGGGTAGGTGGCCTCGCGCACCAGAGAGGAGCATGGACCCTCCCCGCCTGGGAAGGGACACCCTCTGTCCCGGCTCTGCCTGCCGCGAGCCTGTGTGTGTGTGGAGACGCGGCTGAGACCAGCGCAGGGCCCCGGGGGGACAGGAGGGGCCAGAGCCCGCAGCACGGGGCGGGCACCCACCTCGGACTCTGTGGCGTCGCCCGGCTTCTCCTGGAGGGCCGCGCTTTCGGTCAGCGCGGCGCCGTTGTACTTGTTGCAGAGGTCCTCGTCCGAGTAGTGCAGCCCGCCGGGGCTCGGCCGGGGCGGGGACCTGGGGCACAGAACGCCAGTCAGCCCCGCCTCCTGGCCCGCCCCCTGGCCTCCTCGCGGCTGCGTTGAGAGGAAAGCCATGCNGCCCTAGCAAGATGACAGAGCACAGAATTCTGGGGGAAAAGACAGGCCTCACTGCATCTACTCGAGAACTCAAGAGCAGATGGGGAGCCCAGGAACGCGAATTCTTAGCCTGGACTCCCGGAGCCTTCACAGGAGGTGCCCGCCTACCACAGGCTTTGGGGGGCTTGGAACCCCAGTTTCAAGGTGAGGCCACACTTTTGATCAACTTTCTAGAACCAGAAAGTGTTAGGACCTGCAAAGCACCTGTGGGAATCACAGAAGGAGCCTCTTCCTCCAGGCACTGGGCATGCCATGGCCTGCCCTCACTCGGCCACGTGTCCTGGGCTAGGAGAACTCGGCCGGCCTGGCGGAGGGATGGTAGGGAGCCCGCCGCCTGGGCCTGCATCCAGGTCCACCCAGGAGTGCGTGTNGTGGTTCCGGCTCGTGGTGCCTGGGGGGGACGAGCCCTGGCGTCTCAGGAGTGGCAGGTGAACCCTTGGGTTGGCGCCCCAGGAGGGTGGCTGCACGGAACGCACCCTGTGCTCGGCCTGTTCACCCGCCTCTTCCTATGTCACCGGTGGGTGCCAGGCCCTGAGAGGCTTACCTTGGACGGGTGCGAGGGGCTCGTACACCACTCGGTAGCCCTGCAGGATGCCGTTGGCCGCTGTGGGCTCGCCCCACGAGACGTTCAGAGTGGTGGAGGTTATTTCCGAGAACGCCAAGAAGCTGGGGGTCCCGGGAGCTGGAGGAACAGGACAGGACATTCACTGAAGCTCCTTTTATAGCAAGAGATCGTCTACGTGTGTGTCCATGCCTCCGCCCGGAGCAGGGATGTGTATTAGGTGTTATTTTCGACTCGGAGCAGGCTCAATGCCACGCGGGGTGTAAAGGAGATTTACTGAGCACCCCAACCTCCCAGGATCAATCGGAAACTCAAACCCTCCCCAGGGGAGCAGAGGAAACGATGGTGTTTAAGCACAAAGGAGCCTGTGAAGCACAGCGACAAAGATGTAAAGACAACAGAGACAGGAAGTGCCGCGCAGACAGCACTGCAGCTCCAGGCCTGCGCCTCTGCGGCCAGGCTCCAGGGAGGGTGGTGGCTGANAGCACAAAGGAGCCTGTGAAGCACAGCGACAAAGGTGTAAAGACAACAGAGACAGGAAGTGCCGCGCAGACAGCACTGCAGCTCCAGGCCTGCGCCTCTGCGGCCAGGCTCCAGGGAGGGTGGTGGCTGAAGGCCCTGCCCTCCTGTCCTCTCCATCTGCAGGACCGTCCTCATCTGGGATCCCTCGGTGCCCAACCATCTCACGGTCTCCCTTGGTCTGGAGATGGGAGAGCTCGCAGGCCACCCTGAGTGGGGAGACACTTTTTCCTGGCAGATACAGAGGCCGGCCGGGGGTCAGGGAGCAGGCCAACCCACCCAAGGCCCCCGTGCACCTGGACTGGAGCCCTGAGCTTCCCCCACTGCATGGGGACTGACGTGCCCCCAGCCTGGTTCCCTTCGGAGATGAGAAATGCCCACTAAACCCGCCCCTCCTGCCCCGCTTCCACCTTCCCCCATCCCTGGGGGTCCTGTGGCCCCATGATCGGCCGGGCCCACCATGCCTGAGGGTCCTTGCCTCCCACTCTCAGCCACACAGCTCTGCCCCTTCCCGCTGAGTCTGTGATGCCCCCTTCCCAGCTTTGCAGGGACTGCCGGACAGGCCCTGAGGGCACGGCCCCTACAATCCAGCTGTGGTCATCTTATGTGGGGCAAAGCGCTCGGGGGCCCCTGCTCCCAGAAAGACTGAGCCCACAGAATGTTGGGGAACCCTGAGAAGAGGGTCTGCATCCCATGGGCTCCCGAACCTACTTTGCTGGCCTGTGACCCTCTGGATCTCACGAAGCCCCTCGGAGCTCCTGGGACCCCAGGCCCAGCCTCCTTTCCCTTGGGAGGCCTGGCTGGCCTCACAAAGCACCCCCAAGCCACAGGGGATTCTGAGAGTCACCAGGACAGTGAGCGATCAGCTCAGAACACACAGTGCGTGAGGAGAGGAGGCCACGGGCAGTGTGACCCCCGGCAGGGCAGGCTGGGCACGCTCTGGGACCCGCCTTGGGGCATGTGCCTGAGAGATGGCAGGTCAGCTGCTTCCGGAGGGCTCTGCAGCTGAGGCCCCAGGGGGCACCACACTGCAGCCCAGGCTCAGGTCAACAGACAAGGGGCTCCCCGNGCCTTGGGGCATGTGCCTGAGAGATGGCAGGTCAGCTGCTTCCGGAGGGCTCTGCAGCTGAGGCCCCAGGGGGCCCCACACTGCAGCCCAGGCTCAGGTCAACAGACAAGGGGCTCCCCGCCTGGGAGCTGGACTCGAGAGAAGCCCCAGGGGCCTGGGGCGAATCCTGCCTGCGAGGGACAAGGCCTCATGCAGCTGGAAGCCTGTCCCCCACTGCCCTGTGAGCTAACAGCAAGCAGCTCCATGCAGCGGGCCCAGGCCGGGGGCCGGAGACACCATGTGGGTCAGACCCATCAGACCCAGAAATCTCCAGGTACACGGGGCTGGGTTTCAGGACCGGCAGAGTGGGGAGCTGGGGGAGCTGGAGCAGGGGCAGGGGGCAGTGGCAGGGCAGGGGGTGGCCTGGGCGGGGGGCGGGGGGCAGCAGTGGGGCAGGGTGCAGAGGCAGGGCAGCTGGGCAGGGCGTGACCCAGGCAGTTGGCAAGAGGCTCGCGTGCTCCTACCTGCCTGGTGGGTGCAGCCTGGCTGAGGCTCACTCCGGGGCCCATCGCCTGCGGCGTTGAAGGCCGAGATGCTGACCAGGTACTTGGTGTGGCTGGTGAGGTTCTTCAGTTTGGCCGTGGTCTCGGGCAGGAACAGCACCCGCATCTTCTCCGTATCATTCTGGCTCTCCGCCTCCCAGTAGTAGATCTGTAGGGAGGAACGGAGGTGGGAGGAGTGGAGGCTGGAGGCCCGGTGGCTCGGAGGGGTGGCGCCCCATCTCAGCCTGGGGACAGGCGGCCACCGAGCCGGGGGGGATCCCCAGTGCTCCTGGGGGTGAGTGCACCTCTGCAGAGGCCAGGCCAGGAGGACGGGGCCTGGGGACAGAGGTGACTGCCGGGAAGGTGTCTTAGGACCAGGATCCTGGACATAAGGGAGACCGACCCAGCCCCTGCTCCAGCCTGTGGACAGCACCAGCCCCCAACTTCACTCAAGGCTCCCTCATTTTAACCCCACATCCATCAAAGCTTTCGATTGACGTGACCCAATACTGTGGACATTAAAACAGCTTCAGATGACGGGCAGAAGAGCCAGGCTGGGCTCAGCACTGCTGGGTGGCCCGTGTTTCTCCTGGTTCTGTTTCCTTGTGTCTGGTTTTTATGTGCTTGTGGGCGAACGTGATGCCCATACACAGAGGTTTGTAAGGTCATCTGAACTGTTTCCCTTGACAGCTGGCGGAGAACCACCCCAAGCCGGTAACAGCCAGGCCGCCCAGAGACAGCCCTGACCCGCGGACCCGCCTTGGCTCTGTGGCTGTAACCTGGGCCAGGCGGTCAGAGCCGCTGGCCCAAGTGCAGAGCAGCAGGGGCCGCGCGGGCCGGGGGCTGGCTGTCCAGCATCCACACGTCTGGCCAGGCAGGAGCGGCCCTGGCGGGTTAGCTATACTCATTCCCTCCTGCAAGACACACTCCAGCTTGTGCGCTCTGAGCTGGCCAGTGAGGCGCTCTGCTCGAAGAGGCCGTACTAACCTGGACACTGAGATCAATACCCACGTCAGTGTCTGTTTAGGACACTGTTATTGGGAAATTGTTAACAGGGAACACGCTTTGGACACACACACATAGCACCTTGCCTCCAGGCCCAGGGGACTTGCTGTCGCCTCATCAATCATTGTTAACGGCCCTCCCACCGAGGAAGGCCTTTCTTTTCACAAAACAGCTACAGAAATCATTCTTAGAAGGACATTTAATCAGTCCAACAGTCATCATCAGGGTAGGCAAGCCCATGGAGTCTGAGGACTGATCAACTTGGGGCTCAACAGACCACATAAGGAGACTCGCCCTGGGGGGATGATGGGGGTTTGCAAGGGACGGCCCTGGGCTGTTTACCTCAGGAGGGTTTTGGCTGACCTCATGGGGTCCCAGCCCCGTCCGCAGGGGTGACCTTGGAGGTGGAGCCCTGGGAGGGGCTCTGCCTGCCCCCCACCAACTTGTGTGACTGTTCGTTCATGCCCGATGCTGTTATGGGAACGGCCTGGTGCCTTCCTTCCATCCCACTTCTGGAATATTCAATTAATGTGGGCTCAGAACAGGTCAGTGTTGGGGTTCTCAAACTGAGGTCCCCAGGAACCAGGCACCCTGGGGAGCTTGTCACACATGCACACTTTTGGGCCCCATCCTGGACCTACTGAGTCAGGACTTGGGAAACGTCCAGTAGTGACACCGGGCGGAGCTGGGGGCAAGGCCTGGTCTCCCCAGGCCCCCCCTGCACCGTCAGCAAAGGCTGATGCAGAGGGTGGTGAGAGCCAGGGGGCCGCCGTGAGCTGGGGGGCCCAGGCTGCTGGCCCTCATCCCCAGGTGGCCGCGAGGGAAGACTGCACCACGCGAGGGGCTTGCCTTGTAGCCCTGGATGTTCCCGTTCTGGCTCTCGGGTGGCGGCGGCTCCCACGCGACCTCCAGCTGGCTGGCTGTGAGCGGGTTCACCTGCACGTGCTGTGGGGCCTGGGCAGGGGCTGCAGGGCGGAGAGCGGAGGGTCAGCCGAGAAGCCCGCCCACCCACGGCGGGCTCCCAGGCCCCGTCCCTGCCAGGATGACCATGGACCTGTCTCAGAACCACGGTTCTGAGTGCACACGGTGAAATCTGGAGAATCCCAAAGAAAAGCACTTATACCGAGACAGCAGGGCTTGTGAGAACAAAGGTGAGACGGTAGCCCACGTGCATGTGACTGGGCTGCGAGGTCGCCTGAGACAAGCAGAGACGGTCAACAGCCTCCAACCTCGCTGCGTCGGGGTGGCGAGGCCCTGTGGCTAGAAGACCCGGGCCCCCGGCCCCTGTGCTGCCGGCTGTCACACTCGTTACCGTGCTGCTGCAGCTGTTCAGGCGTTAAGTCCTGCCCGACTCTTTTTGACCCCAAGGCCTGCAGCATGCCAGCCTTCCCAGCCCTTCACTGTCTCCCAGAGTTTTCTCAGATTCACGTCCATTGAATGGGTGACGCTCTCCAACCTCTGTCGCCCCCTTCTCCTCCTGCCCTCAATCTTCCCCAGCATCAGGGTCTTCTCCAGTAACCACAACTGAGGGAAACTAAATTCCACGTGGGGCTCGGAGAAAACAAAGGCCATCTGTGGGAATGGCCTGGCAGTCCAGGGGTTAGGACTCTGCCTTCACTGCTGGAGGCCCAGGTTCGATCCCTGGTGGGGGAGCTAAGATCTTGCATACCACAGTGCAGCCAGAAAGGAAAAACAAAGGCGTGTGTGATCCTGTCAGGGGTTCAGGACGCTGGGGTACACAGCCCTGCTCCCGGGGGAGCTGACGTCTGCGGACCCGCGGCCGCCCCTCCTCGGGGACGGAGCACAGAGGCCACCACTGCGTGTCCCCTGGGGAGGACCCACCCCTCTGATCCTCCTCCGACCCTGAGGGCTCCCCCCGCCCCACCGTGCTGGGCTGGAGTCAGCAGGTGCAGGTGAAAGGTGAAAGGGCACTGGCAGGGCCCCGTGGCCGTGGCCTTGCCGGCAGCCTCAAGGCAGCTGGGAACAACAAAGACAGCCCACGTGTGCGTCTGGGGACGTTTCTCCCTGCCTGGCACTCCCGCCGGCCGCTCCCTTCTCCCCCCAGGTATCCCTCCCCCTCCTGGCAAACNAGAGGCTCGCGTGCTCCTACCTGCCTGGTGGGTGCAGCCTGGCTGAGGCTCACTCCGGGGCCCATCGCCTGCGGCGTTGAAGGCCGAGATGCTGACCAGGTACTTGGTGTGGCTGGTGAGGTTCTTCAGTTTGGCCGTGGTCTCGGGCAGGAACAGCACCCGCATCTTCTCCGTATCATTCTGGCTCTCCGCCTCCCAGTAGTAGATCTGTAGGGAGGAACGGAGGTGGGAGGAGTGGAGGCTGGAGGCCCGGTGGCTCGGAGGGGTGGCGCCCCATCTCAGCCTGGGGACAGGCGGCCACCGAGCCGGGGGGGATCCCCAGTGCTCCTGGGGGTGAGTGCACCTCTGCAGAGGCCAGGCCAGGAGGACGGGGCCTGGGGACAGAGGTGACTGCCGGGAAGGTGTCTTAGGACCAGGATCCTGGACATAAGGGAGACCGACCCAGCCCCTGCTCCAGCCTGTGGACAGCACCAGCCCCCAACTTCACTCAAGGCTCCCTCATTTTAACCCCACATCCATCAAAGCTTTCGATTGACGTGACCCAATACTGTGGACATTAAAACAGCTTCAGATGACGGGCAGAAGAGCCAGGCTGGGCTCAGCACTGCTGGGTGGCCCGTGTTTCTCCTGGTTCTGTTTCCTTGTGTCTGGTTTTTATGTGCTTGTGGGCGAACGTGATGCCCATACACAGAGGTTTGTAAGGTCATCTGAACTGTTTCCCTTGACAGCTGGCGGAGAACCACCCCAAGCTGGTAACAGCCAGGCCGCCCAGAGACAGCCCTGACCCGCAGACCCACCTTGGCTCTGTGGCTGTAACCTGGGCCAGGTGGTCAGAGCCGCTGGCCCAAGTGCAGAGCAGCAGGGGCCGCGCGGGCTGGGGGCCGGCTGTCCAGCATCCACACGTCTGGCCAGGCAGGAGCGGCCCTGGCGGGTTAGCTATACTCATTCCCTCCTGCAAGACACACTCCAGCTTGTGCGCTCTGAGCTGGCCAGTGAGGCGCTCTGCTCGAAGAGGCCGTACTAACCTGGACACTGAGATCAATACCCACGTCAGTGTCTGTTTAGGACACTGTTATTGGGAAATTGTTAACAGGGAACACGCTTTGGACACACACACATAGCACCTTGCCTCCAGGCCCAGGGGACTTGCTGTCGCCTCATCAATCATTGTTAACGGCCCTCCCACCGAGGAAGGCCTTTCTTTTCACAAAACAGCTACAGAAATCATTCTTAGAAGGACATTTAATCAGTCCAACAGTCATCATCAGGGTAGGCAAGCCCATGGAGTCTGAGGACTGATCAACTTGGGGCTCAACAGACCACATAAGGAGACTCGCCCTGGGGGGATGATGGGGGTTTGCAAGGGACGGCCCTGGGCTATTTACCTCAGGAGGGTTTTGGCTGACCTCATGGGGTCCCAGCCCCGTCCACAGGGGTGACCTTGGAGGTGGAGCCCTGGGAGGGGCTCCCTGCCCCCCACCAACTTGTGTGACTGTTCGTTCATGCCTGATGCTGTTATGGGAACGGCCTGGTGCCTTCCTTCCATCCCACTTCTGGAATATTCAATTAATGTGGGCTCAGAACAGGTCAGTGTTGGGGTTCTCAAACTGAGGTCCCCAGGAAGCAGGCACCCTGGGGAGCTTGTCACACATGCACACTTTTGGGCCCCATCCTGGACCTACTGAGTCAGGACTTGGGAAATGTCCAGTAGTGACACCGGGCGGAGCTGGGGGCAAGGCCTGGTCTCCCCAGGCCCCCCCTGCACCGTCAGCAAAGGCTGATGCAGAGGGTGGTGAGAGCCAGGGGGCCGCCGTGAGCTGGGGGGCCCAGGCTGCCGGCCCTCATCCCCAGGTGGCCGCGAGGGAAGACTGCACCACGCGAGGGGCTTGCCTTGTAGCCCTGGATGTTCCCGTTCTGGCTCTCGGGCGGCGGTGGCTCCCACGCGACCTCCAGCTGGCTGGCTGTGAGCGGGTTCACCTGCACGTGCTGTGGGGCCTGGGCAGGGGCTGCAGGGCGGAGAGTGGAGGGTCAGCCGAGAAGCCCGCCCACCCACGTGGGCTCCCAGGCCCCGTCCCTGCCAGGACGACCACGGACCTGTCTCAGAACCACGGTTCTGAGTGCACACGGTGAAATCTGGAGAACCCCAAAGAAAAGCACTTATACCGAGACAGCGGGGCTTGTGAGAACAAAGGTGAGACGGTAGCCCACGTGCATGTGACTGGGCTGAGAGGTCGCCTGAGACAAGCAGAGACGGTCAACAGCCTCCAACCTCGCTGCGTCGGGGTGGCGAGGCCCTGTGGCTGGAAGACCCGGGCCCCCGGCCCCTGTGCTGCCGGCTGTCACACTCGTTACCATGCTGCTGCAGCTGTTCAGGCGTTAAGTCCTGCCCGACTCTTTTTGACCCCAAGGCCTGCAGCATGCCAGCCTTCCCAGCCCTTCACTGTCTCCCAGAGTTTTCTCAGATTCACGTCCATTGAATGGGTGACGCTCTCCAACCTCTGTCGCCCCCTTCTCCTCCTGCCCTCAATCTTCCCCAGCATCAGGGTCTTCTCCAGTAACCACAACTGAGGGAAATGCTAAATTCCACATGGGGCTCGGAGGAAACAAAGGCCATCGTGGGAATGGCCTGGCAGTCCAGGGGTTAGGACTCTGCCTTCACTGCTGGAGGCCCAGGTTCGATCCCTGGTGGGGGAGCTAAGATCTTGCATACCACAGTGCAGCCAGAAAGGAAAAACAAAGGCGTGTGTGATCCTGTCAGGGGTTCAGGACGCTGGGGTACACAGCCCTGCTCCCGGGGGAGCTGATGTCTGCGGACCCGCGGCCGCCCCTCCTCGGGGACGGAGCACAGAGGCCACCACTGCGTGTCCCCTGGGGAGGACCCACCCCTCTGATCCTCCTCCGACCCTGAGGGCTCCCCCCGCCCCACCGTGCTGGGCTGGAGTCAGCAGGTGCAGGTGAAAGGTGAAAGGGCACTGGCAGGGCCCCGTGGCCGTGGCCTTGCCGGCAGCCTCAAGGCAGCTGGGAACAACAAAGACAGCCCACGTGTGCGTCTGGGGACGTTTCTCCCTGCCTGGCACTCCCGCCGGCCGCTCCCTTCTCCCCCCAGGTATCCCTCCCCCTCCTGGCAAACTCCATGGGCTGGATACGAGAGCTGTGGGGGGTCCTGGCTGCAGGGGGCAGGATACCAGCCCAGCGCCCTCACCCACCATGGCCCAGGAGCTGCCTTTGGGCTCAAGTCTGTTTACGGCCACACGTGGAAGGAACCAAGCGACGGTCACCATCGGGGGAGATGGCCAGGCGCTGGGTCCCTCTGGATGGGCCTCCGGGGAGAGGACGACCTTCACGAGTCGCCCCTTCCCCGCTGCCCCCCAGCGCAGGATGAAACAGTAATTAACACGCACTCAGCCTGACACCACCTATCCATTCTGCTCTAACTGTGCCGTTCGTGTTGCCGCAGCCCACCCCGCCGCTAATGGAAATGTTAATAACCCTCACCAGGTTGTTGTGACAGATGCTCGGCCTCATTATCAGAAATTCTTATTTACCGCTCCATTAAACAACAGAATCACACAGAAAAACAATTCAATCAAAACTAACTGGAGGAATTTTAACAGCCGCATTAATAATCCAAAACATAAATAAAGTTAATGTCTTTTGCATGTTTGCCATCGGCGACTGTCGTGAAATGGCTGTGGCGCCATTAGATGGGGAAAGGCAGAGAGGGACGCCGCAGCCACCCCGGTGGGGCCAGGGCCACGTGTGAGAGTCCGCTGCCCCGGTGTCCTCCTTGAAGACGCGGCAGAGCCAGGGCCCACGGCGGCGCACGGCTCCCCCCGCCCGGCCCATTTCCAACCCTGGGCAGCAGGCCCACCTGTGCCGCTGTCCCCGGGCAGGGCTCCCACGGCCCCCAGCCCGTCCTGGGGCGCAGTGCCTCCCTGCCCGTAACAAGGACCTCCCTGANCCAGGGCCGCGTGTGAGAGTCCGCTGCCCCGGTGTCCTCCTTGAAGACGCGGCAGAGCCAGGGCCCACGGCGGCGCACGGCTCCCCCCACCCGGCCCGGTTCCACCCCGGGCAGCAGGCCCACCTGTGCCGCTGTCCCCGGGCAGGGATCCCACGGCCCCCAGCCCGTCCTGGGGCGCAGTGCCTCCCTGCCCGTAACAAGGACCTCCCCAATGAGGACACAAGCAGCGGAGAGAGAAACTGACGTAAACACAGAACAAAGCGTGCTGGCTTCTAGACTTAACGTTTTCGGCTCCTGAGAGCCTCTAGGCCTCCCCCCCGACTTGCAGGAAGACACCCCGTTTACACCCTGCAAGGGATCCTCGTTCGTCGTGAAGGGTTCGGCTTGGAAGCTGGTGGGGCGCCTGACAGGCCGTGATCTCTCTGTTCCCCCACTTTACTGTCTGTGGAGGACGGTGCCTGTGAGCGTCAGCTCAGAATGCTGTGTTAAAGTGCGTGGAATCAGTTTTCAGAAGCCCGCTGTCCCGGCAGTCTGGTGTTAGCTGATACGCAGATGCCGTGGATGGTGCTGGAGGCAGGGGCTGGGCTGGGGTGCNCTGCGCAGGGCCTCAGTTGCTCACCACTTACTGACCGGCCCTGGTCCAGCGTGTCCTGGACATTTATCCTGCAGGCAGGGTGGGCGAGCTGGGGGCAGGGTTGGGGTGAGGACCCCTGTTGCCTCACTCCCAGCCTGCAGCTTTCCCCTCTGCACTGTGGTCCTCAGGGCCGGAGCTCGGAGAGGCGGAGTGATGGGCCCAGCATCACAGGGCTGGGGACCGGCGGAGGTGCCCCTCAGACCTGCAGGTCTGACTCAGGACATACGCTGTTTTCGGGCAGTTTTCACACAAGTCTGAGCATTTCCTGCTGTATGATGAAGCATCCAGCCGAGTGAATGGAAACTGCCCCCATTTAGCTTAATTTTTTGCAGGCCTGAGAGCAGCTCAAAGTCACGAGGAATGCATTATAAGGGTCCCTGGGCTGCGAGAGGCAGTGACTGGATGGCCAAGGGCACGTGGCTGCTGTGCTGGAAGCATGGCGTCCTCCTTCCAGAATGTTCTCTGCGGCGTAAACACGGGCGGCAAGCAACGCTCCGGGGCCAAACATCTGCCCGACCTGGGGGGCAGCCTGAGGGGGGACCCTGGTCTCTTTCTGGGTTCTGCCTCTGCGTCCCCGACTGGAGGCCGTTGGAGGCCGCCCACCCACAGAAGCAGCCGACAGACACCCTCCTGGCACTTGGGAGAAACACGTGGCCCGCCTGGGTTCACAGCAGCTGCACCGTGGCACCCAAGATGGGAGACAGCCCAGGCGTCCACCGAAGGGCCGACCACGAACGTGGAGGAGAGTCCTCCCCCGCGAGAAGGAGCCGAGCTTGACACCTGCTGCCGCTCGGGTGAGCCCGGGGAACATGCCGGGAGATGGAAGCCTGGTAAAGCGGAACGTGGCTCCGGCCCACGTGCGAGGAGCACCCGGAGCACCGAGCCCACAGACGGGGAGCAAGTCAGGGCTGACGGTGGCTGGCGGAAGAGTCCTGCCCCCAGCTGAGGGGCATCTGTCTGGGGAGAAGCCGAGGCCGGGGGAGGTGGGCGGCGGCCACTCGGCTGGTGAACAGGCTCCCTGCCCCTGGGCTGGATGCTTACCAGGACGGCGCGTGTCGTGCCAACCGTACTTTACCATGAAATGAACAACAAACAACCACAGACCCAGGACACGAGCCCGGAGGCAGGCAGACGTCCACGGCCGTCTGGCTGGCTGCTACGACCCGGATCTCCTGGGTCTGCCGCCTGGGTTCCAGCCCTGTTGTCCACATGCCTGCACGGGTCCTGGAATGCAGGCCCCGTCTGCAGCACCCGGGCCCCACTGCTGGCCCTCTTGCTGGGCTGCAGGCTGACAGGCGGGCGGGCTAGCTCCGCGGGTCCTGGCCAGCTGGCTCTGTGCACCCTGAGCCCGGCAGCACAGCGGGCATGGCTGCCTGCATGACGCCCTGCCAGGCTCCAGAGCCCCGCTCTCGTGGCGGTGTCTGCCCCGCCTATGGGGGCTCTTCTGCAGCCAGGCTCAGGCCCTCCTGGAGGGCCTGGCCCCCAGTGACCTCCACCCTTTCCACCGACAGACCCCTGTGCAGGCTGGGGTGGCCCCCGCTGTCTCCTGTGGGTTCACCCGGTTTATCCTTGTCTACGTGAAAACACCATGTGATTCTTCCAGAAAACCCTGCTAAGCCAGAGACCCTCAGCGCTGGCTCGTTTCCGACAATAACCTCTTGAAACTGCACAGTCGCCTGACGCGTCCTGTGGCTGGCCCAGAGAATTCAGCCTGCGTCCCCCGAGAGCCTGGGTCCCTGTCCCCAGGGGCAATCCAACCCCGTCCACCCTCCTCTGCACCCGCAGATTCGAGCAGAACCCTCGGCCATGCGCCAAGATCAGGGGAGACGGCCATGCGTGGGGCAGTGTGTGTGTGTGTGTGTGTGTGCCTGTGGGCAGGTGGGCTTTCTGTGGGGAGAGGGCCAGCCGTGGGCAGTGTGTGTGTGTGTGTGTGTGTGTGTGCACGCGCCTGGGGGCAGGGGGTGTTTCTGT
>SJYW01044195.1:1974921-1986106 GCA_006410735.1 Raphicerus campestris
GGAGGCGGGTGGGGAATTCAGCCCCCCACCCCTCGCTGGCCCAGCGCGTCTCGCCCCTCGGGGCCCCGGCCCCTGCCTGTCCGCTGTCTCCTCTATCACCTCCCCCTCCTCTTTACCTCACTGCTCAGCCAGAACCAAACACAACTCCAAGGAGGCTTAACAGGAAGAAGCAGGAAACTGGTCACAAAAACCATTTTCCAAAAAACCGATGCTATGCTCTCCAGGCTGCAGGAACGGGGGCCGGAGGCTGTGGGAAAGCCCTACACAGCAAGTCTAAGCCCTGGGCTCCGACGGCGGGATGTGGGGAGTCTGTCCAATCCCTGAGCACAGCTTCGCTATTTGTAAAACTGGAGAAAATGTGGGACGTGAAGGGGTCTTGCAGCTGAAACGAAACGGGCGGTGTGAGAGCGGAGCACGGCTGGCACACAGAGAGTGCGGTGTCCCAGGCGGGCCCCTGAGGTGACCTCGCCTGCGGGTGGGTGGGGCGCTGCTCCTCTGTGGGCTCCATTGCCGTGGAGACGGAGGGCTGCTGGGTCACCCTGCGCTGATGCCTTTAGGTGTCCATCTCCCTGGGGATGCCTGTGTGAGCTGAGAGCCACCCAGAGGTGTCACCACGGACCCGCGATGCCCTCCAGGGACCTGCTGCTGGCGCTCACACCTTCATGCCATCCTTCTGACAAGCAGAGTCCTGGGGTGCTTCTCCCTCTGGGGTCTGCCCCCCAGGGGGGCTCCTGGGGGAGAGATGCTTCCTCCCTATGGGAGAAAGTGCTCTTTCTGCTGCCTGGAGCCACTGGGCCAGCTTGACGAAGAGCCTGCCTGAGTCAGGAGTGAGCTGAGAGGAGGAGGAACCAAGAAGGGGCATAGGGATGCCTGGTAGCGTGCTGGATCCAGCCATGCCTGAAGCTGCACCCAGGCTCTTTGACTTCTCTGTTACGTCAGTTAATGGCAGGTTCTTTCAGCTCAAGCCTCTCTGGGTTCCTCTCTCTTGCAAGCTGTATTTCTTACTAGTGCACTATTTTTACCAACTTGTAATGCCTGGACTCAGAAGTCAATTTCAGGGAGAGATCTCCTAAAGGTTACCCTTTCTCTCTGAGGTTAGAAGGATTTTAAAACTACATATTCAGGCTAGAGGGGACCCAAAGCTCATCACCTCAGCCTCTCGCTGTTCTGCAGGACGAGACCAAGAAAGAGCCTGCGCAGGGCCTCAGTTGCTCACCACTTACTGACCGGCCCTGGTCCAGCGTGTCCTGGACATTTATCCTGCAGGCAGGTGGGCGAGCTGGGGGCACGGTTGGGATGAGGACCCCTGTTGCCTCACTCCCAGCCTGCAGCTTTCCCCTCTGCACTGTGGTCCTCAGGGCCGGAGCTCAGAGAGGCGGAGTGACGGGCCCAGCATCACAGGGCTGGGGACTGGCGGAGGTGCCCCTCAGACCTGCAGGTCTGACTCAGGACACACGCTGTTTTCGGGCAGTTTTCACACAAGTCTGAGCATTTCCTGCTGTATGATGAAGCATCCAGCCGAGTGAATGGAAACTGCCCCCATCTAGCTTAATTTTTTGCAGGCCTGAGAGCAGCTCAAAGTCACGAGGAATGCATTATAAGGGTCCCTGGGCTGCGAGAGGCAGTGACTGGATGGCCAAGGGCGCGTGGCTGCTGTGCTGGAAGCATGGCGTCCTCCTTCCAGAATGTTCTCTGCGGCGTAAACACGGGCGGCAAGCAACGCTCCGGGGCCAAACATCCGCCCGACCTGGGGGGCAGCCTGAGGGGGGACCCTGGTCTCTTTCTGGGTTCTGCCTCTGCGTCCCCGACTGGAGGCTGTTGGAGGCCGCCCACCCACAGAAGCAGCCGACAGACACCCTCCTGGCACTTGGGAGAAACACGTGGCCCGCCTGGGTTCACAGCAGCTGCACCGTGGCACCCAAGATGGGAGACAACCCAGGTGTCCACCGAAGGGCCGACCACGAACGTGGAGGAGAGTCCTCCCCCGCGAGAAGGAGCCGAGCTTGACACCTGCTGCCGCTCGGGTGAGCCCGGGGAACATGCCGGGAGACGGAAGCCTGGTAAAGCGGATAAACGTGGCTCCAGCCCGCGTGCGAGGAGCACCCGGAGCACCGAGCCCACAGACGGGGAGCAAGTCAGGGCTGACGGCAGCTGGCGGAAGAGTCCTGCCCCCGGCTGAGGGGCATCTGTCTGGGGAGAAGCCAAGGCCGGGGGAGGTGGGCGGCGGCCACTCGGCTGGTGAACAGGCTCCCTGCCCCTGGGCTGGATGCTTACCAGGACTGCGCGTGTCGTGCCAACCGTACTTTACCATGAAATGAACAACAAACAACCACAGACCCAGGACACGAGCCCGGAGGCAGGCAGACGTCCACGGCCGTCTGGCTGGCTGCTACGGCCCGGATCTCCTGGGTCTGCCGCCTGGGTTCCAGCCCTGTTGTCCACATGCCTGCACGGGTCCTGGAATGCAGGCCCCGTCCGCAGCACCCGGGCCCCACTGCTGGCCCTCTTGCTGGGCTGCAGGCTGACAGGTGGGCGGGCCAGCTCCGCGGGTCCCGGCCAGCTGGCTCTGTGCACCCTGAGCCCGGCGGCACAGCGGGCATGGCTGCCTGCACGACGCCCTGCCAGGCTCCAGAGCCCCGCTCTCGTGGCGGTGTCTGCCCCGCCTATGGGGGCTCTTCTGCAGCCAGGCTCAGGCCCTCCTGGAGGGCCCAGCCCCCAGTGACCTCCACCCTTTCCGCCGACAGACCCCCGTGCAGGCTGGGGTGGCCCCCGCTGTCTCCTGTGGGTTCACCCGGTTTATCCTTGTCTACGTGAAAACACCATGTGATTCTTCCAGAAAACCCTGCTAAGCCAGAGACCCTCAGCGCTGGCTCGTTTCCGACAATAACCTCTCGAAACTGCACAGTCGCCTGACACGTCCTGTGGCTGGCCCAGAGAATTCAGCCTGCGTCCCCCGAGAGCCTGGGTCCCTGTCCCCAGGGGCAATCCAACCCCGTCCACCCTCCTCTGCACCCGCAGATTCGAGCAGAACCCTCGGCCATGCGCCAAGATCAGGGGAGATGGCCATGCGTGGGGCAGTGTGTGTGTGTGTGTGTGCCTGTGGGCAGGTGGGGTTTCTGTGGGGAGAGGGCCAGCCGTGGGCAGTGTGTGTGTGTGTGTGTGTGTGTGCATGTGCCTGGGGGCAGGGGGTGTTTCTGTGGGGAGAGGGCCGGCTGTGGGCAGTGTGTGTTTGTGTGTGTGCACGCGCCTGGGGGCAGGGGGTGTTTCTGTAGGGAGAGGGCAGGCCGTAGGCTGTGTGTATGTGTGTGTGTGTGCACATGCCAGCAGGCAGGTGGGGTTTCTGTGGGGAGAGGGCCGGCCGTGGGCAGTGTGTGTGTGTGTGTGTGCATGCGCATGCCCGTGGGCAGCGGGGGATTTCTGTGGGGAGAGGGCGGGTGACTCCCTTCTTCCAGGGCAGTGGGGGGCGGGGTGGAGGCAACACTCTGATCTCAGTGTGGGATACGACATCTCCCTGTGGTCAGCCCCACAGAGGGGATGGTTCTTGAAACAAGCCCAGGGGCCAGGGCGTGTCTGGAACGGGGACTACCGTGGATCTGTGCAGCTTTTGGAGATGGGGGAGCGGCTGTTACGGGCAGTCAGGCTGACTCGGGGCCGGGGCAAGCGCTCAGAGACAGTGGGTGACAAATGTCCCCTTCCCCACACCCAGGGTCCTGCACTCCTGGACCCCCACAGGGAAGACAGCGTGGCTCCCCTACAGCATGTCCTGATAAATCTGATATCTTCAGACCTTAAACAGCCCTGTGTCTCAAAATCAAGACTTGATCACTCCCGGGGCCACCAGGACACCCAGCCCTTGGCCGAGGACTCTTCCCAGCATGACCAGAAGCCTCCTGAACCCCCATAACCTGACCTTCGATGAGGGGGATGCCGCTGGCCCCTGAGCTTCAGGTGGGACTCACCAGCCTCACCGACGAAGACCTCCACAGGCACGCTGGCTGGGCCCTCGCCGATGACGTTGTAGGCCGTCAGGACCACTTCATAGCGCCGGTATTTCTTCAGATCTGCAAGGGTGAGGGGACAGGGTCAGCAGGATGGAGCCCTGCCCTTTCTTAGAAAGCTCCTTCTGTGACCGGTGCCTCCTAGGGGGACGACAGAGCCCTTCACAGAGAGAAGCCTGTGAGGGGCCGGCCACCCTCTATCCGGCAGTGCCTCCTACCCGCCCATGACCCTGGCAAGGCAGTCACAGCTGCCCTGCATTCGGGGCCAGGTGGCAACAAGCTCCTTGTCTAAAGGAGCGAGTCTAGGACACAGAGCCTGACCTGGGCCTGCCTTCTGGTCCGGAACCTCTCCTGGAGAGGAAGAGCAGACAGAGCAAGACCCTGGCACCGCTCGACCACATGGGCCGATCCTTGACCCCTTCTGTGACGTGGTGGCGGGAGGGCCTGGGGTCACATTTGCTGACCTCTGCAGAGCAGGGCCCTCTCTGGGAGGTATGGCTTACAGGGACCATGTGCTCAGGTGGTCAGACACATGTGGGGCCTCTGGACAGTCATGCGACTGGGAGAACCTTCCAGAAAGTTCTGGCTTAAAAAGTCAGCGGTTTCCGCCACGTCGAGTAGTGCAGAGCTCATTGTGGCTGCCTGGCCTACATGATGGACTTGGCATCTCATGCCCTTTCCTCCTCAGGATGTGGCCATTCAGACCTCACAGGCCTTGGTTTGCCAACATAGATACATTTAATGGTCAAGATCCTGCCCCCACGGTCAAGCTCTGCTGCTGAGAAACCACCAGACTGGCTTCGCCTCAACCTGGGGCCTCGTGTGATTGCCAGGAATCCACAGAGATGCACCAGAGTGGACACCGGGGTGTGGCCAGGGTGCCCCTTCCATGCTTCCTAACCGGAGGCTGAAAGGCCTGGGCGGAGACCCAGGGAGGGAGCCCTCCGCACTGGGGCCGGCCTGCACTTGACTCTTCACCCAACCCCTTGGAGAGGCCACCTCTGGGATATGCCAGGCCCAGGAGGGACTCGGTGGACAGACAAGGAGGCAGCGAGGTGGGGAGGGGGCAGGCAAGGCGGGGAGGGGGCAGGCGAGCCAGCCCACGATGGATGACGCGGAGCTTCCGGGGGAGGGCACAGCTCCATGAACACTGCCCTGGCTGCCACCCGCAGGGCCTGGCAGGGCCGGCTCTTCCTCCCCTCTGTTACCCACTTTCTGATCCAGCGACCTCTCTGCGCTGGACTGAACTGCAGCTCGGCCCCTGATTCTTGCACTCGGTCACTGAAACCCACCCTGGCCAGAATCCAAGGGGTGATTTGATAAGAAGGAGGAGAGGCCGGATGGACAAGTGCTGGACATGTGCGTGTGGTGGCTGCCCTGCACCCTGAGAGGAGGAAGAAACCGATGCTGCAGTGAGGAGGACGTTAGGCCTGAAGCCAGCAGACACAGAGGGGTCTGCTGGGCAATTCCCCTGCTGCGAGGTCCCTGGAGGGGTCGGGGTCACAGAGACAGGAAGTTGGGGGTGGGCGCCCGGGGCGGGGTGGTGTCAGCGTTTAAAGGGGCAGAGTCTCAGGTTGGGGGGGTGAGAGGGTTCTGGAGGCAGGCAGTGGGGACGGGTAAATGACAGTGTGTGCATGTACCAGGGGTGGAGATGGTAAACCCACAGCTAAGCTGGCAGGGTTAGAGACGAGAGCTGCCCTCTGACCTGTCCCAAACTCTGAGAACAGCTGTTGGGAACCCCTGCCCAGCCTTTGTTTCTAGAAACTCCCTTTTGGTGGTTCTGGCCCATCATACATTTTAGTGGGACGGGGTTGGGGGGCTCCAAGAATGAGAGCCGAGGATCCGAGCTGGTCTTCACTCGGTCCGCCGAGAGGCTGAGGGGCACTGTCCAGCTGCGCAAGCTGAGCGCGGAGTCACTCACGTGTTAACTCGTAGGTCGTTTCAGTGGAGCTGCTGTTGACGGTCTTGAAGCTGCTCTGGGCTGTGAGGGGCGAGAAGACAGGCCGTCAGTGCAGGGACAGCCGGAGCCAGGACAGGCCACAGACGTGGAGGGAGGCCTGGCTGGGGAGCTGCTCTGCCTCCCGAGTGGCCACCACACACCCATCTGCTCACCGGGACCCCCGAGGAGCCTCCTGAACCAGCCAGGCCCCTGCCCGCGAAGCGGGGGGGGATCTCCCCTCTGATTAATTGGGTCGAATTGGCGTCTGGCAGAGCATAGTGCAAAGCGGCACCGGGGGCCACAGGACTGGCTGGTCCCGGGGCAGCCGCGTCCAGTTACGTGCTCAGGTGAGCGCCCCAGGCCGGCAGGGGTAACCTGTCGACAGTGAGCAGGTGCACAGACCCCCATACCCTCTTATTCCAGGGTCTAGCCCAGAGGGACAGTCACGGCTAGCTGGGCTTCGGCAAGGGGCACCGGGGAGACGCTGCGAGTGGGGGGTCTCAGCAGAGCCAGGTCCTCCCTTGGTGGGGTCGGGGCTGGGGTGCAGCCCCTCGCTGACCACAGAGCGGCGCCGGGGGCCAAGCATGGTGTGTGTGACCCGCATAGAGAGGCCCAGGCTGAGCTGGACCCGGTGCCCTGGCCGCCCTGCCCCCGCCCCCACCACGTAGGTGCCAGGGACCCACATGTCTTCTCTGATGGTGCTGGGGGGCATCTCTCAGCCTTCCCAGGCCTGGCTCCACGGGCCCCAGTACCCCAGGCCTGCTCCGTGTGGGGTGAGCCGCTGTCCCCAGAGGCCCGGCTGCTCCTCCTCCAGGGCGCACAGGCCCCTGGGGCTCAGCCCCGCCCTGGCCGGCGACCCCTGCCTCCCCTCAACAAGCTGTGCCGGGTCCTGCGTCACTCTCTTCCGCTCATGTCCTCCGTGACATCCTTTTACCCCGACAGCCCCCTCAGATGGCTCCTCCTCCAGGCAGCCTTCCTGGGTCCCTTCCCTGTGCCCTGGACCTTGCACACTGTCGGGGTGGTGGGGAGGGGGCAGAGCCGCAGCTCCTCCGGCCCCCTCGGCTGTTCCCAGCAGGCCTGGGGTGGGCAGACACGGTGGTTATGGGAACCTCCCTGCCGTGGGGTGGGGGTGGGGCAGGGGGCTCACCTGTGAGCTCAGCCCGCAGAGCTGAGGGCGTCTTGAGCATCTTGGACTCGGTGGCGGGGGCTGCCTCGTACTCCAGCTCGCGGTAGTAGATCCGGTAGCCCTGCAGCAGGCCGTTCAGGCTCTCGTCCCTCGGGGGCTGCAAAGACAGCACGGTCAGGGGCCTGGCTGCAAGCTGGCCAGCTGCGTGGAAAGGTAGGGCATCACTGGTTCAAGACAACTGGAGGGGCCTCGGTTGTTGGCAAGAGGACAGGCAGGTGTCCCCTGATGAGGAAGGACGGGGTCCGGGGACAGAACCTGGGCCTCCTGGTCCTGTGTGCGTGGATACGGGCGTGTCTCCCTGTCCAGCCTAGACACCTGAGCCCCAGGGCCGGGGCTGGAGACTGTGGCCCAGGTCACAGATGAAGGGGAAGCTGCCCATTCCTGGCAGACCCAGAACCAAAGGGGGCCGTGGATGCGGCCTGGTCTTGCGGCGTCCACCACTGACCCCACCCTGTCCCTTCAGTCCCCGACACTCCCGTCTACCCGGGCTTGTGGCCGTCTCGCTGGGACCCTCACTGACCCCTCTGCGTGCCAGGTGGCTCCCTGCCTGACTGGCATAGGGCTAGAACAACCCCTCCCACCACCCACTGCCACCTCAGCTGGTGTAAGGGCGGCCAATGGTGGGGCAGGGCCTCGTCTGACTCCTAAGAACCCAGAGGAAGGCAGCTGATGGCTGATGGATGGCTTGGAGACAAAGTTGGATGGTGGGGGAATCTGAGCCTCTGTGTGTGAGCCTAGGACCTTGTAACTGCTTCTCTCTGGGTACCGCCGCTGCTTAGGGAGGGCCTGGCCCAACTTCCTCTCCCCCTTTGGATGGTTTCTGTTGATTAGTGAGCCTGGGGAGGGCATCCCCAGCTGGGTGGCAGGCCTGTCTGTGGAAGGAAGGCCATCCCACTCCACTTGGAACACAGATAAGGCCACGGCACTGACCCCAGTGCTGAGGGCTACAGGCTCTGCTCCCCACTCTGTGTCCTCAGCAGGTCAGGATTGAACCTTCCAAACTGCAGCTGGACAGACGGACCAAGAGCGTCCCGGTGCCCAAGGGAAGGCCACAGCTACTGTAGGAAAGCCCCCCTGTTGTGGGTTGAACTGTGCCCCCCAGGAAACATGCTGAGTCCTAACCACTGGTCCCCACAAAATGACTTCATCCGGATTTGGGTCTCTGCAGACGTAATCAAGTCAGGAAGAGGGCACCCGTGGAAGGGAGTGCTCTAAGGTGATGGTGGGCTCCCCAGAGGGCAGTTCCATTCTATTTGTCCAGTCTTTAGTGCAGCAGTCACATGTCTAGAAACTGGCCCCACCTGGACACTCAGTCGTGTGCAGTCCAGAGATCTACAGACATGAGCCTAGGACTAACCCTCCCCCACCCCTCAAAAAGCCAAGACCAATCCTCTCCGGGTCTTTCCAATGCCAAGATGACAGGACGGCCTTTGAGCTTGAAGGGCGCGGACAGTGAGATTGCCTGCAAACAAATTGGCAGACTTGGGACTCGTGACCACCACTGGGTAATATGATAACTGATTCACATGGGCACCCAGATGTTCAGCATGATGGATCGTAAAGACAAAACACATTTTAAGAGGCAATAGAGACCCTAGCAATTATTTAACAAATGCTGAGACCAGAAAAAGACCCAAAGATTCTTATAAGATGAGGACATTCGGACGCAGAAAGAATGTTACGCGAAGGCAGAGGTCGAGACTGAAAGAAGCGTCTAGAAGCCAAGGAGCGGTAAGGCCTGCCGCAGCTGCCAGAGGCCGGGAAGAGGCAGGCAGCAGGCTTCCCTGTGTCTGCAGAGTCAGCTGCCACCCTGACCTTAGACTCTGGCCTTTGAAACTGTGGGAGGGCAGGGCGACCGGTTCCAGGCGCTCTGCTGTCCAAACTCGCACCCTTCAATTCTCAGTCCCTGAACCCAGGCAGCACCGTGGGGACCCAGATGCTCAGCTAAGTCTGTTCTCCGTGACCTCTGGCTGCTCTCGGTCCCAAACTCGGGACACCTGCGGGAGGGGACAGCTCTGTGCACACACAGCAAGGGCACTTCCTCCCACAAGCCGGAATCACCACGTTTTCACCACGAGAGCCCAGGGGTTTGCAGGCGGGTCTGCTGCAGCCCCCGACGTGCTCTCCTGCCACTTCCTGAGTCCTCTGACCCCCCCACCCCCACCCCGTCCCCAAACTGAAAGCGCCGTGGCTGGCCGTTCTTCCCATCAGATGTAGCCACTCGAGCCTGGGAAAGCGGAGTGGACTCGCACGTCCTCAGGATCCACGTGCACCCCTCTTGCCAGAGGAGCCCAGCAAGCCCACCCGGACGGCGCTGGACTGCTAAACATCACCTCACAGACACTGAGAAGCCAGACAGCCGTGTGAGTGCCTCACTGCCGACTCTCCTGTGCAGGTCTGGGGCCGGACCCCGACACTTACAGGGTGTCAGTGCTCACGTCGCTCTCCTGATGCCCACAGGCGGGGACATCTTTCAACTCACCTCACGGTTGTAGAACTAATGATCTGAGGGTGAAGGTGGACCCGCTCAGACACCTGGATGGGGTAGGTGGGCGGGGCAGGTGACCAGCCGGGCACGCAGGGTCCGGGAGGCACACACCCGTCTGGCCGGGCCTGGGGCTGAACCATGACACTGACCGCTTCCTCCAGCAGCGAGCCTGCTGCCCTCTGCCCCAACCGTTCCCCAAACAAGGCCTCAGCTGACCAGAGCGCTGGGCACTGGGGGAGCTGTGTGCTCTCGGGAAGGAAGGCGAGAGCAGGGTGAACCCTGGGCGCCCGCCTGGGCAGGGCAGGAAAGAGGCTCTGTTTCTTGTTGCAGTTTCTAGTTTATCCTGCCCTTCTCTTTCCCATCAATTCTGATGGACAGAACCTCTGTCCACACTGCAGATTCAGGGACACCCCTGAGCAGGGCACACCCTGGCATGTTGGGCGGTCCCTATGCTTCCTGTCCAGGCCCGGCCCTGGAGCTGCCCTGCCTTTCAGATCCTCTGATACACTTTTCTTTAGATCCCTCCCCTGTGAGTTCATAGGATTGGTTTAGATAGCTTTAAGGGTTTTTGTTTTGCACGACCTTCTGCTATTTAAAAATTGGTTCCATTCGGTAAAGGCAGACACCATGCAGTGTTTACTGCTAGTCGGTGCCACGTGCAAATCGTGTGTGTGTCTGTGTGTGTGTAATGCACGCAGGCGCCATCTCCTCCTAAGGACGGAAGCCCGCAGTCTGCCACTCCGACCCTAGCCCTGGTTTCCTTGCTGGCTACAGCTGAGACAAGTTACGGTCCTCACTCCTAGGCTTCCTTCAAGCACAACTATCACAACACCTAAGAGAAAGTTTATTTCACCCCCTTCTTAAAAAAATACAACAGGTGGAAAAGTTGGAAAAGTCTATGCGTAAGAATAAAAGCAGAGACATTTTCCCACCTGACACCTGAGCTGTGCAGAGAAGGCCCAGGGTCAGTGGCGCACTGTCTACCGCCCTTCCCAAGTGAGGCTCAGCGGTCGCAGGGCCTCTGACACTCTGGGTTCCAGGCTGCCCACAGCTGTGACCCCTGAGGGAGCGTCCTGAGGGCTCTGCCCCACAAGCCCCCCTGCAGTGAAGGTGCCTGGCTGAGGCCCCCGGAGGTCAGCAGGGCTCCTTGCTGCAGAGGGTCCTGCCTGTACCCCAGCCCTGCCTCTAGCGCTGACCGGCTCCGCAGGTTGATGAAGGGCCCTGAGCTGTGACATAGCGTCTGAAGGGCTTCACCCTGCCTTCCGCAAATCTGAAATTCCACCAGCCGGTCCGCAGGGGCCTGGGGTGTTTTTTCAGTTTTGGAAAAGGGGCCCTTGTTAAAGTGCCCATGACCTGGTTGGAGTGCACTGGCCTTGACCCCCCACTCCAGCAGGCAGGAAGAGGACCGAGAGCTGGGGCTCCCACCGTGAGCCTCAGTCCTGGTGGAGCACCAGGGGTCAGGCTGGGACCAGCTCAGCCCACCTTCCCAGACAGGGCGGGCTACAGGTGGGTGGACCTGGGGCTGGGGAGGGTCCACGTGGAGTCCAGGGTCCCAGGGTGAGCCGGAGGCAGAG
>SJYW01044197.1:0-67273 GCA_006410735.1 Raphicerus campestris
GTTTCATTTTGCACAAATGTCTTATCTGATTACAATTCTTGCCACCTTTTATACCTTTGAACCTAATCTAGTGACTTCTCGACACAATATTTTCCATGTGCTGGGTGAGTAAGAAAGAAATTAGGACAAATATGGTCTGTCTGTGTTAGGGTTAGGGTTAGGGTTAGGGTTCATGATGCTTATCAATTACCATCGGTTCAGGTGTCAAACCACAACATAGAAAGATGAAGACTGCTAGGAAGGCAAAAGACAGGCTCTTCTCTAAGTTGATAATAGCAATCCTTGGAAGCCTGAACACCGGGGCCAGTTTTTAAATTGTATTTATTAATGTTTGGCTGCACTGGGTCCTTGCTTCTGCATGCAGGTTTTCTCTGGCTATGGCGAGCAGGGCTACTCTCTAGTTGTGACGCGTGGGCTTCTCGCTGCAGTGGCTTCTCTTGTTGCAGAATACAGGGTCTGTTTCCCGCAGGCTCAGTAGCTGAGGAGCATGAGCTAGTTGCCCCGTGGCCTGTGGAATCTTAGTTCCCTGACCAGGTATAGAACCTGTATTTCCTGCATTGCAGGCGGATTCTTAACCACTGGACCACTAGGGAAGTCCTAGGGTTAATTTTTATAAGGAAAAACCCCCACAAACTTTAGTGTACTGTCATGAGCAACAAAATAGGACTCAAAACCCTGCTCTCTGGACCCAGCACTGCCATTCTGTATATACTGGTGACCTTGTAAATGCCATTTCACTTTTTTCTTTATTGCATATTTGAAGGCTGTTGAGAGAGTAGATTTTGAAAGTTCTCATCACAAGAAAAAGATCTTGTAACTGTGCCTTGATGGATGTGAACTAAAATGATTGTGGTAACCATTTTGAAATATACACATGTATCAAATTGTTATGTTGTATACCCGTGGACAGAGGAGCCTGGAGGGCTACATAGTCCATGGGTCACAAGGAGCTGGACATGATTGAGCGACTAAACGCACATGCACACACATACACACCCCTAATGTGATGTTATATGTCAACTATATCTCAATTACAAAATGAAATAAAATGCCAAGTTAACCTGGGGAAAAAATAGAAGAAAAATAAAGTGGAGTCCCTGTGGCTAGCTTGCTACTAGAGATGACCTGGGAGAGGACAGAGATGTGCAATGGGAATTTTAATTAGGTGGTTTGCTGTGGGGTTTATGGCACAAATCCTCCCTGTGTGTATAAAATCTACAGTAAACTCTGCATTTTTAGGCAATTAATTCCCGGAAATGATTTACTGTGAAGACCTGCCAAGGCTAATGAAACTCCCTGGGGGAGGAAACCAAACTTTCCTGGGGTGAGGAGCCTTGCAGGGTAACACCTGGTCTCCGGGTGTAAGGAAAATCCAAAATAACAAATGCATTTTGACAACACTTACAACACTTTTTGTACTGGACATTTTCAAACTTGTGTAAAGGTAGAAAAGTAGAATGAAGTATCTCTACATACATACATACTCATCATTCAACTTTGACATTTTGACAAACAGCTCATTTTTTAAAAGAAACCTATAGTATGCTATGTGGCAGCCCGGATGACAGGGCAGTCTTGGGGAGAATAGTTACATGTACATGTGTGGCTAAGTCCTTNAAACACTTTTTGTACTGGACATTTTCAAACTTGTGTAAAGGTAGAAAAGTAAAATGAAGCATCTCTACATACATACATACTCATCATTCAACTTTGACATTTTGACAAACAGCTCATTTTTTAAAAGAAATCTATAGTATGCTATGTGGCAGCCCGGATGACAGGGCAGTCTTGGGGAGAATAGTTACATGTACATGTGTGGCTAAGTCCTTTTACTGTTCACCTGGTACCATCACAAGATTGTTAATCAGCTATGACAGGCTCAGTTGCTCAGTCGTGTCTGGCCTTGGAGACCCATGGACTGTAGCCCACCAGGCTACACTGTCCATGGGATTATCACAGCAAGAATACTGGAGTGGGTTGCCATTTCCTCCTCCGGAGAATCTCCTCATTCCAGGGATCATACCTGTGTCTCTTGTATCTTCTAAATTGGCAGGTGGATTCTTTACATTGAGTCACCTGCGTGCATGCTAAGTCACTTCAGTTGTTTCTGATTCTTTGCAACTCTATGGACTGTAGCCTGCCAGGCTCCTCTGTCCATGGGATTCTCTAGGCAAAAGTACAGGAGTGGGTTGCTGTGCCCTCCTCCAGGGGACCTTCCCAATCCAGGGATCAAACTCATGTCACCTGGAAAGCCCCTAATTGGCTATACCCTAATACAAACAACAACAATAACAACAAAAAAACAGAAGCATATGGGAATGTTAATTCCATGATGAAGTATTTGAAGACACAAGAATTGTTGAAGCAATTAATTTTTAATGGCAGTCATCTTAGAGAAGAGCACTAGAAATATATTTCTTTCAAAGCAAATCAAAAATTAAAAATGTTTTGAAGCCATTTGAAGCCATATGATTAGCTGAATTAGTTTCTAGGATTTAAGGTGAGCTAGCACTGAATAGATGCAGTATTTCATTGCAGCATTTTCTTTCACTACCATGTGAATTTGACCTGTAGAAATCAGAAAAAGAAAGACCAAATCAATGAAAGAATTCCATCTTTACATTATCCTTGTTCCAAGTATCAAAACTTTCATCCCAGTGCTATCTTACTGCCAAATTGCTACATATTTATTTATTTTAAATATTTATTTATTTGGCCACATGGCATATGGACTCTTGGTTCTCCGACCAGGGACTGAACCCACGCCCTCTGCAATGAAAGTGCAGAGTCTTAACCACTGGACTTCCAGGGAAGCCCCCAAATTGCTACTTACTTAAAATTTACATCAAATCATGACCCCTGGTTCAGTACAATTTACTCAGTTGGTCAAGAAGTTCATTCAGGTTTTTCCATAAGATTTTATGAACATTTTGGTCAACCCAATATTTGAACAAGTCACAGGCACTGGCTAAGATTCAATGAGTCGTCTAGGTTAGAGTTTACTATGCTTCCTTGCTTGAAAGTTGCACCTATTTATTCATCCACAATAGTTATTAAGTGACTGCCATGTCAGGTACCGTTGTTACATTGTTAGGTAAACCAACAGAATGCTCTGTAGATTGCCAGAGATAACATCTCTTATCAAATGTGAATCATCATTCACACTAAGGTAAGAGACTCTAAAAGGCAGAGATCCCAGAACAATCTTTCTCATTAACTGGATGACTGGACCAGTAAATTACCACATTCTATGTAGGGGACTACATACATATTCATTGGAAGGACTGATGCTGAAGCTGAAGCCCTAATAGTTTGGCCACCTGCTGCGAAGAACTGACTCACTAGAAAAGACCCTGATGCTGGGCAAGATTGAAGGCAGGAGGAGAAGGGGATGATGGAGGATGACAGGATGGGATGGCATCACTGACTTGATGGACATGGGTTTGAGCAGGCTCTGGGAGTTGGTGATGGACAGGAAGCCTGGCATGCTGCAGTCCATGGGGTCACAGAGTCAGACACGACTGAGCGACTGAACTGAACTGATATAGGGGACTAGGGTAATTTGGCTAAATTCTGAATTGCGTTGGAAACAAATGGCTTTAAAGAAACATCACTGCTTGGGAAGAGAAACAGCAGTTGTGTCTCAGGAGGCAGGGGTACAAGGAAGAAAAAGAATAAGAAAACTCACCGTCTTGACTCTGCTTGTAAATGGGTTAAGCACATCAGTCATTGAGGAAAGCAGTTAGAAGACAAATACTAAGACACTAAAATGGCACTAAAAGACATGAGCTAAAACGTTCATGGAGAGGACATAATTTTGTGCTGCATGTGGCAAAAGAGCTGAGAGAGAGACAGATTGTGCCCATGCCAACCGTTCACACAGATGAATGCAGTATCCTTATCAAACGCTCTCAAAGACCTCTCGGGAAATAGGACTTTTAGAGAATAGCCTTTTCCAGGTGAATATAAAACTTGGATGATAAATTCCATGGGATTGGCAGTAAGAGATGGAAAGACAGGACTGAGTAAGCCATCGTCGTCTTGCCTAAGAAAAATAGGAAGAACTAAGAAGATTAAAAATGTGACCAGGAGAGCTTAGGAAACTAGGCATATGAGCAATTGCCCAGCTTTGACAATATCACTACCAAAAGGCAGTACTCTTCTTCCTAAATGGGAGCTTTGGGCATTTTAGATAACTGGTTGAATTGTCCACACTTCATTCATAGAGACTAAGGTAGCTTTCTACCACTTTGGAGAATGAATTACTCTCTTAATATTGTGGTGGTGACAAGAACATGTCACTAGATTCGTTACACAGTCACGGTTAGTGTGGCGTCTCAGTGGGTCACTGTTGACAGCAATGGGCCTGAGCTGTAGGCTTTGGAAAATGAATATTTGGTTGTACACATATCTCTGGTACCTTGTGGCCGACATTCTAAGAAATCCCAGAATTCTTTCCCATCCAATCAGGGCTAGCCCTCTCTACCCAGGCTCTCTGGGAAGCTGAGTCCCAACTGATTGGTGCAGGCTGGCCATTGAAAGTCATTTGCCCTCCCTTTGTCAAGGGCCATCTATTGGATCTGTGAGATAGAGAACCAAAGAAATCAAAGATACCTTTGAGACTTTCTTTTGCTACTCACAAATCAAAGAAGTCCCGCCAACTTACCAAGTATCTTTTATAAAGCATTCATTGCTTTTCTCTTTTCAATATCTCGCTTGAGCTGACAAAGGGCACAGTGCGGTAAAAATGCCAGACACAGGAAATCCTTGCAAATGGATCCCTGTTAAAAAACAAACAAATGGATCAACAGGTAGCCTATGAACAGTCACACAATTCCCTGTACTTGTTTCACTTTTCAAACCTCTTTAAAACATACATTTTATGTCACGTGTTTATCACGTTGTCTCTATTTTTCTTTTAATAAAAAATCATTTACTTATTCATTCATTTATTTTTGGCTGTGCTGGGCCTTTGTCATTGCACGGGCTTCTCTTTGGCTGTGGTGAGCGGAGGCTACTCTAGCTGTGGTGTGCAGGCTTCTCATTTCAGCGGCTTCTCTTGTTGCAGAGCATGGGCTGTGGGTGTGTGCGCTTCAGTAGTTTCGGCTCCTGGGCTCTAGAGCACAGGCTCAATAGTTGTGACGCACGGGCTTAGCTGTTCCATGGCATGCGGGATCTTCCCGGATCAGAGATAAAACCCATGTCTCTTGCATTGGCGTGTGGATTCTTCACCACTGAGCCATCAGGGAAGCCAATCCCTATTTTTTTTTTTTATGACCAAGTGAAGTTAACTGACTTGCTAACTAAATCACATAGACTGGTGGCAGCGACTGGTCTTTCTCCTCTCAAGCCAGCAGCCTTTACATAATAACACACCATTTCAAATGATCTGCAGGTTACAATCATAGCCACAGTTCTCTATCATCTGTTCTAGAAGAGTTCTCTATTTTTTTTTTCCTTTTTAAAAACCTTTTGATTTCCTTACTATTTTTACTGATGTGGAATGGTTCCCTTTAAAGCCAGCTGTGTAATGCACCAATTTTCCCAATTGATTGTGAGTGGAGTGCTAGATCACACACCACGCTGTATCCCTCTAACCTTTTTCATTGACATCCCTCATGTTCTGCAAGGGAGGCAGCCCATAGTGAGAGAGGACATAAACCTTATGGGCAAAAGAAGAAATCAGAGAATGAAGACTGGCTAGAAAGCCCGTAGAATGAGCTGCTTTGCAGAGTTTTGAAGGCCCTCTCCATGGGAGGTCCAGTTGAGTCTTTGAAGACCTCTGGGTAGAGATGCCCTGGAAGGGGCTTCTGCGCTGTAGTCAGCACTGGCTGACCCGAGGGGTCTAATCTGATGCACAGGTTACATGACTGTGTGTCTTGACCAACTGAAATATTTTGCACTCCATTTTTGGATAGCACTTATCTTTTAAAATTTAAAAATAATTTTTATTAATTTAGTACAATTCCCAATTTCCGGTGTGAACAGAGAGACCCAGAGAGAGAGCAGGAAAGAGAAAGAGAGTAGATTTAGCCTATAAAGTTTGGGCTTTCCTAAGTGGTGAGAAAAGTGACTTACTTTTCATAAATTTTTTTCCTTGCTATAGTGATTTTGATTTTTATCTAACAGAGAAAGTGTGTGGGACAAAGACTGGACAATGAGATAACCATGTTAGAAATCTAATGTCTTGACCCTCATCAGATAGAGGAATGGATACTCAGTCTGAAGACAATTTGGTTCCTTGGCCATTTCTTTTTCCCTGAAAAATCATCCAAATCCTTTAACCCTTCCTCAAAGTGCTTGGTTTTTTTCCATGCTTCAGTTCATTATTTATATTTATTCATCTTTTAAGCTTTCATTAAACCAACATGTATTGAATATACGAAATATGTTATTAATACAAAAAATAAAATACTCATCAAGGGTGTAACTGGTTTTCTGTTCCAGCATGTCTATTCTTGTCTTTATCTCAGGAAGTTTGTAAGGAGAAAAAGTCCCACTATTATTTGCTGAGAAACCTAGGGAAACCTTTAGAAAACACACCCTAATTCTGTTTCATAATACAGATATAAAGAATATTGAGAAGAAAAAAATTCCTCTTTCAAACGAGAGGACATGAACTATGGGTTTAAATCATGCTGACGTTAGCAAGGGACATAAGTGCCTTGCCCAGAACAGCTTCTTGGGAAATGGTACCAGAAACAAAGATTTTTGCTTTCATCACTGTGTTTGGAAAAGGGGACTGGGGCTTCACTTGTTTGGAAGCTGTTTAAAAAAAAGAAATCTGGTCATAAGGACTGGTTACAGAATCGATGAGCAAATGAATGAGTTGTGGTACATGACTCAATATGCATGGACTTGGGAAGACAAGATGGTCAAGTGGGAAGAACCAGGCCTGACTGTAAGTCAGAATAAACGTGAGCCCATGGAGTGGGGTGGGTTGAGAGAATGGCATAGACATACATACACTACCATGTATAAAATAGCTAGTGGGAAGCTGCTGGACAGCCCTGGGAGCTCAGCTCAGTGCTCATGATGGCCTAGAGGTGTGAGATGAGGCATGGTGGGTGGCAGATCCAAGAGAGAGGGATTCTAATANTGAGCAAATGAATGAGCTGTGGTACATGACTCAGTATGCATGGACTTGGGAAGACAAGATGGTCAAGTGGGAAGAACCAGGCCTGACTGTAAGTCAGAATAAACATGAGCCCATGGGGTGGGGTGGGTTGAGAGAATGGCATAGACATACATACACTATCATGTATAAAATAGCTAGTGGGAAGCTGCTGGACAGCCCTGGGAACTCAGCTCAGTGCTCATGATGGCCTAGAGGTGTGAGATGAGGCATGGTGGGTGGCAGATCCAAGAGAGAGGGATTCTAATATATATACATAGAACTGATTCACGTTGCTGTACAGAAATGAACACAACATTGTAAGTTTTGTTAACATTTCAATTTTAAAAATAAAGTAATAATTAAAAAAAAAATCTTGAGCCCAAATTTCAGCACTTNTATATATACATAGAACTGATTCACGTTGCTGTACAGAAATGAACACAACATTGTAAGTTTTGTTAACATTTCAATTTTAAAAATAAAGTAATAATTAAAAAAAAAATCTTGAGCCCAAATTTCAGCACTTCCATGTTCTATGACCTTAAGGCTTTCTCATTCCTGCTTTTCATGTCCATGAAGTGGAGATACCACTGCCTGTACCGCAAAGTGTTTGAAGTAGTATATGAGCCAATATATGTCCAGGCAGTATTCTAGCACATAGGAGTTCAATTGGTTGTTTCTTCTCTTTCTCCTCTGCTGTGCAGGTTGTGGCCCTGGCCAAGGGGATGCTTTCTTGCCTGTCTGTGTCCATGAAGGGAGGGGGAGGTCAGAGAGGCTGTGCTGGGGCAGCCTTATAAATGTTTGCATAGATGTAAAGGGGGGAACAAAGCAGAGAAGCTGAACTATGCAAATCAGTCCTAGGGTTTATTAGCCATTTTAGAGTTCTGTTCTAAGAAAGAAGCTAGAGATACACTGTCTATAAATACACTTATATAATAGACACCAAGAAAACTTATTACAGAATCCTAGACCCTAGGAAGACCTTAGGAATCATCTTGCACAAATTTCTCATGAAAGATGAGAAAATTGATGCTAACAAATGACTTGTCAGAGAGCCCCAAAGTGAGCTATTTGCTGAGCTGTTTCCAGAAACGTATCTCCAGAATTCAGCTAAGCTCTCCTTCCTCAACCCGCTTAGGGACCACTTTGAGAATCTCACTCCCATAGTCACAACTACATACATCCATGTACACAGCTATGTACACAAGTACATACACCCCACACGTAGCGTATGGTTTTGGGGAGTTTATGGAGCAGTCACGAAGTTAAGAACCCTCGTGTTACGTCCTGCTGCCTTTTGAGGGATGTAAATGAGAGTGCAGGGGCTGCTGAGAAAAGCAGCTAAGCAAGCCCACGGGAGGAATGCAGGCTGCCCAAAGACAGCTGAGCCAAGAACAAAAATTACGATAGTTACTCACTGAGCACTTATTACTTGCCAGACGCTGTGCTAAGCCCTTTCCCTGCATTAGCTGCTGTGACTCTTATTGCACCACCTTAGGGGAGGTATCATTGTTACCATTTTATCAGAGAGCCAAGGCTTAGGGAGATGAATTGTTATTGGTTACAGTGAGTGAGAGGCTAAGTTTTCAGGTCACTTCTGTGTTTAAAAGCATTTTAAACACTTTCCAGATCACTTAAAATGAAAGCTGCTACTGCTAAGTTGCGTCAGTTGTATCCAACTCTGTGCGACCCNCCCATGGACAGAGGAGCCTGGTGGGCTACAGTCCATGGGGTCGCAAAGAGTCGGACACGACTGAGCGACTTCACTTCACTATAAGATCCTTATCCATTATAAAGGGGGAAATAGCAACTTTGTGGTGGAGAATCTTGACAGACACTGTCTTAATTAAGGAATCAAAGTGAACATGACGCACAGTGAGATAACTTGATGTCACGTGGTGCAAGGTGACCAATAGCGTCACTTTTGTAGAGTTGATACCAAAAGCATACAACCAAAGTCCTATCATGAGGAAACATTTGACAGACCAGACTGAGTCTAACTGATCTGTGTTCATTTAAAAAAAAAGACAAAAACTGAGAAAATCTTCCATATTATAGAAGACAAACCGTTGTCATTCAGTTCCAGTGGCTCCAGTTCATCTTAACCCTCCCAGCCCCTGCATGATTGCAACTTGCCATTGACAGAATCACTTGCCAGGCTCTGCCTGCTTCCATCATTAGCTCTCCCTTCAGATTATTCCCTACCCACACTCTCTAGTACTGTCCACAGGCGATCTGTGCCTCAGGTGATATGAGCACACACACCCTTGTTACCCTATCTTCTTCAAGAGAAGACAAACAGCTGGCTTAACTCCTCAGCATCTCCATCTCATCACTGCAGCTTTGCCACCACTCCCTTGAGGCAGTTTTAGGGACAGACGGATGCCACAGACATCTCTAGTCAACTCCCAGGGGGCCCTTACTCAGCTCAGCTGAGGACAGAATTTCCCATTTTTGTTGCCCTGGATAGTCAAGAAAGAAAGTAAAGGCCAGGGGCTGGCAGAAGCTGGTCCAGACAACTGAATTTTTTTTTTTTTTCATCTAAAGAAAGTTATTGGGATAATTGTTAAAGTTTAAATAATATCCATGGATTAGCTAATAGTACTGTATCGATGTTAAATTCCTTTTAATAATCACATTGTGATAAAATAAGAGAATGAACTTGTTTTTAGGAAATACACACTGAAACAGCGATAATAGGGTATCAAGTATATAATTTACTCTCAAATGATTCAGAAAAAAAATTAGAATAGATAAATAGAGACAAGAAAGAGAGAAAATCAATCAAACCTGGTATGTTTTTAAATATTGGAGGAATCTGTGTGAAGAGTGTTTAGGAAGTCTTTGTACCATTTCTGTGACTTTAAGTCTGAAATTATGTTAAAACAAAAATCTCAAAAAAATTGAAGTGAGCTCCACGAAGACAGGGATTTTTATTTCCTTTGTTCACTGGTGTGTCTTTAGCATCTGTAATAGTCCTTGGTATGTTCTGCATATTCAATAAATCCCCATTGAATGAGTGAACACTAGCTTATGACTTAACAAGGTTCTAGGTGCTCAATAATATCTTTTGAGTGAATGAACACTGTTTTACGAGTTATCAGTGAGGTAATGGGCTCAAAAATGTGCCAGCTCTGGGAGGATCTATATACACCCATTTTTCACCTAAGGGCTTTCTAAGCAACAGCCACCCACCCTACAGAGTCCACTGTCTGACTCTGAGTAAAGCCAGGAGGGACTCTGTGCGGACCTGCTCATCTCCAGCAGCTTTTTCAGAGACACATCTATTGGATCAATAAAAAGTTTTATTGTGAATATATCCCAAGGGATAGATAGATAGTCTCTGTAAATCACTTAAAAAGTTTAAGATGCAGGGGTAAGGTATAGTTAGGGAGTCCGAGAAATTCATGTACATACTGCTAACTGCAGCACGTGGAACTCTGCTCAGTGCTATGCGGCAGCCTGGATGGGAGCAGGGCTTGGGAGAGAATGGATACTTTTATATGTATGACTGAGTCCATTCGCTGTACACCTGAAACTGTCCCAATATTGTTTATCACCTATACCCCAATACAAAATAAAAAGTTTAAAGTTTAAAGGAAAAATGTTTAGGATGGCAATGGAGAAAAGGCTAGGGTCAAGTCATGATGGTGAGGAGGGCAATCATGGTGATGCGGTCAGACTGAAGGAAGGCCTGGGCTGTCTGGGTGACTACTTCCTGGTGGATGTGGGTGACTCACCGGAATGCCGTAGCGGGTCCGATACATTGTCCTCATGGCGACGCTTGATCCGCACAGGCAGAATTCGTTCATGTCAGAGGCAATCTGACACGAAAGGCACAGGGGAAAGAAAGTCCCACAGAGACCTGAGTGCAGGGTGAAATCACAGAAATCAATCAAGATTGTAAGGAGGTTGACTTAATCATACCTCTTCCACGGGCTTCCTGGGTGGCTCAGTGGTAAAGAACCCACCTGCCAATGCAGGAGACATAAGAGATCTGGGTTCGATCCCTGGGTTGGGAAGATCCCCTGGAGGAGGTCATGGCAACCCACTCCAGTATTCTTGCTGGAGAATCCCATGGACGGAGGAGCCTGGTGGGCTACAGTCAATGGAGTTGCAGAGTCGAACACAACTGAGCCCACAAATACACACACACACCGCTTTCAAGAAAATACACACTCAGGAAATGGCCTTAATGGACACTTGGTGAAAACAATGGGGTCACCTGGCTCTTTATGTCTTGCTTCTAGATCCTACACACACAGGGGAAATTTTCTCATCATATGCCAGGTCAGATTTAACAGTAAAAACGCCTGCCTTACCAGGATGGGAGGGGAGTCTGGGGGAGAATGGATACATGTATACATATGGCTGAGTCCCTTCGCTGTTCACCTGAAAACTATCACATTATTTGTTAATCGGCTGTACCCCAATACAAAATAAAAAGTTTAGAAAAAAAATTTGCTTTAATAGTAATTGCTAACTTCTCCCCAGACAACCTTAACTCATTAAATCATCAAAATAGTCAAAACAGTCATCCAAAAAAAAAAAAAAGTTCCTGCCTTGTTGATCTGAGCATGTCCAAATTATCTTTCTTCCTTATCTTTGTTTACTTTTGGAGCATACTGGCATAGGAAGTTTGTGGCGTCGGAATGTCTGAGCAACCCTCTGGAAACTGTAGGAGGATGCTTAGGATCAGAAAGCCCTGAGTAAAGAAATAATTGGAAAAATGAGAAAAGCGGTAGGAAACAGATTCCAGATGCTCATTCTGGCAAAGAGGAAAGTTTTATTATTGTTATGAGGACTAAAGCAAGTAAAAGTTAAGAGATATTGACATAAAAACTTAAAAAACATACTGAAATTTCACTTTTAAGAGTGTGTGAGACAAAAAAGGACCTAAGAAAATAGTGACAAACAGGAAACTGTTCTCAAACGTGCTGAGTTCAAGCTTATTTTGAAAAACTTTAGGGTGGAGTTTTGTCATGGCTGTACCCTAGATGAGATAAGAAAACTCTTATTTTTTGATTGACGGTTTTCAGCAAAAGGCTCTCCACAGAACCTGGAACTTCCATCATATGCACACACACACAAAAGAGGCTCTTTCTCAAGACAGTGGAAAGACTAGCCACACAGAGAATGCCTACATCCCTTTGGGCAACAGACTCTGAAACAGGAAATTGTCTTACACCAAGGTGTGTTTGGTGCTGTGAAAGAATTTAAGGTTAGGAAAGCTAAAAACCTGAAAGCTTCCTGAAACGGGCCGACTCCAAGAGTCACAAGAATACTGAAAGCTGGAAACGCAGACTCAGCCCTGTAGGGAAAGAAGGAGGAAAAGGGAAGAGTGGAGAAAAACATCAAGAACATGGGGTGCTAATGAGGTGGGAAATATAAAGCCAGATGATCGATCTGGATAAAGATAATAAATTCAAGGCAGGCAGGTAAAATGAATGGATAAAGCTGGTTGAAAAAAACACAAACTAGCCAACAGTGGATGATGGACATGAATATGGCAAACTGTAGAGTGAAGGTCCCTTTGAATAGGGTTAACTAAGGGGGTTAGATGACTCTTAAGAGTCCCCTGGACTGCAAGATCAAACCTTTCAATCCTAAAGGAAATCAGTCCTGAATATTCATTGGAATGACTGATGCTGAAGCTGAAGCTCCAGAACTTTGGCCACCTGATGTGAAGAGCTGATTCATTGTAAAAGACTTTGAGGCTGGGAAAGATTGAAGGCAAAAGAAGGGGGTTGCAGAGACTGAGATGATTGCATAGCATTATGGACTCAATGGACACAAGTTTGAGCAAACTCCAGGAGATAGTGAAGGACAGGGAAGCCTGGTGTGCTGCAGTCCATGGAGTCCCAAAGAGTCGGACACAACTTTGCGACTGAACAAGAAGACAGCTTGGCAGCAGCTGACTTCTGCCAGTTGAGAATGAGGACTCCTCTTTCCAGATTTTCCAAATTTTCAAGAGAAGCTAGAAATCTAGATTAGAAAGCTACATTTTTATGTGGAATCTGATCTGAGGGGGGAGGGCACCACGTCCTGTGGCTCGTGGGATCTTAGCTCTCTGACCCCCTGTACTGGAAGCGAAGAGTTCTAACCACTGGACTGCCAAGGAAGTCCCTGGAATCTGACTTTTATATGGTTTCTACTGTTTAAAGTTAATACAGCAAGAGGGGTCTTTATGTACAGGACAAACAAAACACATCCAGTAGTAAAGTCTGCCCAGGTGTTCCACCTTGTGACCGGTGATCTCTAGAATAACACATGGATCTCAGTGAGAGGATAAGCAAGCGATTTTTGTTAGGGCAGTGACTGCATGATTGTAGCCCAGGAGAAAGCAACAGCTACGTTTACTTACAGATCCCTATGTCATCAAAGCAGTCAAAGGTGCCAGTTTGCCAGTCACTAGACGCCGAGACATATCCTGGCTGCGAAACAACTGGATTCATTTTCAGGATGACTGAGTTCAAAAGGGTACTGCCTGTGAAAACGAAACCAAAACACTATTTAACACCTAACTGTATTGGTAGGATATAACATTCAATTCAGAAAGCATTTCACTGCACCTCCTTGGGTTGGAGTCAGTCACATTCAACTAACTTAGCATAACATTTCCCGTCTATTGCTGATATTTGAGAATTAAAAATATAAAAGATAGAAAAGCAGCATAAAGGAGAAGGGATGAGGATTCCATTCTCAGGTTGTCTGGCTGTGTATGTGTGTGTGTGTGTGTTTTTCCCATTCACCGATTCCTCTTTTATCAGCAAGAAGATTTTTGTGTGTGTGTGTTATTTTCAAGACAACTATTTTGCATTTGAAGTATTTTTATTTAATGGTCATTATAATCAGTTTTTACAAAGCAAGTTCACAGGCATTCTCTCAGTTGCTCTGTAGGAGAACTCTGAGNAATAAGAGAATGAACTTGTTTTTAGGAAATACACACTGAAACAGCGATAATAGGGTATCAAGTATATAAGTTACTCTCAAATGATTCAGAAAAAAAATTAGAATAGATAAATAGAGACAAGAAAGAGAGAAAATCAATCAAATCTGGTATGTTTTTAAATATTGGAGGAATCTGTGTGAAGAGTGTTTAGGAAGTCTTTGTACCGTTTCCGTGACTTTAAGTCTGAAATTATGTTAAAACAAAAATCTCAAAAAAATTGAAGTGAGCTCCACGAAGACAGGGATTTTTATTTCCTTTGTTCACTGGTGTGTCTTTAGCATCTGTAATAGTCCTTGGTATGTTCTGCATATTCAATAAATCCCCGTTGAATGAGTGAACACTAGCTTATGACTTAACAAGGTTCTAGGTGCTCAATAATATCTTTTGAGTGAATGAACACTGTTTTACGAGTTATCAGTGAGGTAATGGGCTCAAAAATGTGCCAGCTCTGGGAGGATCTATATACACCCATTTTTCACCTAAGGGCTTTCTAAGCAACAGCCACCCACCCTACAGAGTCCACTGTCTGACTCTGAGTAAAGCCAGGAGGGACTCTGTGCGGACCTGCTCATCTCCAGCAGCTTTTTCAGAGACACATCTATTGGATCAATAAAAAGTTTTATTGTGAATATATCCCAAGGGATAGATAGATAGTCTCTGTAAATCACTTAAAAAGTTTAAGATGCAGGGGTAAGGTATAGTTAGGGAGTCCGAGAAATTCATGTACATACTGCTAACTGCAGCACGTGGAACTCTGCTCAGTGCTATGCGGCAGCCTGGATGGGAGCAGGGCTTGGGAGAGAATGGATACTTTTATATGTATGACTGAGTCCATTCGCTGTACACCTGAAACTGTCCCAATATTGTTTATCACCTATACCCCAATACAAAATAAAAAGTTTAAAGTTTAAAGGAAAAATGTTTAGGATGGCAATGGAGAAAAGGCTAGGGTCAAGTCATGATGGTGAGGAGGGCAATCATGGTGATGCGGTCAGACTGAAGGAAGGCCTGGGCTGTCTGGGTGACTACTTCCTGGTGGATGTGGGTGACTCACCGGGATGCCGTAGCGGGTCCGATACATTGTCCTCATGGCGACGCTTGATCCGCACAGGCAGAATTCGTTCATGTCAGAGGCAATCTGACACGAAAGGCACAGGGGAAAGAAAGTCCCACAGAGACCTGAGTGCAGGGTGAAATCACAGAAATCAATCAAGATTGTAAGGAGGTTGACTTAATCATACCTCTTCCACGGGCTTCCCGGGTGGCTCAGTGGTAAAGAACCCATCTGCCAATGCAGGAGACATAAGAGATCTGGGTTCGATCCCTGGGTTGGGAAGATCCCCTGGAGGAGGTCATGGCAACCCACTCCAGTATTCTTGCTGGAGAATCCCATGGACGGAGGAGCCTGGTGGGCTACAGTCAATGGAGTTGCAGAGTCGAACACAACTGAGCCCACAAATACACACACACACCGCTTTCAAGAAAATACACACTCAGGAAATGGCCTTAATGGACACTTGGTGAAAACAATGGGGTCACCTGGCTCTTTATGTCTTGCTTCTAGATCCTACACACACAGGGGAAATTTTCTCATCATATGCCAGGTCAGATTTAACAGTAAAAACGCCTGCCTTACCAGGATGGGAGGGGAGTCTGGGGGAGAATGGATACATGTATACATATGGCTGAGTCCCTTCGCTGTTCACCTGAAAACTATCACATTATTTGTTAATCGGCTGTACCCCAATACAAAATAAAAAGTTTAGAAAAAAAATTTGCTTTAATAGTAATTGCTAACTTCTCCCCAGACAACCTTAACTCATTAAATCATCAAAATAGTCAAAACAGTCATCCAAAAAAAAAAAAAAGTTCCTGCCTTGTTGATCTGAGCATGTCCAAATTATCTTTCTTCCTTATCTTTGTTTACTTTTGGAGCATACTGGCATAGGAAGTTTGTGGCGTCGGAATGTCTGAGCAACCCTCTGGAAACTGTAGGAGGATGCTTAGGATCAGAAAGCCCTGAGTAAAGAAATAATTGGAAAAATGAGAAAAGCGGTAGGAAACAGATTCCAGATGCTCATTCTGGCAAAGAGGAAAGTTTTATTATTGTTATGAGGACTAAAGCAAGTAAAAGTTAAGAGATATTGACATAAAAACTTAAAAAACATACTGAAATTTCACTTTTAAGAGTGTGTGAGACAAAAAAGGACCTAAGAAAATAGTGACAAACAGGAAACTGTTCTCAAACGTGCTGAGTTCAAGCTTATTTTGAAAAACTTTAGGGTGGAGTTTTGTCATGGCTGTACCCTAGATGAGATAAGAAAACTCTTATTTTTTGATTGACGGTTTTCAGCAAAAGGCTCTCCACAGAACCTGGAACTTCCATCATATGCACACACACACAAAAGAGGCTCTTTCTCAAGACAGTGGAAAGACTAGCCACACAGAGAATGCCTACATCCCTTTGGGCAACAGACTCTGAAACAGGAAATTGTCTTACACCAAGGTGTGTTTGGTGCTGTGAAAGAATTTAAGGTTAGGAAAGCTAAAAACCTGAAAGCTTCCTGAAACGGGCCGACTCCAAGAGTCACAAGAATACTGAAAGCTGGAAACGCAGACTCAGCCCTGTAGGGAAAGAAGGAGGAAAAGGGAAGAGTGGAGAAAAACATCAAGAACATGGGGTGCTAATGAGGTGGGAAATATAAAGCCAGATGATCGATCTGGATAAAGATAATAAATTCAAGGCAGGCAGGTAAAATGAATGGATAAAGCTGGTTGAAAAAAACACAAACTAGCCAACAGTGGATGATGGACATGAATATGGCAAACTGTAGAGTGAAGGTCCCTTTGAATAGGGTTAACTAAGGGGGTTAGAAGACTCTTAAGAGTCCCCTGGACTGCAAGATCAAACCTTTCAATCCTAAAGGAAATCAGTCCTGAATATTCATTGGAATGACTGATGCTGAAGCTGAAGCTCCAGAACTTTGGCCACCTGATGTGAAGAGCTGATTCATTGTAAAAGACCCTGAGGCTGGGAAAGATTGAAGGCAAAAGAAGGGGGTTGCAGAGACTGAGATGATTGCATAGCATTATGGACTCAATGGACATAAGTTTGAGCAAACTCCAGGAGATAGTGAAGGACAGGGAAGCCTGGTGTGCTGCAGTCCATGGAGTCCCAAAGAGTCGGACACAACTTTGCGACTGAACAAGAAGACAGCTTGGCAGCAGCTGACTTCTGCCAGTTGAGAATGAGGACTCCTCTTTCCAGATTTTCCAAATTTTCAAGAGAAGCTAGAAATCTAGATTAGAAAGCTACATTTTTATGTGGAATCTGATCTGAGGGGGGAGGGCACCACGTCCTGTGGCTCGTGGGATCTTAGCTCTCTGACCCCCTGTACTGGAAGCGAAGAGTTCTAACCACTGGACTGCCAAGGAAGTCCCTGGAATCTGACTTTTATATGGTTTCTACTGTTTAAAGTTAATACAGCAAGAGGGGTCTTTATGTACAGGACGAACAAAACACATCCAGTAGTAAAGTCTGCCCAGGTGTTCCACCTTGTGACCGGTGATCTCTAGAATAACACATGGATCTCAGTGAGAGGATAAGCAAGCGATTTTTGTTAGGGCAGTGACTGCATGATTGTAGCCCAGGAGAAAGCAACAGCTACGTTTACTTACAGATCCCTATGTCATCAAAGCAGTCAAAGGTGCCAGTTTGCCAGTCACTAGACGCCGAGACATATCCTGGCTGCGAAACAACTGGATTCATTTTCAGGACGACTGAGTTCAAAAGGGTACTGCCTGTGAAAACGAAACCAAAACACTATTTAACACCTAACTGTATTGGTAGGATATAACATTCAATTCAGAAAGCATTTCACTGCACCTCCTTGGGTTGGAGTCAGTCACATTCAACCAACTTAGCATAACATTTCCTGACTATTGCTGATATTTGAGAATTAAAAATATAAAAGATAGAAAAGCAGCATAAAGGAGAAGGGATGAGGATTCCATTCTCAGGTTGTCTGGCTGTGTATGTGTGTGTGTGTGTGTTTTTCCCATTCACCGATTCCTCTTTTATCAGCAAGAAGATTTTTGTGTGTGTGTGTTATTTTCAAGACAACTATTTTGCATTTGAAGTATTTTTATTTAATGGTCATTATAATCAGTTTTTACAAAGCAAGTTCACAGGCATTCTCTCAGTTGCTCTGTAGGAGAACTCTGAGATAAAGTTGTTTGTTGTTACTGTTACTGTTAAGTCACTTCAGTTGTGTCCGACTCTGTGCAAGCCCATAGACGGCAGCCCACCAGGTTTGCTTCTCCATAAAATTGGTGTTATGAAAGCAGATGTTTCTGGCTAATGTCAGCATTGGCCAACTAATTACTAGCGGTATCCTGATAGCTAAAGTTTACTTGGAAAAAGATGAATTTCTCTTTGTGAATGTTTCTCCGAAAAAAGAGGCTTTAAGTCCCACAGAAAAACCCAGCGGTTGCAAAACCACTAGGAAAGGGTGTCCCCCCTATACTTTTCACATTTCATCCAGTGATCAAGTTAAGTCTTATGAGCTGTTACCCAGTAAGAGCTCTCAAGAGAGAAAATGTCCTTGATTTCACTAATGACTAATGCTAAAACTTTCTCCTTTCTTGTATTGAATCTACGCCATGCTGTATAGTTTTAATTTTATTTTTTAGTATTTATTTATTTATTTGGCTGTGCTGGGTTTAGTTGAGGCACACGGGATCTTTGATCTTTGATCTTTGTTGCAGCGTACAGAATTTTTAGCTGCAGCATGTGGGATCTAGTTCCCTGACCAGGGATCGAACCTGGGACCCCTTCCTTTGGATTGAAGAGTTTTAGCGACCGATCACCAGGGAAGTCAGCGTGCTCTGTGGTTTGGTCTCGGGTCACTTTCAATACTTCCCTTGACTAGTTGAAAGGCAGCCTCTACCCATATTTCCCGCTTTACTCCCCTCAGTCTTCCTCCCCTATGTTGCTAAGGAAGTCTCCAGTCAAAGATTCTACTGCTGTGCTTTCCAGTCCTGACTGTGCACCACGTTCATCCTCATGCTCCGTTACAGATACAGTAGACATGCAATAGGATATTGCTGAACTGATTAGCAGAGAAGTGATGGTTAAAAGTCATGAGAATGGATAATATTCCCTTGTCTAACCGACAGAATTTAAATTCATGAAGGGTAAGATACAACTTTTCAGTTTTTATGTAGAAGTGTTTTGTATTTCTCATTATAGTAAAGTCAAGTAACTCAGTTGTGTCCGATTCTTTGCGACCCCAGGGACTATAGCCTATCAGGCTCCTCCGTCCATGAGATTTTCCAGGCAAGAGTGCTAGACTGGNTGACAGAAAGCTTCTTAAGCACTGGACAACCAGGGAAGTCCAAGAACTATATTTTCAAGGAGACAGACTTGTGAACAGGTGTGTGAGTGTGCTTGTGTGTGTGTAAACTCCTGCTGAGAAAATCACCAGGCCATTTTTTATTTTCCTTTCTTTGATCAAAAGATGTGGGGTGGCCACCACCTGGCTGGTGTTGCCCTTTTCTTTGCAAACAGGTTTCACAAGCTCTGGGGCTGAGAATGTGGAGATTTAGTGGTTGATGACAAATTCTCTGAGAAAAGTGATCAGGTCGGGTATTGATTAGACTGCTTTGGAGAGTCATTGCCATTTTCAAAAAGGACGAAGTAGCCGCTGGCCTGTGTCATATAGGCACTGCCTGGGGTGGAGTTCTATAACTATTGCTTCTGGCGTTAATCACTGAGTAAATGTTTTTCAAGACAGTCTGGCATAAGGGTGCCCAGTATGGCTTCCGGAGTTAGAATCACTGCTGGCTCACTGTGTGACCTCGGTCTAGTTAGTCACTATCTCTGCTTCAGATTCTTCATAGGGTTACTGTTGGGATTAAATAGTGAACATGTCCTAGCAGTCTGAGCTTCCCTGGTGGCTCAGTGGTAAAGAATCCGCTTGCCAATGCAGGAAACGTGGGTTCAATCCCTGAGTCAGATCCCTGGAGAAGGAAATGGCAACCCACTCCAGTATTCTTGCTGGGAAATCCTATGGACAGAGGAGCCTGGTGGGCTGCAGTCTGAAGGGTTGCAAGGGTCAGACCTGACTTTGTGACTAAAGTCATGTAGTCATATCACCACTACCTAGCAGTCTATAAGTATGTCTATAAGTATTCAGCAAATACTGCTTTTTTCCCCCCTCTCCCTTGAATTAAGGAAGTAGGGAAAAGGAATCATAATGAAAATAAATTTAAGAAGTAGAATTCGCAGACTTGCTATATGGAATGTGGACAGTGAGACAGCAAAATTGAAATGGATCTCAAGTTTCTATCCTGGGACACTGCTTGGCTGTTGTATTGTTTAAGACTCTTTCTGACTCTAATCACAGAATATTAACTGTAAATATTAAGTGTTAGTCATGGGCTTCTCTCATAGCTCAGTTGGTAAAGAATCTGCTTGCAATGCAGGAGACCCAGGGTCGATTTCTGGGTCAGAAAGATCCCCTGGAGAAGGAAATTGCAACCCACTACAGTATTCTTGCCTGGAGAATCCCATGGACAGAGGAGCCTAGCAGACTACAGTTCATGGAGTCACAAAAGTCAGACATGAGGTGGATTCTTTACCGTCTGAGCTACCAGGGAGCCCAAGAATCCTAGAGTGGGTAGCCTGTCCCTTCTCCAGGGGATCTTCCTGGCCCTGGGATTGAATCGGGGTCTCCTGAATTGCAGGTGGATTCTTTATGCCCGAGCTACCAGAGAAAACTATATTAAGCAAAAGGGGAAATTTATTGCCTCATATCTGAAAAATCTTGGGTGCAACCAGTTTTGGGACCAACTTGCTCCAGGTCCAACCATGTGATCAAGGCCCAGTGGTCTTAGTTCTGCTCTGCTTCATGCCAACTTCGTCCCTTCTCAAACTTCACATGGAGGTACAGGGGCCACCACGGCTCCAGACTTGTCCTCTCAGATCGTCTATAGCAAATAGGTAGATAATAGCGGTAGTTAGCACCCACATTTGCTGACACCAAAAAGAGCAGGGCAGCTACTCTTTTTACATATATTGACACTTGTAATTTTCACAAGAATGATGTAGGTAGGAAAAACTCTCTAGAAACCAATGAAAAAGAATCCACTTTTACTGAGATTAATAGGACCCTGAAAACAGTACTAAAAGGAACATTTAGAGCTCTAAAATGCCTTCATAATTTAAAGGTAAAACCAAAAAAAAAAGGAACTAAATATTCATCTTAAAAAAGTTAGAAAAAGAAAACACGAAATTGAAATCAATCAACAAAGGTACAAGCTGAAATTAATGATATAGAAAAATTAATAGATTAAAATAGTATTAGTAAGAAGGACGAATTAGAATCTGCTGGAAATAGCTCCGTTAGTGAATAGACTAATAAGCTGTATATAAAACAGACAAAACAATGCGCAAAGTTGACGAGGTCAAAAAAGAGAAGGAAATAAAAGAGAGTAGGAATGAGAAAAAAAGGTGTGCCCATAGGTATGTGAGAAATTTAAAAATTTGAGAGACTCATTATAGGCAACTCTATAGCAAAGCTTATGAAAGCCTACAGAAATGTGTGATTTCCTGGCAAAACACAAGCTATTAAAACAGACCCAAGAAGACAGAACAACAATCATGTGCTTGGAGGTCAATACTCAAAAGATCCTAGGCCCTGATGGCCTCAGAGCTGGGCTTTAATCTACCTCTAAATGCCGACAATTCCAGTGCTAAGTAATTTAGACCCTTGCTCCTCAAAGTGTCTTCATGGACTGGTAGTATTAGTAGCACCTGGGAGCTGGTTAGAAATGGAAATTCAGCCACTCCTCCAAGCCACAGAAAAGTCCTTTAAAATGATGTTTTGAAGCCAATGTAATTTTAACACCAAAATTTAAGAAAGAAAAAAAATGTATAGATTATTTTTAATTACTAATTATAATTATAGATTAACATCACTGATGACTTAGAGAGGAAAATTATAGAAGACTTCTTTATACATTATATCAAAAGAATGAAAGGCAATAAATAAGCAAGGTTTATTCCACAACTGCATGAGTGGGTCAGTCTCTAAATCCATCACCATAACTTATTACACTGATAAACTAAGAGAAAACATCAGCAGATATTCTAACAACACTTGTTTTAATTCAGTAACCATTCAATCCTAATAAAAATTCTAAGCAGGTAGGTATAAAAGAAAATTATTTAAACATGCAAAAAGCTATTTATTCCAAACCAATAGCAAATATTAAGAGAATGTGATAACATGGATGGATACTAGATAAACATACAGAAATCATAAAGGTCCTTTTTTGCTCTAATCAGTTCAGTTCAGTTCAGTTGCTCAGTCATGTCCAACTCTTTGCAACCCCATGAACTGCAGCAAGCCAAGCCTCCCTGTCCATCACCAACTCCTGGAGTTCACCCAGACTCACGTCTATCGAGTCAGTGATCCCATCCAGCCATCTCATCCTCTGTTGTCCCCTTCTCCTGCTGCCCCCAATCCCTCCCAGCATCAGAGTCTTTTCCAATGAGTCAACTCTTTGCATGAGGTGGTGAATGTATTGGAGTTTCAGCTTCAGCATCAGTCCTTCCAATGAACACCCAGGACTGATCTCCTTTAGGTTTCTGCTCTAACAAGAACCAGCAAAAAGTAAAAATGGAAACGTATTTTTTACATTTATAATAGTGATGAAAACTATAAACTACTTGGGAATAATTCTAATAAGAAAGTAGGAGAAAATATAGAGAAAAAAATCTTACTGTCTTGTTAAAACAACAAAAAAAGTCTGAACAGCTGGAAGATTTTCATGTTTTTGGATGAGAAATTTTATAATAAAGTCAGTTCTTTTAAAATTGATTTCATGCAGTTCCATTAGAATGAAAACAAGGGTTTTTTTTCTTTCTTTCTTAGAATTAGATAAAATAATCGTATAGTTCATTAGGGAAGATAAATGTTCAATATTAGGTTAAGAAAACTATGAAAAAGGGAAATAGTATCTAAAGCTGAAGCTCCAGTACTTTGGCCACCTGATGTGAAGAGCCAACTCATTGGAAAGGACCCTGATGCTAGGAAAGATTGAAGGCAGGAGGAGTAGGGGATGACAGAGGATGAGATGGCAGGATGGCATCACCATCTCAATGGACATGAGTTTGAGGAAATTCCAGGAGACAGTGAAGGACAGGGAAGCCTGGAATGCTGCAGTCCATGGAATCACAGAGTCAGACATGACTTAGCAACTGAACAACGACAAATCATTTTTGATGTTTTATTTAGTGACTTTTTTGGGGGGGATGCCCATGTAGAAATATCCAGCTGTTGATGTGAGAAAATGCGATTTTCATTCTCTGGTAGGACCAGAGAAGTGGGTCTGAGAACTTTCTGTTGAGATCTTATGAATGACTGAGTCACCAAGGAAGGGAAAATGATATTCCCAGGAGTTATGGTTGGAGACCTGAGGTTAGTCCAGTGGTCACTCCAGTGCTACATCCAGACCATGTCATTCTGGGTCCACCATTCAATGGCTTTAATGAACCTTGTACGTGTTCTCAGTTACACGAAGAGCTATTAATATTAACGCCTGCCCTCCACTCCACAGAACATAAGCGTGATGTCTGAGTGGTTGTGGTCGTGGTTGTAAGCCAGCAAGCACTATGCAAATTAAGGATGTGGGTGAGGGTGGTGCTGCCTGAAGCTGAGCACTGGGGTTCTGGCCTCACCCTTTCACCTGGTCCACAGACACCTGTCCATCCTTCAGATCTCAGACCCAGTGGCCTTCCCTGATCTCCCCTTGGCCCAGTGCCCCGTCATGATCTGCCATGAACTGCCATTGCAAGCCCGCCTCTGTTCCTGTTAATTTGATCCACACCGTCTCTCTGGTCTCAGGGGCACCGCAAGGGAGCAGGCTCTACATCCATTTTGCTCCCTCTTGGGAGCACATTGCAGCCCCTCTGGAAAATACTCACTGAGTGAACAGAGGAGAAAACCAAGTGAGAAAGATAACAGGGAGGATAGGGCCAGAGAAGGAGGAGGAAAGCCCTTCCAAAAAAAACCAACCGCAGCTGGAGACAAGCTGTAGCGAACATTTTTGTAAAGGAGGCAGGGCAATGATGCCCTATGCTTTAAGAAGCAAAACTGAGAGAGGAATGCGAAAAAGCCCTGGATTAACTGTAAATTGCTCTGGTTACAGTGTGGCAGCCATGGAAACAATTGTGTAACTATGAAGTGGCAAAGCTGGTGGAGGAAAGTCTTTGGGTTTCTAAAGAGGGGAAATGTGAACACTGAAACATTTCCTATTTCCGTTAGCTCCAGGTAACCTTGCTCTGTGAAGCAAGATGACGAAAGGCATGCAAATTCAGCAGAGTGACTTGAATGGAGATGTTGAATGGTAACGCTGGAAAACCAGGTGTGTATATTGTACCCCACAGGTCTGTGGTTGTTGCTAGAGAAGTTTCCAGTTAACCAACTTTTGTTCAAAACCCAAACACTATTAATACTATGTAACACTCTTCAAAGCTGTTAAGAGAGTAGATCTTATATGTTTTCAGCACAGAAAAGAAGCTGTAATTGTGTGACTTGATGGAAGTGTTAGCGGCAGGTGGTAATCTTTGCCAATAGGTAAGTGTATCAGCTCAACAGTTTGCACACCTTACACTCACTCAATGTTATATGTCAGTGATATGTCAATGAGGCTGGGGGAAATCCTGTAAGTGTTATTGAAGGAGGAAGCAGAACAGGCTCCATCTTGAAAGCAGGACTCCATCTTGGGCTGGACTGTGGACTTTGAGCTCTATGCCCAGTATCTATGGAAACGACAGACCAACTGGAAAACCAGATCCCCCGGATGAAGGAGCCTCAGGACTTGTACCTAGACTCTCCTGCACCTAAAAGAATGTGCTAATTATCTCTGTAACAGAACAAAGTCGTAAATCCCATTATGCTTATGGGGTATGACCACAGGCCTATTGATAAATGTCCACTGTGTAACTATCTAGTCTTGTGACACATGAATCATGGGTTAACTTGGATTGTATCTCTCTTTTACTTTGTCCAGACTAGTTTCAAGGAATTTGGGGAGGTGGGTCTGAGCACCTACACGTAGGGTGTATAAGGTTTTCACAAAAACTGGTCGGGGTCCTTGGCTAAGAGGAGACTCTGCCTTGGGCCGCTGGTGTAATAAACTGCACTCCACTATCTGCATTGTTCTTCTGAGTGAGTGTTTCCTGGAACGTGTGGCTACAACATTATAGCTAATTGGGTCCATGTATTTTGTGCATTTAATAACTTTCATATACTGTTTTATAGGGTGGACACTAATTTTCCTAAGCTCCATTTTCATCTGGGAATGTGAAATATTTGGATGATATTTTACTCCTGTTTGACCCTACAGATCGATGTTTCTCTGTGGCTATAAAAATTCCAGAGGTGATAAGAACACCTAAGCTTTAAATATAATCTGTCATAAAATAAAATGTAGTATCCTTATACCTTGGAGGTCTCACCCTTTTTCTTGAGTGTATGGTGGAGATTTCCAATGATTACATTTTTAAATACTGTGGTAAAAATATGCATAACATAAAACTTACTAATTTTTCATGGTCCAGGCACTGGTTGGAAAAGAATTTCCAGACATGAGACAGAATGAGAGGGAAATAAAGTTTATTAGAGTGGGAGACACTGTTAGAACAGCGGGCCAGCTCAAGGGAGAGCTGACGTTGAACAGGGGTCCTTAGTAAACCCTTAGGGAACAGGGTCCATGTTTATAGCCATGGTACGAGGAGTGGGATAGGGGTCTTGTGGGTCATTTGCTGATTGGATGAGGCATGTATACTGGGTAGGGGGAAGAGTAAAGCAAATACCTTCTCCCCATGGGGTAGCAGGGGAGACAGGGTATACTGCTCAGGAGGACCTGAAATCCATTAATAGTTACAACATGGGGGAGGGAAGGATGATAAGGGTCTGGTTTTTCCATTCCTGCATTCCAAGACCCTCCTGGGCTTTATCTGCTCTTTTGTCCTTGGGTCACCACACTGATCACCTATTTTTAAGTGCACAATTCAGTAAAACTAAATATACTCACATTTTTGTTCTACCAATCTCCAGAATTTTTCATCTTACAAAACTGAAACTCTATATTCATTAAACAAAAACTCCCTATTTCTTTCCCCATCCCACCCCTGGCAACCACTCTGATGGTAACTTTTCTTTTGGGGTCGGTTTCCTGGAAGCTCTGCCTGGGTGGGTGTCCTTATGACATCCCTGGGAAACCAGAATTGGTAGGTACCCATAGAAATTAGTGTGTCATTTGATTAATCCAGAGGATTAGTGACTAGGTACAATTCTATGCCAAGAGGAAACAAAATTCAGGGGTGGATTCATAGACACTAAAATCCGTGTGGGATCTTAGTTCCCTGACCAGGGATCAAACCCAAGTCCCCTGCATTGGGAGGCGGACTCTCAAGCACTGGGCTACCAGGGAAGTCTCTGTAATTTTTAAGTCACTCATTTTCTACCATCTTTTATAGCATCCACACTGATATATTCACCACTGAACTAAATCTGGCTGATGTACTTGGAATGTCTACTAAGTATTTACATGTTCATCATCATATTAACTCCTTAGAAATGCCCCAGAGGAGGATGTTATTATTACTATCTTTATTTTGCAGATGAAAAAATGAAGTTCAGAAAGCCTGGGTGAATTTTCGAGTCATAAAACTTAGGTAGAGTCAAGATGGACTCGGTTGCTCTGACTAAAGGTGGGGCTCTCTTGATTTCTGCATATGTTAACCACAGCTAGAAAGTGGACAGTCAGTGGGTTGTGCATCTGTGCTAAGTCACTCAGTTGTGTCTGATTCTTTTGCAGCCCCATGGACTGTAGCCTGCCAGACTTCTCTGTCCATGGGACTTTTTGGGCAAGAATGCTGGAGTGGGTTGCCATTACCTCCTCCAGGGGATCTTCCCTGACCCAGGGATTGAACCTGCATCTCCTGAATTGGCAGGCAGATTCTTGATCATGGAGCCACCTGGGAAGCCCCAGTCGATTGGTCATCAACACACATATTTGTTGAGCACTTACTCTGCCAGGCATCCAGGACCCTGTAGTAAATGAGAGCCAAGTAAACCAGTCCTTTGTTAGCCGAGGTTGCACTGCAAGAAGATAGAAAATCACAGAAGATCACAAATGCATTGCAAAAGGGGGCTTTGGGAGAGTAAAACACGGGAACCCCACCTGGGCTAGAGCGAGGTAGGGGGTGGAAGAATCATAGTAGGAAGGGAATCACAAACAAGTATTTTCCTTCTGAAAACAAAGCTTCAGGACCCAGCCCTTAATTTCTATTGCCTGCACAGCCAAACACATTCATGCTTGTTTTGCCTGTGGGATGATTCAGTTACTGCACAGGTGGGTTCAATTGAATTGTGGGTAGAAAGTTCAACCCCACCCAGACCAGTGAAGCTGGTTTGGTTTTTCACATCCTGTGAAATACACACTCTATGAAAAATTTTGTTTAAACACACTATTTTGGAGCAAAAATTAAAATTAGATCCTGGGTGAGAAAGTAGCACCTGGGTCATCACCTACTCTAAGCAAGGGAGGAGCCTCTTATCTTTGAGGGGATGAAAAGTGTTTGACTTGATGCAAATTTTTGAAAAAGAGACTGCTGCATTGCTCTCTTCCCCCAAGTTGACACAATCATGGAAAAAGTTGACAGGAAAGTGCTTTCAAGACAATTGCAAAAATTAACAGTAACATTTGAAAGAACTCACTTCTGCTTAAAAGAAAAAAAAAAGAACATGTTTCTTCAGTTACTTGCATTTAACATGCAAGTTAACATTTCAGTTACTTGTAATTAACATTCATTTTAACACACTGTATGAACTTAACCATTGTCATTGGATGTTGCAGAGCTCTGAATACACTAGACTCAACAAACTGAGTAGATCACTGCGTTGGTCACTGGGGTATAAAGATGCACCAGAGACTTTATTCTTGCTGCTCTTCTATAGATTATAGTCTAAGACTACAGGAATCTTGCTTTCTGGACTTTCTGGACCTGTCCCAATTTCANGGGAAGATAAATGTTCAATATTAGGTTAAGAAAACTATGAAAAAGGGAAATAGTATCTAAAGCTGAAGCTCCAGTACTTTGGCCACCTGATATGAAGAGCCAACTCATTGGAAAGGACCCTGATGCTAGGAAAGATTGAAGGCAGGAGGAGTAGGGGATGACAGAGAATGAGATGGCAGGATGGCATCACCGTCTCAATGGACATGAGTTTGAGGAAATTCCAGGAGACAGTGAAGGACAGGGAAGCCTGGAATGCTGCAGTCCATGGAATCACAGAGTCAGACATGACTTAGCAACTGAACAACGACAAATCATTTTTGATGTTTTATTTAGTGACTTTTTTGGGGGGGATGCCCATGTAGAAATATCCAGCTGTTGATGTGAGAAAATGCGATTTTCATTCTCTGGTAGGACCAGAGAAGTGGGTCTGAGAACTTTCTGTTGAGATCTTATGAATGACTGAGTCACCAAGGAAGGGAAAATGATATTCCCAGGAGTTATGGTTGGAGACCTGAGGTTAGTCCAGTGGTCACTCCAGTGCTACATCCAGACCATGTCATTCTGGGTCCACCATTCAATGGCTTTAATGAACCTTGTACGTGTTCTCAGTTACACGAAGAGCTATTAATATTAACGCCTGCCCTCCACTCCACAGAACATAAGCGTGATGTCTGAGTGGTTGTGGTCGTGGTTGTAAGCCAGCAAGCACTATGCAAATTAAGGATGTGGGTGAGGGTGGTGCTGCCTGAAGCTGAGCACTGGGGTTCTGGCCTCACCCTTTCACCTGGTCCACAGACACCTGTCCATCCTTCAGATCTCAGACCCAGTGGCCTTCCCTGATCTCCCCTTGGCCCAGTGCCCCGTCATGATCTGCCATGAACTGCCATTGCAAGCCCGCCTCTGTTCCTGTTAATTTGATCCACACCGTCTCTCTGGTCTCAGGGGCACCGCAAGGGAGCAGGCTCTACATCCATTTTGCTCCCTCTTGGGAGCACATTGCAGCCCCTCTGGAAAATACTCACTGAGTGAACAGAGGAGAAAACCAAGTGAGAAAGATAACAGGGAGGATAGGGCCAGAGAAGGAGGAGGAAAGCCCTTCCAAAAAAAACCAACCGCAGCTGGAGACAAGCTGTAGCGAACATTTTTGTAAAGGAGGCAGGGCAATGATGCCCTATGCTTTAAGAAGCAAAACTGAGAGAGGAATGCGAAAAAGCCCTGGATTAACTGTAAATTGCTCTGGTTACAGTGTGGCAGCCATGGAAACAATTGTGTAACTATGAAGTGGCAAAGCTGATGGAGGAAAGTCTTTGGGTTTCTAAAGAAGGGAAATGTGAACACTGAAACATTTCCTATTTCCGTTAGCTCCAGGTAACCTTGCTCTGTGAAGCAAGATGACGAAAGGCATGCAAATTCAGCAGAGTGACTTGAATGGAGATGTTGAATGGTAACACTGGAAAACCAGGTGTGTATATTGTACCCCACAGGTCTGTGGTTGTTGCTAGAGAAGTTTCCAGTTAACCAACTTTTGTTCAAAACCCAAACACTATTAATACTATGTAACACTCTTCAAAGCTGTTAAGAGAGTAGATCTTATATGTTTTCAGCACAGAAAAGAAGCTGTAATTGTGTGACTTGATGGAAGTGTTAGCGGCAGGTGGTAATCTTTGCCAATAGGTAAGTGTATCAGCTCAACAGTTTGCACACCTTACACTCACTCAATGTTATATGTCAGTGATATGTCAATGAGGCTGGGGGAAATCCTGTAAGTGTTATTGAAGGAGGAAGCAGAACAGGCTCCATCTTGAAAGCAGGACTCCATCTTGGGCTGGACTGTGGACTTTGAGCTCTATGCCCAGTATCTATGGAAACGACAGACCAACTGGAAAACCAGATCCCCCGGATGAAGGAGCCTCAGGACTTGTACCTAGACTCTCCTTCACCTAAAAGAATGTGCTAATTATCTCTGTAACAGAACAAAGTCGTAAATCCCATTATGCTTATGGGGTATGACCACAGGCCTATTGATAAATGTCCACTGTGTAACTATCTAGTCTTGTGACACATGAATCATGGGTTAACTTGGATTGTATCTCTCTTTTACTTTGTCCAGACTAGTTTCAAGGAATTTGGGGAGGTGGGTCTGAGCACCTACACGTAGGGTGTATAAGGTTTTCACAAAAACTGGTCGGGGTCCTTGGCTAAGAGGAGACTCTGCCTTGGGCCGCTGGTGTAATAAACTGCACTCCACTATCTGCATTGTTCTTCTGAGTGAGTGTTTCCTGGAACGTGTGGCTACAACATTATAGCTAATTGGGTCCATGTATTTTGTGCATTTAATAACTTTCATATACTGTTTTATAGGGTGGACACTAATTTTCCTAAGCTCCATTTTCATCTGGGAATGTGAAATATTTGGATGATATTTTACTCCTGTTTGACCCTACAGATCGATGTTTCTCTGTGGCTATAAAAATTCCAGAGGTGATAAGAACACCTAAGCTTTAAATATAATCTGTCATAAAATAAAATGTAGTATCCTTATACCTTGGAGGTCCCACCCTTTTTCTTGAGTGTATGGTGAAGATTTCCAATGATTACATTTTTAAATACTGTGGTAAAAATATGCATAACATAAAACTTACTAATTTTTCATGGTCCAGGCACTGGTTGGAAAAGAATTTCCAGACATGAGACAGAATGAGAGGGAAATAAAGTTTATTAGAGTGGGAGACACTGTTAGAACAGTGGGCCAGCTCAAGGGAGAGCTGACGTTAAACAGGGGTCCTTAGTAAACCCTTAGGGAACAGGGTCCATGTTTATAGCCATGGTACGAGGAGTGGGATAGGGGTCTTGTGGGTCATTTGCTGATTGGATGAGGCATGTATACTGGGTAGGGGGAAGAGTAAAGCAAATACCTTCTCCCCATGGGGTAGCAGGGGAGACAGGGTATACTGCTCAGGAGGACCTGAAATCCATTAATAGTTACAACATGGGGGAGGGAAGGATGATAAGGGTCTGGTTTTTCCATTCCTGCATTCCAAGACCCTCCTGGGCTTTATCTGCTCTTTTGTCCTTGGGTCACCACACTGATCACCTATTTTTAAGTGCACAATTCAGTAAAACTAAATATACTCACATTTTTGTTCTACCAATCTCCAGAATTTTTCATCTTACAAAACTGAAACTCTATATTCATTAAACAAAAACTCCCTATTTCTTTCCCCATCCCACCCCTGGCAACCACTCTGATGGTAACTTTTCTTTTGGGGTCGGTTTCCTGGAAGCTCTGCCTGGGTGGGTGTCCTTATGACATCCCTGGGAAACCAGAATTGGTAGGTACCCATAGAAATTAGTGTGTCATTTGATTAATCCAGAGGATTAGTGACTAGGTACAATTCTATGCCAAGAGGAAACAAAATTCAGGGGTGGATTCATAGACACTAAAATCCGTGTGGGATCTTAGTTCCCTGACCAGGGATCAAACCCAAGTCCCCTGCATTGCGAGGCGGACTCTCAAGCACTGGGCTACCAGGGAAGTCTCTGTAATTTTTAAGTCACTCATTTTCTACCATCTTTTATAGCATCCACACTGATATATTCACCACTGAACTAAATCTGGCTGATGTACTTGGAATGTCTACTAAGTATTTACATGTTCATCATCATATTAACTCCTTAGAAATGCCCCAGAGGAGGATGTTATTATTACTATCTTTATTTTGCAGATGAAAAAATGAAGTTCAGAAAGCCTGGGTGAATTTTCGAGTCATAAAACTTAGGTAGAGTCAAGATGGACTCGGTTGCTCTGACTAAAGATGGGGCTCTCTTGATTTCTGCATATGTTAACCACAGCTAGAGAGTGGACAGTCAGTGGGTTGTGCATCTGTGCTAAGTCACTCAGTTGTGTCTGATTCTTTTGCAGCCCCATGGACTGTAGCCTGCCAGACTTCTCTGTCCATGGGACTTTTTGGGCAAGAATGCTGGAGTGGGTTGCCATTACCTCCTCCAGGGGATCTTCCCTGACCCAGGGATTGAACCTGCATCTCCTGAATTGGCAGGCAGATTCTTGATCATGGAGCCACCTGGGAAGCCCCAGTCGATTGGTCATCAACACACATATTTGTTGAGCACTTACTCTGCCAGGCATCCAGGACCCTGTAGTAAATGAGATCCAAGTAAACCAGTCCTTTGTTAGCCGAGGTTGCACTGCAAGAAGATAGAAAATCACAGAAGATCACAAATGCATTGCAAAAGGGGGCTTTGGGAGAGTAAAACACGGGAACCCCACCTGGGCTAGAGCGAGGTAGGGGGTGGAAGAATCATAGTAGGAAGGGAATCACAAACAAGTATTTTCCTTCTGAAAACAAAGCTTCAGGACCCAGCCCTTAATTTCTATTGCCTACACAGCCAAACACATTCATGCTTGTTTTGCCTGTGGGATGATTCAGTTACTGCACAGGTGGGTTCAATTGAATTGTGGGTAGAAAGTTCAACCCCACCCAGACCAGTGAAGCTGGTTTGGTTTTTCACATCCTGTGAAATACACACTCTATGAAAAATTTTGTTTAAACACACTATTTTGGAGCAAAAATTAAAATTAGATCCTGGGTGAGAAAGTAGCACCTGGGTCATCACCTACTCTAAGCAAGGGAGGAGCCTCTTATCTTTGAGGGGATGAAAAGTGTTTGACTTGATGCAAATTTTTGAAAAAGAGACTGCTGCATTGCTCTCTTCCCCCAAGTTGACACAATCATGGAAAAAGTTGACAGGAAAGTGCTTTCAAGACAATTGCAAAAATTAACAGTAACATTTGAAAGAACTCACTTCTGCTTAAAAGAAAAAAAAAAGAACATGTTTCTTCAGTTACTTGCATTTAACATGCAAGTTAACATTTCAGTTACTTGTAATTAACATTCATTTTAACACGCTGTATGAACTTAACCATTGTCATTGGATGTTGCAGAGCTCTGAATACACTAGACTCAACAAACTGAGTAGATCACTGCGTTGGTCACTGGGGTATAAAGATGCACCAGAGACTTTATTCTTGCTGCTCTTCTATAGATTATAGTCTAAGACTACAGGAATCTTGCTTTCTGGACTTTCTGGACCTGTCCCAATTTCAGATTATTCAGTTCCTGGTCAAACCTCAGCTCCTTGGAGACAAGTTATTGTATATCTGTTTCCAATAGAGTGTTTGCATATTGCACAAGATCAATGGATTACTTGTGTAGGAGAGGAAATATTTTCCTCTACCCTTCTAGGTTCTTGTGGCTGGTCTGTTAATGAAATTGACATAAGATAATTAACAGGAGAAAAACAAAGCTAGTTATGTTTGTACGGGAGCCCCACAAAGACAATGAGATCCAAGGACAAGTTTAAAAAGAGATGGTGATTTATGGAATGGTAAGAAAAGCAGATATTCTTGTTATTGGGTGTCTGTCCTGCCAATGCAGGAGACGTGAATTTGATCCCTGGGTCAGGAAGATCTCCTGGAGAAGAAAATGGCAACCCACTCCAGTATTCTTGCCTGGGAAATCCCATGGACAGAGGAAGCTACAGTCCATCAAGTCGCAAAAGAGTCGGACATGACTTTACAACTAAACAACAAAAATTCTGAACACAGAAAACACAGCTGGGGATTTACAGCTGACAAGCAGTCTGAGGAGGTCAGTAGTAAAAGGAGAGGTAGTAAGGGAAGACATTATGGGTAGGGGAATTCTTGCTAAACTGACTTAATAAGATTCTTGCTGAAGACAGACCAGAGTGATGAGATAACTGTGGGGGATGAGGGGAAGGAGGAATTTGATCAGATATAAAGGTCAGGGAGGAATTCCCTGGTAGTTCAGTGGTTAAGATTCTGAGCCTCCACTGCAAGGGGCACCGGTTCTCAGAGACCTAAAATCTCGCGTGCCACACAGTGTGGTCAAAAGTCATATGTATATTAAGGGTGAGGAATTCTCTCTAAACAGACTTAGCAAGATTCTTGCTGCAATGGCCTCAGCAAGGACAGGTCAGGGACAAGGCTGAGACCTGGTGGGGAAGGTAGCTCAGAGGAGCCTGACTGAAGTTTGGTTAAGGAGAACTGAGTCGTCATCAGGCTTCCCTGTGGCTCAGAGGTTAAAGCATCTGCTTGCAATGTGGGAGACGTGGGTTCAGTCCCTGGGTTGGGAAGATTCCCTGGAGAAGGAAATGGCAACCCATCAGCTACTTGGGCTCTTGAACTAGAATAACTGGACTTGAACTCTCATTCTGTATCATCTTGAATGATTTGCTCTGTCTCTCTGTGCCAGCTATACATTGATGATGGTAATACCTACCTCACTAGGATACTGTGAGAAGTGATTAAATAAACAAGGCGCTTAGAACTGGCACCAGGTAAGTGATCAATAAATGTTAGCTGCTGATGCTGGTGTTGCTTCTTCTTACCACTCTGATTAACTCCTTTGACCGTAGAACAAACGTTCAGAAAGCAGAGGAAGTGAAGTGTTGTCAAAGGCCTTGTTTGAGTCTCAGCAGGGCCATTCACCAAGGTTATCCAAGGCAACTTGCCTGACCTATATTGAGTCTTTTGTTTCCTCATTTTTCACTGAGATCAATGAGTCATGCACTCTCTCTGAAAGGTTCCTGCAAGAGTCAATGGAGATAACCGGTGTGAAGTTGTAAAGCTCTATTCAGACGGAAGGAGATCTAAAACGCACTGCTCTTACCCTTGCTCCACTTCCGAGCCCAGGCTGCTTTTCACAGGCTTCTCAGAAACCTCTCATCAGCATTCCCCCCCCCCACTTCCTTCAACCTTTGGACTTTGCTGAATCTACCTTAATACTCACTTTCCAGGCCTCACTCTACTGTCCTTCCCACACCTACCTGCTGTTCACGTGTTCCCATCAGTCACAACCCAATCTAGACATCACGTTATGCTGAGCCTGTCCTCTTACATTTTTTAAAAATTTTGAGGAACTCTGACTGAAGGAGCATTGCCAGTAGCATTGCCAGATAAAATACAGGGTCCCAGGACTTCCCTGTGATCCAGTAGATAAGACTCTGCCTTTTAATACATGGGACATGGGTTTGATCCCTGGTCTGGGAACTAGGGGCCTCCCTGATAGCTCAGTTGGTAAAGAATCCACCTGCAATGCAGGAGACCCTGGTTCGACGACTCCTGGGTCAGGAAGATCTCCTCGAGAAGGGATAGGCTACCCATTCCAGTATTCTTGGGCCCTTGTGGCTTGGCTGGTGAAGAATCTGCCTGCAATGTGGGAGACCTGGGTTCAATCCCTGGGTTGGAAAGATCCCCTGGAGAAGGGATAGGCTACCCATTCCGGTATTCTTGGGCCCTTGTGGCTTGGCTGGTGAAGAATCTCCCTGCAATGTGGGAGACCTGGGTTTGATCCCTGGGTTGGGAAGATCCCCTGGAGAAGGAAAAGGCTACCCACTCCAGTATTCTGGCCTGGAGAATTCCATGGANAGTGCCTGAGTCTTCCAAGTCCATGCCACGTATAAGCAGAGCTCTGCCCTGCCTTGTTCCTAATCTCACTCAGAGAAAATTTCCCCCATAAAACTAGGAAGTTAGCCCTGAACCAATGGGTCAAAGAGTAAATCACAAGAGAAATTAGGAAATATATTGCTGCTGCTGCTGCTAAGTCGCTTCAGTCGTGTCCGACTCCGTGCGACCCCATAGACGGCAGCCCACCAGGCTCCCCCATTCCTGGGATTCTCTAGGCACGAACACTGGAGTGGGTTGCCATTTCCTTCTCCAATGCATGAAAGTGAAAAATAAAAGTGAAGTCGCTCAGTCGTCCCCGACTCTTAGCAACCCCATGGACTGCAGCCTACCAGGCTCCTTTGTCCATGGGATTGTCCAGGCAAGAGTACTGGAGTGGGGTGCCATCCAAGTCCATGCCACGTATAAGCAGAGCTCTGCCCTGCCTTGTTCCTAATCTCACTCAGAGAAAACTTCCCCCATAAAACTAGGAAGTTAGCCCCGAACCAATGGGTCAAAGAGTAAATCACAAGAGAAATTAGGAAATATATTGAGACAAATGAAAACAAAAGCACAGCATTGCAAAATCTGTGGGATACAGCAAACACAACTAAGAGGAAAGTGCCTATATGTTAAAAATGAAGTGAAAGTGAAAGTCACTCAGTCATGTCCGACTCTTTGCAAACCCATGTACTACACAGTCCATGGAAGTCTCCAGGCCAGAATACTGGAGTGGGTAGCCTTTCCCTTCTCCAGGGGATCTGCCCAACCCAGGGGTCGAACCCAGGTCTCTCACATTGCAGGCAGATTCTTTACCAGCTGAGCCATAAGGGAAGCCCAAGAATACTGGCGTGGGTAGAAAAATCTCAAATCGAAAACCTAAATTTATACCTCAAGAAACTAGAATAAGAAGAAAAAGCAAAACCCAAAATTACCAGAAGGAATGACTAATGAAGACTAGAGCAGAAATAAATGAAATAGAAAATAGAAAAACAAAAGAAAAAAATGACAAAATTAAGAGTTGGGTTTTTTTTTAGCCCATTAAATTGTCAAACCTTTAGTCAGACTAAAGAATCAGAAATGAAAAAGGAGACACTATAACTGGAATTACAGAAATAAACTGGATTATAAGAGACTACTTGCAACAATTATATGCTAACAAATTGGATAATCTAAGAAAATAGATCCACTTCTGGAAACATACAACCCAGCAAGACTGACTCATGAAGAAATAAAAAACTAAACAGACTTATAATTAGTATGAGAATTGAATTAGCAATCATAAACCTCCCAACAAAGAAAAGCTCAGGACTAAATGGCTGGAGAATGCTACCGAATGTTTAAAGAAGAATTAACACTAGTTTTCAAATTCTTCCCTAAAAGAAAAAGAAGGGAACCCTTCCGAATTCACCTTATGAGTTTAGCATTACCCAGATGCCAAAATTAAACAAGGACACTAAAAGAAAAAAAAAATTACAGACGGATATCTTTGATGAATATGGAGGTAAGAATTCTCAGCAACATACCAGCAAATTGAGTCAAACAACACATTGAAAGGATTACACACCATGTCTAAGTGAGATTTATCTCTGGAATGCAAGGATGGTTAAACATACACAAATCAGTCAATCCAATACACTATATTAACAGAATGAAGGAACAACTCACAAGATTACCTCAACTGATGCAGGACAAGTATTTGACGAAATCCAATACCTTTTCAGGAGAAGGAAATGGCAACCCACTCCAGTACTCTTGCCAGGAGAATCCCATGGATGGAGGAGCCTAGTAGGCTACAGCCCATGGGGTCGCAAAGAGTCGGACACGACTGAGCGACTTCACTCTCACTTTTTTACTTTCGTGCATTGGAGAATGAAGTGGCGGCTCCAGTATTCTTGCCTGGAGAATCCCAGGGACAGGGGAGCCTGGTGGGCTGCCATCTATGGGGTTGCGCAGAGTTGAGCACGACTGAAGCGACTTAGCAGCAGCAGCAGCAGTAGCAATATCGTTTCATGAACTCAACAAATCAGCCTTAGAAGGAAATTACCTGAACATAACAAAGGCTATATGTGAAAAGTCCATAGCTAATATCACACTGCAATGGTGAAAAACTGAAAGCCTTTCCTCTAAAATCAGAAACAAGGCAAAAAATGCCCATTCTAACCAGTTCTATTTAAACTAATACTGGATGTCCTAGCCAGACAATTAAGCAAGATAAATAAAAGGCATTCAGATTGGAAAGGAAGAAATAAAATATTTCTATTCACAGACATTATCTTATATGTAGAAAACTCTAAAGACTCCACCAGGGAGGGGATATACGTATACATATGTTCACTCCACTGTGAATGTGAAGTGAATCACTTCACTGTACAATGGAAACTAACACACCATTGTAAAGCAAATATATTCCAATTAAAAAAACCAACAGAATTGTGGGATACAAANATATGTAGAAAACTCTAAAGACTCCACCAGGGAGGGGATATACGTATACATATGTTCACTCCACTGTGAATGTGAAGTGAATCACTTCACTGTACAATGGAAACTAACACACCATTGTAAAGCAACTATATTCCAATTAAAAAAACCAACAGAATTGTGGGATACAAAATTAACACGCAAATATCAGTTGCATTGCTATGCACCAACAATGAACAATCTAAAAATGAAGTTTAAAAGGAATTCCACTGAAATATTAATAGCATCAAAAATACTAAAATACTTGGAAATAAATTTAACTAAGGAGTCAAAATTTAACTAAGGCTCCAAAATCACTGCTGATAGTGACTGCAGACATGAAATTAAAAGATGCTTGCTCCTTGGAAGAAAAGCTGTGACAAACCTAGACAGCATATTAAAAAGCAGAGACATTACTTTGCCAACAAAAGTCCATCTAGTCAAAGCTATGGTTTTTCCAGTAGTCATGTATGGAGGTAAGAGCTGGAACATAAAGAAGGCTGAGCTCTAAAGAATTGATACCTCTGAACTGTGGTGTTGGAGAAGACTCTTGAGAGTCCCTTGGACTGCAAGGAGATCAAACTAGTCCGTCCTAAAGGAAATCAGTCCTAAATATCCATTGGAAGGACTAATGCTGAAGCTGAAGCTCCAGTCTTTGGCCACCTGATGTGAAGAACCGACTCATTGGAAAAGACCCTGTTTCTGGGCAAGACTGAAGGCAGGAGGAGTAGGGCATGACAGAGCATGAGATGGTTGGATGGCATCACCGACTCGATGGACATGAATTTGAGCAAGCTCAGGGAGTTGGTGAAGGACAGGGAAGCTTGGCGTGCTACAGCCCATGGGTTCGCAAAGAGTCAGTCAGGATTGAGTGACTGAACTGAACTGAACTGAAGAAGTCAAAAGACATGCACTCTAAACCACAAAACACTGTGAAACAAACTTTAAAATACATAAGTAAATATAAAGATATCCCATGTTCTTAGATTGGGAGACAACATTGTTAAAACTGAACACTGTCCAAATCAATCCACAGATTTAATGTAATCCTCATCAAATCCCAATGGTAGAAATAGAAAAACCCATCCTAAAATTCATATAAAATCTCAAAGCATCTTGTATTCAAAAACATTCTTGAGAAAGAAAAATAAAGCTGTAGGCCTTATACTTTCTGATTTCAAAATATATTACAAAGCTATATTAAACAAAATCATATAGTACTGGCATAAAAATAGACACATAGACCAGTGGAATAGAATAGACAGCCCAGAAATAAACCATCATATGTAATATATGGCCAAATTGTCTTCAAAACCACAATGGGAAAAGGAGAGTCTCTTCAGTAAAAGATGCTGAGAAAACTGGATACCCACAGGCACAAAAATGAAATTGGACCCTAACATTATGCTATATACAAAAAGTAACTCAAAATGCATTAAAGACCTAGATATAAGACTTAAAGCTATAAATATCCTAGAAGAAAACCTGTCATACATTATGATACTGTATTTCAGAATGATTTCCTGGTATGATGCCAAAAGCACAGGCAACAAAATAAAAGTAGACAAGTGCAAATACATCAAGTGTTAAAGTGTCTGTTCAGTTCTGTTCAGCAGAGACAACAATCAGCAGAGTAAAAAGGCAACAGATAGGGTTAGGAGAAAATATTTGCAAATCATATATCTGATAAAGGGTTAATATTTAAAATATTAAGACTCAACAACAAAATAGAACTGCCTTATGACCCAGCAATCCCACTGCTGGGCATATACACAGAGGAAACCAGAACTGAAAGAGACACGTGTACCCCAATGTTCCTCACAGCACTGTTTATAATAGGCAGGACATGGAAGCAACCTGGATGTCCATCAGCACATGAATGGATAAAAAAGCTGTGGTACATATACATAATGGAGTATTACTCAGCCATTAAAAAGAATATATTTGAATCAGTTCTAATGAGGTGGATGAAACTGGAGCCTGTTATACAGAATGAAGTAAGCCAGAAAGAAAAACACCAATACAGTATAATGCATCTATATGGAATTTAGAAAGATAGTAACGATAACTCTGTATGCGAGACAGCAAAAGAGACACAGATATATAGAACAGTCTTTTGGACTCTGTGGGAGAGGGAGAGGGTGGGATGATTTGGGAGGATGGCATTGAAACATGTATACTATCATATATGAAACGAATCACTAGTCCAGGTTCGATGCAGGATACAGGATGCTTGGGGCTGGTACACTGGGATGACCCAGAGGGATGGTACAGGGAGGGAGGTGGGAGGGGGGTTCAGGATGGGGAACATGTGTATACCTGTGGTGGATTCATGTTGATGTATGGCAAAACCAATACAATATTGTAAAGTAAAAAAATAAAAATAAAAACAGGGAGAAAAAAAAGACTGAACAACAATCCCTGCAAAACCCAATTCAAAAATGGGCAAAGGACTCGAATAGACATTTCTCCAAAGAAGATGTATAGACAGCCAACAAGCGTATGAAAAGATACTCAAGATTACTAACCATCATGGAAACGCAAATATAAACCATGGTAAGATATCACCTCTCATCTATTAAGAGGGCCACTACCAAAAGAGAGAGAAAAAAAGGACATAACAGGTGCTGGCCAGGATGTAGAGAAATTGGAATCCTTGCATATTGTTGATGGGAATCTAAAATGGTCCAGCCAATATGGAAACCAGGATGGAAGTTCCTCAAAAAATTAAAAATAGAATAACTATGTAACTCAGCAATTCTACTTCTGTATATATATATATAAACCCTGAAAACAGGAACTCAAAGAGATATTTACACATCCATGTTCATTGTGGAGTATTTACAATAGCCAAGAAGTGGAAGGAGAAGCAGTCCCAATGTCCTCTGAGGGGTGAAGGCATAAAGAAAATATGTCATTTATGTAAAATGAAATATTACTCAGCCTTAAAAAAGTAACTTCTGTCATATGATACAGTGTGGATGAACCATAAAGATATTATCCTAAGTGATATGGACTAGCCACAAAAAGAAAAGTCCTGCGTCAGTCTGCTTTTTTGTTGCTGTTCCATTGCTAAGTCATGTCTGACTCTTTGTGACCCCATGGACTGCACACGCCAGGCTTCCCTGTCCTTCGCTCTCTCCCAGAGGTTGGTCAAACTTGTGTCCGTTGAATCGATGAGGTATCTAATGTGGTCAAATCCACAGAGACAGAAAGTAGAATGGAGGTTGCCAGGGGCTTGGGAAATTATTGTTTAATGGGTACAGAATTTCCGTCTAGGAAGATGGACAATTCTGAGAGACAGATGGTAAGGATGGTTGCACATCAATGTGGATATACTTAATGCCACTGAACCATGCACTTAAAAATGGTGGCAGTGATGAATTTTATGTGTGTTTGAACAATGCACACAAACAGAAATACATATTTGAAAAATTAGATATCCCTAAATGTCATCCTGAGAAATCCTGGTTCAGTAAATCCAGGGCCCAGGAATACACGTTTTGAACATGCAACTTGTGGTGATTTGATACATGTTAATAAGCAAGGCACCCCACTCCAGTACTCTTGCCTGGAGAATCCCATGGACGGAGGAGCCTGGTGGGCTGCAGTCCATGGGGTCGCCAAGAATCAGACACGACTGAGTGACTTCATGTTCACTTTTCACTTTCCACTTTCATGCATTGGAGAAGGAAATGGCAACCCACTCCAGTGTTCTTGCCTGGAGAATCCCAGGGATGGGGGAGCCTGGTGGGCTGCCATCTATGGGGCCGCACAGAGTTGGACATGAATGAAGCTCCTTAGCAGCAACTTAGCAGCAGCAACAAGCTGCTGAGCTTCCCAGGTGGTGCTAGCAGTAAAGAACCCTCCTGCCACTGCAGGTTAGATGTAAGAGACACGGGTTCAATCCCTGGGTCAGGAAGATCCCCTGGAGGAGGACATGGCAACCCTCTCCTGTATTCTTGCCTGGAGAATCCCTTGGACAGAGGAGCCTGGTGGGCTGCAGTCTATACGGTCTTATAGAGTCGGACACGACTGAAACAACTTAGCAGAGACGCACACAAACAGCTAAGGTCCAGGAAAATCAACACTTATTCCAATTCTGGGAAGCCTCTCAGGTGAGCTGCCGGTGGAGCCCTGCATGGCTGAGACGCTTCCTGCTGCTGGACTGTTCCTTTTCCCTTTGCTGAGAAACTTGTTGAACACCACCAGTGTGTGAGGTGCTGTGCTAGGATTTGGGTGTAGAATATGAAATCCAGTTTCAGACTCGGGGAAGACTGATAGACACAGGGGAAGTACAAAGAAATAGAGATCCTTGGCAACTTGCAGCCCTGTGATTCTTCCCGTTCTCTTCTGAGCAGTGGGGCAAGGATGTCCAGCTCACAGAGTTACTCTGGAGACAGAAATGAAATAAAAGGTGTGTGCGTGTTTTTCATTTTTGTAACCATTTATTCACTGTTTACTTTTAGGGCGAGTGCTTGCATCTTGGCTCCATAAAGCGCCAGAGCAGAAGTTCTTAATCCTAGGCATTACCATTACCTGGGAAGTTTTTTTACATTTTTCTCTTTTTATTATTTTTTTATTGGAGTATAATTGCTTTACGATGTTGCTTTAGTTCCTGCTGAACAACAAAGTGAATCAGCTATATGTATGCATATGTTCCCTCCTTCTTGAGCCTCCCTCCCACCACCACCGCCTACTTCCCTATCCCACCCCTCCAAGTCATCAGAAAGCAGCAAGATGAGCTCCGTGTGCTATACGCCAGGTGCTCACTAGCTAGCTGTTTTACAGATGGTACTCTCTCAATTCGTCCCACACTCCCCTTCCCACACTGTGTCACATATCCGTTCTCTACATCTGCATCACTATTTCTGGGGATTTTTATTTAAACATCCCTACTGACTTTCCCTCCACCAGGGTTCTCATTCAGTTGGTCTGGGGAGTGGCCCGAACATGGGTACTTGTTTTAAAAGTTCTCAGGTTTTTCAGACAACAGCCAACTGGAGAGCTATTGTGCCATGAAACACACAGAAGGGGATGCTGAGTTCAAACCAGTAGGATGGGAGAGGCTCACAGAGCTGGTCATGTTTGTGCTGGACCTTCGGAGGCTGTGTGAGATTGGGGGGGTCATCTTTGTACACATGAAATAAAATTCAAAAGTTTAAAAGGATCTCTCTCGACAGGCTTATCTTCCTTTTCCTCCCGGGCCCCTTCCCTGTCCTCCTCTCTGGGGCAAATACTCTTAGCAGTTCTTGTTTACACCACCAGAGATCGTCCACACAGTTGCTGATAAGGAACTTGTTGGTTTGGTAAGTGGGAAGGAGAAGAGGGGTGCAGGTGTTGCTTTCTTTTTTCTTTCTTTTCTTTCTTTTTGGGTCTAGCCACACGGCATGCCAGATCTCAGTTCCCCAGCCAGGGACTGAGCCCACACTCCCGGCATGGGAAGCACGGCATCTCAACCACTGGACTCCACGGAAGTCCAGATGTCATTTCTGTTGCTCAGGTTCCCACCTGGTGCAGAATGGCCTCTCTGTGTAGCTTGATTGAGGAAGATCATCTAACAAAATAATACCAAGGTGATTTTTCAGAATGGTTTTCTTTTCTTTTTTTTTTTTTTTGAGGAATGGAGATTGTTCTTTCTTCCTGTCACAGTACATTCTGAGAAGCTTGCTGTTTTAAATCACACTTTTTTATTTTGAGATAACTGTTGATTCACATCAGTTGTAGGAAATAATGCAGAGAGATCCCATGTACCCTTGGCCTGAGTGGTTTAATTTTAATTCCAGTACTAATCAAGGTACTTCAAATCCAGTTCTCTTATGGTTTTGAAAAAACTGTACCCAGGAAATGAGAGCAAGCTTGCGGGGGGACAGGTGGTGAGGAGAGAGGAACAAAGTATTTTCAGTTTGCCCTCTTGGTTGCTGGGAAATTGAAACTTAACATCTAAATGTGCTTTCTTCTCCGTGGTGATTCACACCCCTTCTTGATCAGAGTGAATGCTGGTGAATCAGGGCCACACCAGGTGAGAACACCAGGTGGAACAGAGATTCCTTTAGTGCAGCCCAGCAATTTCTAGACCAGGTTCTCTAGGTTGGAACTTGCAAGAGCACTGAGACTGCTTCTTTCAAAATTCACCTTCCTGGTTTTCAGATCCCAAGAGTGAACACATGGAGAACCATTCCTGACTTTCTCTCAGGTTTCCAGTATCCTCTGTTAAAAGACTTTTACAAACAGATGACGTGATAACAGTGTAGCTGCAGTCCCTTCCCGGCCTCTTCCTCTCTGAACTGCAATCGCAGGGAGGAACAGCTAGTTGGCAAAATTGTGGGTGCTAAGTTGCTTCAGTCGTGTCCAACTCTTTGAGACTCTACAGACTGTACCTGCCAGGCTCCTCTGTTCATGGGATTCTCCAGGCAAGGATACTGGAGTGGGTTGGAAAGACTCATCTTCCCTCAATTCTCCTTCCACTATTTACCCATGTCCTGCATAGCAGGAGTTCTACTGATTGAAAAGGCAAATTGTCAGGCTTGAGATTCTATCAGCAAGAAGCTTCTGAGTTATACATCCTCACCCAATGGAAGACCCAAAGGCCCAGCATTTGGTTCTTACACTGAGCAGCTCACTTTCACTTTCATAGTTATCAATTATGGTAGCTATCCACTAGGGCAACCCTCAGTGATCCTGCCCTTGGTATTTCATGCCCCCTCCCCTTATGTTTAGGGTGGACCTAGTGACACCCTTATGGCAGAAAGTGAAGGGGAACTAAAAAGCCTCTTGACGAAAGTGAAAGAGGAGAGTGAAAAAGTTGGCTTAAAGCTCAACATTCAGAAAATGAAGATCATGGCATCTGGTCCCATCACTTCATGAGAAATAGATGGGGAAACAGTGGAAACAGTGTCAGACTTTATTTTTTTGAGCTCCAAAGTCACTGCAGATGGTGATTACAGCCATGAAATTAAAAGGCATTTACTCCTTGGAAGGAAAGTTATGATCAACCTGCTGCTGCTAAGTCGCTTCAGTCAAGTCCGACTCTGTGCAACCCCACAGAGGGCAGCCCACCAGGCTCCCCTGTCCCTGGGATTCTCCAGGCAAGAACACTGGAGTGGGTTGCCATTTCCTTCTCCGGTGCATGAAAGTGAAAAGTGAAAGTGAAGTCGTTCAGTCATGTCCCACCCTCAGCGACCCCATGGACTGCAGCCTACCAGGCTCCTCCATCCATGGGATTTTCCAGGCAAGAATACTGGACTGGGTTGCCATTGCCTTCTCCGTCTTAGCATATTATAAGGCAGAGACATTACTTTGCCAACAAAGGTCCGTCTAGTCAAGGCTATGGTTTTTCCAGTGGTCATGTATGGATGTGAAAGTTGGACTGTGAAGAAAGCTGAGTGCTGAAGAACTGATGCTTTTGAACTGTGGTGTTGAAGAAGACTCTTGAGAGTCCCTTGGACTGCAAGGAGATCCAACCAGTTCATCCTAAAGAAGACCAGTCCTGGGTGTTCATTGGAAGGACTGATACTGAAGCTGAAACTCCAGTACTTTGGCCACCTCATAAGAAAAGTTGACTCACTGGAAAAGACCCTGATGCTGGGAGGGATTGGGGGCAGGAGGAAAAAGGGATGACAGAGGATGAGATGACTGGATGGCATCACTGACTCAATGGACATGAGTTTGGGTGAACTCCGGGAGTTGGTGATGGACAGGGAGGCCTGGCCTGCTGCGATTTGTGGGGTCACAAACAGTCAGACACGACTGAGCGACTGAACTGAACTGAACTGAACGACTCACTTCTAGTGAATAGAATATGGCAGAAATTTTGGGATGTCACTTCTGAGATTACACTGTAAAACACTGTGGCTTTTGGGGGGCTTCCTCTCCTTCTCTCTTGGCTGACCTACATTGCAGGGAGCTAGCTGCCCAGTCCTGTGGTGACTCTGTGAAGAGGCCCATGTGGCAAGGACCTAAGACCTGCCCACAACCACGTGAGAGCTCCGAAGCAGATCCTTCCCCATCCAGCCCAGGCCGACAAACCCAGAACCTCCTGGCCAAACCACCCCAGAACTCCTGACCACAGACACTGTGAAATAATAAATGTCTATTATTTTCAATCACTAGTTGTGGGTTATGAGCAATAAATAACCAACACATCAGCATGTTAAAACAAATTTGGAGGACATGTGTGGTACTCAGTAATGAGAAAGTATGTTTAGAATTTAAGCAAATTGGACATCCCTGGTGGTACAGTGGATAAGAATCTTCCTGCCCATGCAGAAGACACGGGTTTGGTCCCTGGTCTGGGAACAGTCCACATGCTGGAGAGCAACTAAGCCCATATGCGCCACAACTATGGAGTCTGCGCTCTAGAGGCTGCGAGCTGCAACTGCTGAGCCCACGTGCTACAACTACGGAAGCCTGTATGCCCAGAGTCTGTGCCCTGTAAGAAGAGAAAACATTGCAATGAGAAGTCCTTGGCACTGCAGCAAGGAGTAACACCTACTCGCTGTAACTGGAGAAAATCCATGCACAGTAACAAAGACCCAGTACAACCAAAAATAAATACATATAGTTTTTCCAGTAGTCATGTACAGATGTGAGAACTGGACAACACTGAAGGCTGAGCACTGAAGAGCTGATACTTCCAAATTGTGTTGCTGGAGAAGACTCTTGAGAATCCCTTGGACAGCAAGAAAATCAAACCAGTCAATCCTAAAGGAAACCAATGCTGAATATTCATTGGAAAGACTGATGTTGAAGCTGAAGCTCCAATACTTTGCCCACCTGATGTGAAGAACTGACTCCTTGGAAAAGACCCTGATGCGGGGAAAGATTGCAGGCAAAAGGAGAAGGGGGTGGCAGAGGATGAGATGGTTAGACAGCATCACTGACTCAATGGACATGAGTTTGGGCAAACTCCAGGAGATGGTGAAGGACAGGGGAACCTGGCTTGCTACAGTTCATGGGGTCCCAAAGAGTCAGACAAGACTGAGCCACTGAATGAAATAGCAACAAATAAAGAAAAATTTAAGCAAATTAAAGTTAGATTGTATATTTTAAGACACATCAGTGTGAAGGGTGTGGTTTCTTAGCTCAGATCAGTCAGTTTGGTTCTGTTGCTCAGTTATGTCTGACTCTTTACGACCCCATGGACTGCAGCATGCCAGGCTTCCCTGTGCATCACCAACTCCCAGAGCTTTCTCAGGCTCATGCCCATCGAGTTGGTGATGCCATCCACCTTTCATCCTCTTGTCCCCTTCTCCTCCTGCCCACAATCTTTCCCAGCATCAGGGTCTTTTCAGTGAGTTGATTCTTCACATCAGGTGGTCAAAGTATTGGAGTTTTAGCTTCAGCATCGGTCCTTACAATGAATATTTAGGATTGATTTCCTTTAGGATTGAATGGTTTGATCTCCTTGCAGTCCAAGGGACTCTCAAGAATCTTCTCGAATACCACAGTTCAAAAGCATCAATTCTTTGGCGCTCAGCTTTCTTTATAGTCCAACTCTTATATCCCTACATGACTATTGGAAAAACCATAGCTTTGACTAGACAGACCTTTGTCTGCAAAGTAATGTCTCTGCTTTTTAATATGCTGTCTAGGTTGGTCATAGCTTTCCTCCCAAGGAGCAAGTACTTTTTAATTTCATGGGTGCTATTACCATCTGGAGTGATTTTGGAGCCATAGAAAAGAAAGTCTATCACAGTTTCCATTGCTTCTCCTTCTATTTGCCATGAAGTGATGGGACTGGATGCCATGATCTTTGCTTTTTGAATGTTGAATTTTAAGCCAACTTTTTCACTCTCCTCTTTCACTTTCATCAAGAGGCTCTTTAGTTCCCCTTCACTTTCTGCCATAACGGTGGTTTCATCTGCATATCTGAGGTTATCGATATTTCTCCCGGCAATCTTGATTCCAGCTCATGCTTCATCCACTCTGGCATTTCACATGATGTACTCTGCATATAAGTTAAATAAGCAGGGGGACAATATACACCCTTGACACACTTCTTTCTCAACTTGGAACCAGTCTGTTGTTCCATTTCCAGTTCTAACTGTTGCTTCTTGACCTGCATACAGATTTCTCAGGAGGCAGGTAATGTGGTCTGGTATTCCCAGCTCTTGAAGAATTTCCCATAGTTTGTTCTGATCTACACACACAGTCAAAGGCTTTAGTGTAATCAGTGAAGCAGAAGTATATGTTTTTCTGGAATTTTCTTGCTTTTTCTATGATCCAATGGATATTGAATTTGATCTCTGATTCCTCTGCCTTTTCTAAATCCAGCTAGAACATCTGGAAGCTGGACACAACTAAAGCTACTTAGCACGCATTTAAGTTGAAATGAGAATATAAGGATGGACTCTGACATGGTCGGTGTCTTTTTTTTGGGGGGGACGTGTATCATTTTTAAAGTCTTCATTGAATTTGTTACAATATTGCTTCTTTTATATGTTTTGATTTTTTTGACCTTAAGGCATGTGGGATCTTAGTCCCCTGACCAGGAAGTGAACAAGCACCCCCTGCATTGGAAGGTGAAGTCTTAACCACTGGGTCGCCAGGGACATCCCCGTGACTGTCCTTAGGAAATCTGGACAAACAAGAAACTCCAGGGATGCACGCTTACAGTGGCCAGAGCACCTCAGGACAGAGAGAAGGTGGCCCCCTGCAAGCCCAGGAGACACTGCAAGCCTCAGAAGACACTGCATCTGCAGACACGTTGATCGTGGACTTCCAGCCTCAGAGCTATGAGAAAATGAATTTTGTTGTCTAAGCCACCCAGTCTGTGGTGTTATGTTATGGCAGCCTGAGCCAGCTAAAACAGTGCACATCATCTTTCAACCCTGGGAAGATCTAGATTTTAAAGTAGAAATGTTTAAGAGGAGAACACCTATGGTATTAATAGTTCTGTGTTAATGTAGAACCTACACACACTTAGTGTTCTAAGTGCCAATATAGTTTAAGAGAATTTGTCTTGTTGGAATAAGAGATTAGTCTTGTGATTCTATTTTAAAATGTCAAAGGGAGTATATGATTTGACACAATTTAAAGTCAAGTTCTTACTAGATCTCTTAAGAAATTAAAAATCACCCAGTTTATAAGTTGTTTATTATATTTGTATGCGTGATGTAGATTCCCAGGAAAATTTTGAGAGTAAATCAAATAATTATATATGTATGAAGGTAATAACATATTAAATTTATAAAGGTACTTAAAAAGATTTTAGGGAGTTTACTTAATAACATTTAGAAATGATATCAAATAACATTTAATGCCTTTCATAGTGGCTTTTAAAATTTGTTCTATTTATAAAAGAAAAATACAAATTTTCAGTTGAACTTAAAATCCTAAGACAAACTAACTTCTTAGACTCAACTTTAGTAAATTAACTATTAATTTTATAAACAGATGTAGGGACTTTCCTGGCAGTGCAGTGGTTAAGACTCTGAGCTTCTAATGCAAGGGGTGCTGGTTTGATCTCCAGTGGGAACTAAGATACCACGTGTGGCATGGCAATAAATAAATAAAAATCACCATAGATCACACAGATTTAAAAAAATGTAACCTCTGAATTTTTTTAATGCGCAATAAAGCAACTTTGTGTTCATCCAATCTCTTTTGGGTAAGAGCTCGGGTTTTCAATCACGCTCCTCTCTCCCTCTTCCCCTAGCCGAAATGGTACCTGGGAGAAAGAAGCTGGATGCATCCCATAGCACTGAGTGGAGGGGTGGCAGGCCCACCGCGAGCTTCTGTCTGGCACAGAGGGCCCTCCCTGGGCTCCGGTTGCAGGGTCTTGTCCCACTTAGCCCAGGACCTGGGCCTCTGTTCACTCTGAACCGTCCTGGTCCCCAGCGGCACTTTTGCGTTGACCTTACTAGTCTATCAGGTCTTCCGTACAATTCCTGACTCATCCAAGGCACGAGGAGGCACCTTACCCAAGGATACACTTCATGGTCTCAGGGAGCTTTTCCAGGCTCTGCTTCCGAACTGCTCTGTCTGTCNTCCTGACTCATCCAAGGCACGAGGAGGCACCTTACCCAAGGATACACTTCATGGTCTCAGGGAGCTTTTCCAGGCTCTGCTTCCGAACTGCTCTGTCTGTCCTGCTTGTCTTCTACTCAAGACATCTCCCTTAAGATCAAGTTCTGGTCTCCTTGGACTAGGCCCTTTACGTCAAACTGAAAGCTGCCTTATGTGGTGAGGGACTTAATTCTTCCTTGGCTCTCCTGCTGTAGCCCTGGGACAACCCTTCTTGTTTCCAGCTGTCTTGGGCCCTGAGATTCTGGACTGGGTCTGCAGCTGGGCCCATTTTTCAAGGAGTTGAAGTGAAAGACATCCAATCTGGGGATGTCCTGGATTGCTTAAGAATTCACACAATAGCTTTTGAAAATGATGCAATAAGACTTGTTAGNTTCCATGTCCTGGCTATTATAAACAGTGCTGTGATGAACATTGGGGTACACGTGTCTCTTCCAATTCTGGTTTCCTCGGTGTGTATGCCCAGCAATGGGATTGCTGGATCATAAGGCAGTTCTGTTTGCAATTTTTAAAGGAATCTCCACACTTTTCTCCATAGTGGCTGTACTAGTTTGCATTCCCACCAACAGTGTAAGAGAGTTCCCTTTTCTCCCCATCTTCTCCAGCATTTATTGCTTGTAGACTTTTGGATCACTGCCATTCTGACTGGTGTGAAATGGTACCTCATTGTGGTTTTGATTTCCATTTCTCTGATAATGAGTGATGTTGAGCATCTTTTCTTTGTTAGCTATCCGTAGAGACATGATATTCTTATCTCACTGTCCCCTCTGACTTGAAGCGTGTGGTTAATGCATCAATGAGGACACGATGAACCATCTTGAGTGATGTGAATATCCTGCCATCATAGGAACCCAGACCTACCTCTGGACTAAGCATTGCAAGGAGACTGTAAGAGAATAATAATTGGGGATCAGGAATCTCTAAGGTGTCCTTCGGTAGAAAGAATTTCTCCTCCAATAAGTACTTATATGTGTGTAAGTGTGCTTAGCATGGATGAAACTATTTTTCTGTCACTCCAATTCTTTAGCATTCAAGTCTTTCTTAGAAGAAAGGTGGGGATTTTTACTATCTTACTGAGAACTACCTTATTTTATGATACTACCAAAGATTACCCCAAAGATTAGTTTGTCTTTTAATTTTGCCATTAAGACCTCTACATCAGGGACTTCCCTGGTAGCCCAGTGGTTAAGAATCTACCTCCCAATACAGGGGCTGCTAATTTAACCCCTGGTTAGGGCTTCCCTGGTGGCTCAGAGGTTAAAGCGTCTGCCTCCAATGCAGGAGACCCGGGTTCGATCCCTGGGTCAGGAAGATCCCCTGGAGAAGGAAATGGCAATCCACTCCAGTATTCTTGCCTGGAGACTCCCATAGACAGAGAAGCCTAATAGGTTACAGTCCACGGGGTTGCAGAGTCGGACACGCGCCTGAGTCACTTCACCTCACCTAGGGAACCCCACATGTTGGGCAAAATAAAAGCCTCTGAGCCACAACTAGAGAGCTCAAAAGAGCGGCACCACCCCACCCCCCAAAAGACCTCTGTCTCATCTCCTTTCCTTCCAGTAAATTCCAGTAAAACATAGAATTTTTATACAATTTGCCATCTCCCAAGCATACAAATCTTTAAAGAAAAAAAAGCTTCCTCTTAACTCACCTCAGAAAAAAAAAAAGAAAAAGAAGAAAATCTGGATGATGAGGCACAATGACAGGTAAGATATAAAATATAAATATAACTGTTGTTGTCCCCAGGGAGTTTATTTAACTAGAATAGTAATACATATTGAAACAGTTTATCAGGTTAAGAGCTGATATACTAACTGACTATAGAAATAGACTATTACTCACTTCCTTTCAAAATTATAAGTACTGACCATTTTAACCAATCCCTAGATTCTATTTACTACTTCTAGGAAAGCACTGCCAATCTTACATGAATTTATCCTAATACCAATCTTAAGTACTGGATAAAGTTGATTTGGTAATGATCAGAAGAGCTTGGGATCAAGCATTTATTAAGTAACTTAGCACCTACACTACTGGAAATGATGTGAATGGAAAGATCCAATGAGATGAAGGGGCTGGACTTCCGTGACGGTCCAGTGGCTAAGACTCAGTGCTCCCCATGCAGGAGGCCCAGGTTTGATCACTGGTCAGGGAACTAGATCCCACATGCTGCAGCTAAGAGTTTGCATGCTGCAACTAGGAGATCCTGCTTGCCGAAACTAAGACCTAACGCAGGCAGAAAAATCAGTAAGTATTAAGGAAATATTTATTTTTTAAAACAAAGGGACTATTTTAAAAATGTATATGCACTTGACACAAACTGAGATGAACATATGTAACCTATGTCTCTTCCGTCTTTATCCTCCCTCCACTCCCATCCTGGAGTGGGTAATCATCTAAAATTAAGCTATTTGCATACAATTTGGGGCAGCAATGTAACATTAACAGAGGCAATTCTTCTTCCTTTCATTTTAGAAGCACAAAATCTGAAGAAGCACGATGAGATAAATCTAAAGCAAACTACTAAATCTTAGAAAATAATAGACTTTTGTCTCAGGTAGCTTGAGACAGTTGAAACAAATTATCTTATTTTTNTAACAGCGGCAATTCTTCTTCCTTTCATTTTAGAAGCACAAAATCTGAAGAAGCACGATGAGATAAATCTAAAGCAAACTACTAAATCTTAGAAAATAATAGACTTTTGTCTCAGGTAGCTTGAGACAGTTGAAACAAATTATCTTATTTTTAGAGTGTATCCTTGAAAAATGTACCAAAATGTTTAAATTCATAGGTAGATCTGCTTCAAAAGAGATATATTTACAGAAACATCATTATTGACTTATTTTTAGCATATGATATTTAGTAGTTTCCTAGAACTTCATATCTGTTTTCATTTTCTTGAGTGTTAAAGGCATTCCACAACTATTTTTTGTAAATATTTATTTATTTGGCTGTACTGGGACTTAGTTTTGGCATACAGGATCTTTAGTTGCAGCTTGTGAGATCTATTTCTCTAACCAGGGGTCAAACCCCGACTTCCTGCATTGGAAGCATGGAGTCTTAGCTGTTGAACCACCAGGGAAGTTCCTCCACAACTATTAAACAGTCAACTAGTTTAAGTTTAATGAATACCTGATTCAAGTTAAATATTCACTAAAATAAAAGCAACTGTGATGCTTGGTATCTGCAGAGCATATGCAGGAACCGTCTCCAGACAGAGGAATGACTTAGAGGAATAGTCAAACCCAACAAGGTAATTTAAAACCAGCTCTCGGGACCTGGGTTCAGAGGCAAGTACCCAGGTCGGGGTGTCTTATTGTAAATAAAAATTGCAGTCTCAGGATGAAATGATTGTTGGATTCCCACCCCCATGCTTGACTCATTTCTTTAGCTGTTACTCAGAATGAGGAAGTCAGATAAGCGAAAGGGATGAACCGTCTGTAGTTTGCCAGGAGTTGGTATACTGGGACAATGCAGGAGATAGTTTTAGTTTCAAAAGCCTCTAAACATTCTGTTTTGAATCCATCATTGTCGTTAAGGTGAATTACCTATCTCCAGACCCGATTTTTACACAAAGCAGTCTGCTGTGGAATATGCTGGACAAAATGTAAGGTCAGTAAGAAGTTCTCTGGAGAAGACTGGCAAATTCATTCAAAAGAAATACTTTGACTTTGCTGTTACCTGAAATTATCACATTGTTTGTATAACAAACAATATTTGTGTTATCACGACGTTTGTGTTAACACAATGTTATCTCACCATTGTTTTAGTTTGTATTGGGGTGTAATTTTGTATTGGGGTTGTGCGTGTGTGCTCAACTGTGCCCGACTCTTTGTGACCCCATGGACTATAGCTTGTGAGGCTTCTCGGTCTATGGAATTTTCCAGGCAAGAATACTGGAGTAGGTTGCCATTTCCATCTCCAGGGATGGGGATTATACACCAATGCAAAATAAAAATGAAAGTAAGTGAAAGTCGCTCAGCTATGTCCCACTCTTTGCCACCCCATGGGCTGGGGTGGGTAGCCTTTCCCTTCTCCAGGGGATCTCCCCAACCCAGAGCGGTGGAGCGGCAGCTGGGCAGCACTGGGGTGGCCATGAGGAGATACCCCACATCCAAGGGCAAAGGAAAAGCCCCAGCAAGAAGGCAGGAGGGGTGAATTCACATTTAGAATCAAACCCCATTCCTGACAGAGATGCTCGGAGGGCTCAAACAAGCCTTGTGCACACCAGGACCCAGGGACCCCACAGAGACTGAGCCAGAACTGTGTTTGAGCATCTCCTGTGGAAGTACAGTCAGCAGTGGACCGCTGCGGGGCAGGGGCTCTGGGTGTGGGTATGGCGTAAGTCCTCCTGGAGGAGGTCATTGTTACCCCCACCATAGAGCTTCCAGAATTTACACAGGACTGGGGAAACAGACTCTTGGCAGGTCTGCTGCAGGGTTGGGGGCATGGATTGTAGCAGTACATGCCTGGGATCTTTTGAAAGAGGTCGCATTATCTTCATCACCTCCACCATAGTTTGGCCCAGGTAAATAGCAGGGAGGGAACACAGCTCCACCCATCAACAGAAAATTGTATTAAAGATTTACTGAGCATGGCCCCACCCATCAGAACAAGACCCAGTTTCCTCCTCAGTCAGTCTCTCCCATCAGGAAGCTTCCATAAGCCTCTTATCCTTCTCCATCAGAGCTCAGAGAGATGGAAAACCACAATCACAGAAAACTAACCAATCTCATCACATGGACCACAGCCTTGTCTAACTCAATGAAACTATGAGCCATGCCCTGTAAGGCCACCCAAGACAGATGGGTCATGGTGGAGAGTTCCGATAAAATGTGGTCCACCGGAGAATGGAATGGCAAACCACTTCAATATTCTTGCCTTGAGAAGCCCATGAACTGTAGGAAAAGGCAAAAAGATAAGACACTGAAAGATGAACTCCCCAGGTTGGTTGGTGCCCAAAATGCTACTGCAGATCAGTGGAGAACTAACTCCAGAAAGAATGAAGAGATAGAGCCAAAGCAATAACAACACCCAGTTGTGGAGGTGACTGGTGATAGAAGCAAAGTCTGATGCTGTAAAGAGCAATATTGCATAGGAACCAGGAACGTTAGGTCCATGAATCAAGGCAAATTGAAAGTATTCAAACAGGAGATGGCAAGAGGGAACGTCAACATTCTAGGAAGCAGTGANAAACCAGGAACGTTATGTCCATGAATCAAGGCAAATTGAAAGTATTCAAACAGGAGATGGCAAGAGGGAACGTCGACATTCTAGGAAGCAGTGAACTAAAATGGACTGGAATGGGTGAATTTAACTAGATGGCCATTATATCTACTACTGTGGGCAGGAATCCCTCAGAAGAAATGCAGTAGCCATCAGAGTTAACAAAAGAGTCCGAAATGCAGTCCTTGGATGCGATCTCAAAAACGACAGAATGATCTCTGTTTGTTTCCAACGCAAACCATTCAATATCACAGTAATCCAAGTCTATGCCCTGACTGGTAATGCTGAAGAAGCTAAAGTTGAACGGTTCTAAGACGACCTACAAGATCTTCTAGAACTAACACTGAAAAAAGATGCCCTTTTCATTATAGGGNAAAGATTGGAAGGAGAGTCGGGAGGAAACAGGCAGCCTTATCACACAGCACCAGAGGGCCATGCTTAGGATGTTGGCTTTACACTGAGATAACTCAGGCGCCCCTGGAAAGTTCTGAGAGGCACGACAAGCGCTAGCTTGTGTTGTCATAGGATCGCCTGGTGAGAACAGAATGAGAGGGGGCAAGAGGAAAGGAGGGAGGCCAGCTAGGAAGTACCGGTATATTCAGGGTATATCACAAAGTACTTGTAGTATATAAGTATGTAGTTCAGAAAAAGATGGTGACGTGGACCAGGGTGGTCGAAGTGGAGGTAAGGAAAGGGGGCTTCTGCACCAATTTTGCAGGTGGAGCCCAGAGGCTCTTGCGATGTCTTGGATGTGGAATGTGAGAGGAGAGGAACCACGGGCCAATCCCAGGGTTTGGCCAGAACAACTGGAAGAGTGGACGCCGTTACTGAGGCGGTACAGAGGGTGGGAGGAGGTTTGAGAGGGAAGATGGACAGCTCAGTTTTGAACATGTTGAGCTGGAGGTACCTATTTGGAATTCAAGGAGTAGCATCAAGTAGGCAGTTTAGCAGTCAATTCTGTTCAAGTTCAAAGGGAAAGCTTAGGCTGCAGGTACATTTAGGAATAATCAGTATACAGATGACATTTAAAGTCCCGAGACCAGATGAGACTGTTTTCTTGTGCAGTCCTTATACCACCGCCACGGGGTAGGTAGTCTTTTACTCATTTTAGATATAAAGAATCTGAAGCTGGAAAGACTTAGTTGGCTCTTAGACAGTTAGTGAACATGTGGACTTAAATGGCCTTTCTTATCTCAGTTTTCATCCGGCAATCAATTGTTCTGTTGCTGCTGAGTTGCTAAGTCACGTCCAACTCTTTTGGAGCCCCGTGGACTGTAGCCCACGAGGCCCCTCTGTCCATGGCATTCTCCAGGCAAGAATACTGGAGTGGGTTGCCAATTGCCTTCTCTAGGTGGTCTTCCTGACCCAGGGATCGAACCCATGTCTCCTGCATTGGCAGGCGGATTCTTTAATGCTGAGCTACCAGGGAAGCCCTATGGGTAAATTACTGTAGGTAAATTCTTTCCTTTCCTAGGTTCCTTTCCTGCAGAATGAGAGGAGAAACAGTTTTCTCACTGGATGGTGTGAGAATCCCAAAATCTCCCCAGAAGTCCAGCAGGGACGCCACTGAATGAAAAAGGGAGGCTCAGAGGAAGGACTCAGGCACTTTCACAGGTCAAAGGGTCAAGTCTCTGTTTTAATCTGTAATTTATTTATTGGGACTTTATGTAAGATTCTATTTGCAGAATGCATTTCTGTTGCCTATTTAACAAGTTAGAGTCACTGGACTAGGTAGTCTCCATGGACACTGCTGCCGCTAAGCTGCTTCAGTTGTGTCCGACTCTTTGCGATTCTATGGACTGTTCCCTGTCAGGCTCCTCTGTCCTTGAGATTCTACAAAGAATACTGGAGTGAATTGCCCTGCCCTCCTCCAGGGGATCTTCCTGACCCAGGGATCGAATCTGCGTTTCTTACGTCTCCTGCATCGTCAGGCGGGTGCTTTGCAGTTAGCACCACCTGAGAAGCCCTTCTACACCCCCTACCTATTCCAATAGGTCCCATTTATGCATCCAACAAGCAAACAGTGGGTGCGCCTACTGTTGTAGGCTCTGTGCCCTGCTTTTATAATTCTAACTCAAGGTTGAGAAGGGAAGGAAAGCTAGGAAGTTTTTTCCCATTTTCTGATTAAAATGTCAGTAGGTGAGGTGGACTAACTGAAGATCTATGTTTCTACTGGCTGGTTTATCCATCCATCCATTATCAATCTTCTATGTATCATCATCTCTCTCAACTAATTCAAGAAAAAGCATCCAGACAAATACAAAGACAATACTGCTGGTAGCACCGAGCTTTGAAAGTGCTGACATCCTGGTTTGCTTCAGTGTTTTTCTTTTTCCATAGCTGCTTACCTTTCAAACAAGGGAATGGGGGAGAAAGGAACTAACATTCTTTGAGTTTTTACCATGTGCCAGGAAATTTATCGGTTTTGCCTCACATCAACCAAGTGAAGTTAAATTTGTTCCCGTGTTTAGAAGATAAGGAAACTAAAGCTCTGAGTTTATGTAACTGTTACAGATCAAATATTTTGAACATGGATGATCCCATATAGTGTGTTACTGTCTATCAGAAACATGTTAGTGACTAGTGCAAAACAATGTTTTTCTAGTAGCCACATTTAAAAAACAGGTGAAATTAATTGTAGTAATATATCTGACTCAATACAAACAAATGTGATTTCAGCTTGAAATCAGGAAGTTATTAATGAGATATTTTGTACCTTTTANACAATGTTTTTCTAGTAGCCACATTTAAAAAACAGGTGAAATTAATTGTAGTAATATATCTGACTCAATACAAACAAATGTGATTTCAGCTTGAAATCAGGAAGTTATTAATGAGATATTTTGTACCTTTTATACTGTCTTTGGAATCTGGTGTGTATTTAACACTTACAGGATATCTCAGTTAAGCCCTGTGTCAAGTGCCTGATCATCTCACGTGGCCAGCAGCTACACCGGGCAGTAGAACATACACAGCGGAGCCACCAGGGAAGCTCAGAAATTACATCCTGCTGTTGTTCAGTCGCTCAGTTGTGTCCAACTCTTTGCGACGCCATGGACTGCAGCACACCAGGCTTCCTTGTCCTTCACCATCTCCTGGAGCTTGCTCAAACTCATGTCCATTGAGTCGGTGATGCCGTGTTGCTGCTGCTAAGTCGTTTCAGTCGTGTTTGACTCTGTGCGACCCCACAGACAGCAGCCCACCAGGCTCCCCTGTCCCTGGGATTCTCCAGGCAAGATCACAGGAGTGGTTACCATTTCCTTCTCCAATGCATTAAAGTGANCGTGCTGCTGCTGCTAAGTCGTTTCAGTCGTGTTTGACTCTGTGCGACCCCACAGACAGCAGCCCACCAGGCTCCCCTGTCCCTGGGATTCTCCAGGCAAGATCACAGGAGTGGTTACCATTTCCTTCTCCAACGCATTAAAGTGAAAAGGGAAAGTGAAGTCGCTCAGTGGTGTCTGACTCTTAGTGACCCCATGGACTGCAGCCCACCAGAGTCCTCCATCCGTGGGATTTTCCAGGCAAGAGTACTGGAGTGGGGTGCCACTGCCTTCTCTGCAGTGATCCCATAGGAGAACTAAAGTTCACATTCATTTTTTAGTTTAAAACATGAAATTTAAGACCAGTGCCTATCTAATGTTATTATAAAGCCATATTGTAATAACCTATTACTCATGACATATCTATTTCTCTTTAGTCTTAATTATATATATGTTTATGTAGTTTAATCATGTGTACATGAAAATCTGAGCTTCCCAGATGGCTTAGTTGGTAAAGAATCTGCCTGCAGTGCAAGAGACCTGGATTCAATTCCTGGATCAGGAAGATCCCCTGGAGAAGGAAATGGCAACCCACTCCAGCAGTCTTGCCTGGAGAATTCCAAAGACAGAAGAGCCTGGCGGGCTACAGTTCATGGGGTCACAAAAGAGTCAGACATGACTAAACAAGTAAACAACATGAAAACTCATATGTTTACTACGTGCCTCACACTGTGAATTTCTTAATGTGTTGCTGAACACGCAATTTCTAACAGTGGCAATCAACCCTGGTTCTGGCATGTATTCAACTGTCAGCTCACTGATGTATGATAAAATACAAATATTTATTGCATGCCTACAGTGTGCTATACTGGGGCTATTTTAGTGGGTAAGACAAAGTTCCAGTTATCATGGAATCTGCTTTCAGACAGATGAGTCTGAAATCTACAAGATTACTGTTAGCCCCGTTTGGGAAACTGAACCACGGGAAGATCAGGTAACTGGTATGTGTTAAAGGAGAGAGTCAAACCCAGGTGAGCTGTCACCTGGACTTGCATTCTCAGCCATTGCTCCACTGGTACCAAGAGTTCAGAGCACAGGTCAATAGAACTCAAGTAATTGTTCTATCAGTTTACCTGTTGAAGCTGCAATAAATTACCACAAATTTAGTGGCTTAAAACAACACAAATTTATGATCTTACAGTTCTGGAGGTCAGAAGTCCAAACTCGGTCTCATGGCACTAAAGTCAAGGTGTTAGCAGGGTTGAGACCCTCACGGGGCTCAGAGGGGATAAGCTGTGTCCTGTCTTTCTGTGCCTCTAAAGGTCACCCACACTTCTTGGCTTGTGAACCCTCTATTGCCTCACTCTGACCTCTTGCTTCTGTCATCACATCTCCTACTACTGACTTGACCTTCTTGCCTCCTTGTAAAGACCCTTGTGATTACACTGCAGCCGCCTGGATAAGCCAGGATAATCTCCCTGCCTCAAGATCCGCCTCAATTATATCCGCAAAGCCCCTTACCATGTAAGGTGATGTATTTTCTGGCTCTGGCATTAGGACATGGGTGTCTCTGGAGGGTTGTATTCAGCCTACTGCTATTACGGGCACCATATAGGTTAAAACTTGTCCTTTGAGGAAAAAAAGTCATGGTTGGGGTGGAAAAGGGAGTGCTTTCTAGTAACTGCATTTGTAAAGTATCTTTTCTGTACACTTCAGTACTACAGCTTGCTATGAAGTTTGCTTAGGCTGCCATAACAAAAGGGTGGTTAAAAACCACATTCGCTTTCTCACGTTCTGGAAGCCAGAAGCCTGAGGTCTAGGTGTTGAAAGGGTTGGTTTCTGAAGCCTCTCTCCTTGGCTTGAGGACGACCATCTTCTCCCTGTGCATTCAGTCATCTCTCTGTGTCTGTATCTCTGTGTGTATCCAGACTGCCTCTGATAGCGACACCAGTCACAATGGTTTAGGGATTACCCCAACAACCTCATTTTCACTTACTAATCTCTTTAAAGACCTTGTCACCAAATATGGTTATGTTCTGTGTTACTGAGGGTAGGTTACAACTTTACTATATGAATTTTAGGGCAAAACAATTCAGCCCTTAACAGGTTTTAACATATATCAAACTCTATCTAATGGGGACTTCCCAGGTGGCTCATATGGTATAGAATTTGCCTGCAATGCAGGAGACTTGGGTTTGATCCCTGGGTTGGGAAGATTCCCCCGGAGAAGACGAGTCATAGACAAGGCCAGATCATGGTGGGCTTGCCAGGTGACTAGACTTTTAGTTTGTACTTGGTGACTGGGAGGGTCCTGGAGGGTTCTGAGCAGAGCAATGACATGATCTGATCGAGGACTTAAAAAAGTGATTCTGGCTCCTGTGTTGAGAATATTCTGAAGGGGGCAAGGAAAGAAATAGTTATTACACTTAACCAGTATACCACTATCCTATAAATTACAATCAGCTGAGATAAAAAATAAATAGAAACTAAAATAGTCCCTGGTGACTGCCTGCCTATTCTAGTCCCTATGGCTGCACATAGAGGCTTTGCAAATAAATTTCAGGGTTGAAAATAACACCAGTATGTATAGGTAGAGTAGGTAAAAAAAATTTTATTTACTTACTTAAATTCTCCTAAAATATAAAAACCAGAATGGTTTCCTGAATTATAGCTTTTGGCAGTAAGTAAAGGTCAATGCAAAGAACAGTAAGCCCCAATTTTCTGTAATAGCTTTTATTCTCTCCCCTAAAAAGTGCTCACTTTCCTAGAGACATTCATTTAGATAAGACATATATGAGTTTTTATTGCTAAAGTGCTAAAAATCATGTAATTCCTGTGACTCTAGATGAGGATTACAACAGGAAGAAAGCATTAATTTAAATACTCCAGGTCACTGCAAATCCTAAACAGTCCCCGGTTCCTGTGACAGGAGAAGAATCTGACATGTACAGGCCAGAATGCTCTCAAACTTCATCCACCGGTCTGTAATCCAGTTACATACCGTAAGACTTATTCAAATCTAATTATGTGGTAACAAGACCTGAAAGTATTTTGTAAAAGTTTGTTTTAAAAATCCCTAGAGATAAACTTAATCTGCTAATTTTCTATTCTATTTTCTATAGTTTTCTTTGTCTGTCTCCTTTGCTTTCCATAAGTTCCCAAGGACAATCCCTAAAAAAATTATTAGTCCTATTGTTCGGTTGGAGGTGAACTTTTCCCAGCAGTCCTCAGGTCTGTGGATGTCCAGAGTGTAAATCTAGGAGGAAAGAGCACGTGCTGCGTGAGACCTCAGCATCACAGATACACATGTCACTATGAAGAAGATAACGTTGTAGAAATTTAAGCAATAGGAAGCCTTTAATGCACCTGAGACTATTTCCCAACGTAGAAAACAACTGATCATATCTTTCAATGGACAGCCTCTAAGCTGTCCTAAAAACCAGCTCTTGACAGGTGGAAGAACACTTGGAGAGGCAACACATGCTATTTTTAGTTCTATTTAGCAAGTTCTTCCTTACACTGATTGATCTCAGATCTGCTTCCCCAGCTCCTACCCTCCATTTTAGCTTTATCCTTTGGAGCAATGTTTCTCAACAGAAGAGCAAGTTACATTTGGGCAGGACAGCTCTCTACTGTGCAGGGCTGTCCAATGCATCAAGAGATGTTTAATGTACCTGGCGGCCCTCACTGTCTACATCTTAGCATTTTGTGTCTTACCTTGCCTTGGTCTCAATGCCAGTGGAACCTGAACATGTGAGTGATTAGTTTGCTAACCGTCAATAGATGCCCACATTTAAAAAACATGGTGTGTTCATCAGTTTGCTTTCAGAGTAATTCAACTCAAGTCACAACCTTAAGACATGGCTCAAATTTTTCTAGACATGCATCAGAAATAATTCCAAGAAAATCAGAAGGAAAAAAATATATAGGTTTAGGTTCATACTGTTTCTCTAAAATAATAAAGCTAGCTTTTTGATATGGCATACTAGGGCAAAGAAGGGATAGTCAAATCGGTATAAACCAAGCAATTGTTTTAGGAAGTGTCTTGCTTCGTAAAACACAGAGGGGATTTTGTTTAAATGGTCTTCATAATTTATGCCAAGGTAAAAAAGAGGGAAAGGAAAGAAAAAGACCAAACCTGGTGAGCCAGATGGGCTCCCACAGCAGCCAGGGCGGTGTAGTAGGGCGCAGTCTGCCCACTGTTCACTCCCACCAGGCTCAGCGCCCCCAGCATGGCCACACTGAAGCCACTGAGCCACTTCTTGGTGTCTTCACGGAACCGCAGTGCCGTGGACTTAAGCCCAATCAAAGCATCATCTTTCTTATCCTAACGTTGGAAAGCAGTAAGAAATCGATTTTACTGAGATTTAATTCACATACCACAAAGCTCACCATTCTGAAGCATGTAATTCAGTGCGTGTGTGCATGCTCAGTCCCTTCAATCACACCCAACTCTTGGCAACCCTATGAGTTATAGCCCACCTGGCTCCCCTGTCCATGAGATTCTCCAGGAAAGAGTAATGAAGCGGGCTGCCATGCCCTCCTCCAGGGCATCTTCCTGACCCAGGGATCAAACCTGCATCTCCTGCACTGGCAGGTGGGTTCTTTACCATTAGGGCCACCTGAGAAGCCTTGTGCCACCATCACTAACATCTAATTCCAGTAGAAACTGTGTTTTAAAGACCACGCAGGGACTCCCTAGTGGTCCAGTGGTAAAGAACTTGCCTTCCAATGTAGGGGATATGGGTTCAATCCCTGGTTAAGATCTCACATGCTACAGGGCAACTAAGACCATGTGCTGCAATAAGAGAGCCCGTGAGCCTCAACTAGAGAAGCCCATGTGCCACAACAAAGACCCAGCCTAAGGAAAAACATAAAAACCATGTAGACAGACCGTAAGTTGTAAAAAATGGCTGTAACTCAGAAACACAGCTGATCAAATATGAATGTGTAGGCCAAATCGAAGTTAAATGTTACTGCTAAAATGATCTTCCAGGTCTATGTATCTTTTATAAACCTATACTGACTTTTACTAAATTAGAAATCAAACTCAAGTCTAATTCTTCACATAGCTCTTCTTTACTTCAGAGTTCTCAAACCTCAATGATTTCGTATGTATTTCAATCCTGCAAAAATCAAACATGTAGAAAAATGATCACTTGCTACCTAACCACAGCCATTCAGATTTCACTTCCAGCTCAGTTTATTCCTTGCTTCTCCTCTCAAACCCTTCCTGTTTAAGTAGAGCTAGGTCTTGATGACATACTCACACGTGGCAGACTGGTCTCTTCTAGCAACTTTATTTGTAAGCATTTGTATTTATTGTTGTAATCATGGTCATGTGACATTAGAGACTGCGTGTAAAGTGGGCATGGAGGGAATGTACCTCAACATAATAAAGGTCATATAAGACAAACCCACAGCAAACATACTCTATGGTGAAAATCTGAAAGCTGTCCTTCCAGCATCAGAAACCAGATGAGAATATCCATTCCTGCCACTTTTATTCAACATAGTACTGGAATTCCTTGCTAGAGCAGTTGAGCAAGAAAAAGAAAGAAAAGACACCCAAATTGGAAAGGAAGAAGTAAAACAATCACTAGCTGCAGATGACATGGTTTCATATATAGAAAACCCTAAAGACGCTGCCAAAAAACTATTAGAATTATAAATGTGTATAGTAAAGCTGTAGGGGACCAATTTGATATACAAAAATTTGTTGTATTTCTATACACTGAGCTTGCAGAAAGAGATAAGAAAATAATCTCATTTATAGTCACAATAACAAAATATCTAGGAATAAATTTAACCATGGAGGTAAAAGACCTATACTCTGAAAATATGAGATATTGTTAAAAGAAATGAAGACACAAAGAAATGGAAAAATATTCCATGCTCATGGATTCAAAGAATTAAAATTACTAAAATATCGATACTTCCTAAAGCAATCTACAGTCAATCCAACCTCTATCAAAATACCAACAACTTTCTTCATAGAAACAGAACAAAAAATCCTAAAATTTGTATGGGACTACAGAAGACCCTAAAAACCAAAGCAATCTTGAGAAAAAAGAACAAAGCTGGAGTATCATATATCCTGATTTCAAATTATACTACAAAGCTATCATAGTCAAAATTGCACGGTATTGGCAGAAAAACAGACACGTATAGATCACTGGAAACAGAACTGAGAGCCCAGAAATAAGTTCACCTGTACATGGACAATTAATTTACAACAAAGGAGCAAAGAAGATAAAATGGAAAAAACTTTCTTTAATAAATGGTGTTGGGAAAACTAGACAGCCACATGCAAAAGGAATGAAACTAGATCACTATCTTATATCATACATAAAAATTAACTCAAAATGGATTAAAGATTTGAATGTAAGACCTGAAGCCATAAAACTCATAAAAGAAAACATAGGCAGTACACTCCTGACTGATGTCAGTCTTAGTAATATCTTAATGGATATATCTTCTCAGGTAAGCAAAACAAAAGCAGAAATAAATGAGTAAGACTGCATCAAACTAAAAAGCTTCTGCATAGCAACGGAAACCATCAACAAAATGAAACAACAAACTACCAAATGGGAGAAGATATTTGCAAATCATATATCTGGTAAGGTGTTAATATTCAAAATACATAAAGAACTCAACAACAAAAAAAACCCTAGTTAATAAATGGGCAAAGGGTCTGAACAGACATTGCCCTGAAGAGTTTTTCTAAAGAACACATACAGATGGCCAACAGGCATATGAAAAGATGTTCAGCATCGTTAAACAATAGGGAAATGCTAACCCAAACCACAAAGAGATATCACCCCATGCTTGCTAGAATGGCTATCTGAAAGACAGGAAATAACAAGTGTTGACTAGGTGAGGGAGAAAGAGGCGCCCCTGTGCACTGCTGGTGGAAATATAAATAGGTGCAGTCACTGTGGAAAAACAGAAGGGAGACGTCTCAAAAAGAACAGAACAGAACTGCTGTGTGGTCCAACTAGTCCACTTCTGGGTGTCTACCAAAGAAAACGACGCTAATTCAAGAAGACAAAAATGCGCCCCAGTGTTCATCACAGCACTATACACAAGCCAAGACATGGAAGCAACCTCAGTGCCCATCAACAGATGAACTGACAAAGATGTGTTACAAACATACAATGGAATACTATTTAGACATAAAAAGATAAAATCTTGCCATTGGCAACAACATAGATGGATCTTGAGGGTATTATGCTAGATAAAATATTATATTAAATAAAAACTCAGACAGAAAAAGACAAATACCATACAATTTCACTCACATGTGGAATATTAAAAAAGAATTAATGAACAAACCAAACTCAAACACATAGATAGATACAGAGAACAGATTAGTGGTTACCAGAGGGGAAGGGGCTGTGGGCAGGGAAAAATGGATAAAGGGAGTCAACAGTATGGAGATGGGTGGAAACTAAACTTTTGGTGGTCAGTACCCTGACGTGTATACACAAGTCAAAATACAATGCTGTGCAAACGACACACATAACATTATAAACCAATTACCTCAATTTTTTTGGGAAAAAAAAAAAAGCCTAAAGAAAAAATCTTTCAATTTGCTTAAAGTTCTTTTAAAAAAAAAAAAAGAAAGCAACAGTTAAACCAAAGTTACAAAAAAGGATATTTCTTTACCTGATGGGCATAGATAGTATCATATATCAGAGTCCACATAATTCCAGAAAAATAGAGAGGAAGGCAAACAGATGGATCACAGGAGCCCTTGACAGCAGACCATCCAAGCAACGCTCCCCAGTTAAACGTCAACCCTACAATCAGTGAGACAGAAAGAGAAGAAAAGTCTAAACGTACTTTAGAATTCCACAGGGGAGGAAGGCGGCGTCTGCAGGTGCGAAGCGCTTCCGTTTATCAGGCTCTGTGTGGGCTGCCTTCTCACGTCTCTTTCTTAAATCCTCCCAAGTGTCTATGGTAGTTATTAGCAACACTTTACAAAACAGGAAAACAGAACCAGAAAGGGCAATTAAAAACTACATTGAGAGAATAATATCCCACGATAAACAGGGGGTTTCGTGGGAAGAACAGGTGTCCTACCTAGTATGACGCCTGGCATAACCAATAAATAGTAGATGCCTTAGGGTTTGCACTCAGACCTGTCTGAGACAAACTCCTGTGTGCTTCCCTTATTGCTGTATTTCCCCTTCAAGTTACAAAACAAAGAGCACAGCCAGAAACACTGGTTCCTTACCCCCTCTCTAAGGACTATAAACAAACAGCCGCACGGCGACAACTCCTAAGCATCTCTGTGTCAGCCTAATCACTTCTCTCAGCTTCAGACCAGATGCCGAGCTGCCTGCTAGACATCTCCAACCTGCAAGCCCCGCAGGCACGCTGGCACGCACGCTCTGTGGGACCGCAGACGAGAGGCACTTCATCAGCTGAGGAAGACGGAGTCTAAGTGGAAACAGGCAACATGGGAGGGAAAAGGGGATCTGAGAAAAGATGTCTGGGACTCACTGAGTCTGAGGTACCCGAGGGACTTGCTCCTTCAAGATGGTGATGTGTTTCCGTCATTTTTATTTTTCTAGCGCTTGGCATGATTCCTGACACAAAGTAAAAGTGAGGGTTTCAATAAATACTTAAAGAGACGTTACTTTGC
>SJYW01044197.1:75327-92626 GCA_006410735.1 Raphicerus campestris
CCCAACAACCTCATTTTCACTTACTAATCTCTTTAAAGACCTTGTCACCAAATATGGTTATGTTCTGTGTTACTGAGGGTAGGTTACAACTTTACTATATGAATTTTAGGGCAAAACAATTCAGCCCTTAACAGGTTTTAACATATATCAAACTCTATCTAATGGGGACTTCCCAGGTGGCTCATATGGTATAGAATTTGCCTGCAATGCAGGAGACTTGGGTTTGATCCCTGGGTTGGGAAGATTCCCCCGGAGAAGACGAGTCATAGACAAGGCCAGATCATGGTGGGCTTGCCAGGTGACTAGACTTTTAGTTTGTACTTGGTGACTGGGAGGGTCCTGGAGGGTTCTGAGCAGAGCAATGACATGATCTGATCGAGGACTTAAAAAAGTGATTCTGGCTCCTGTGTTGAGAATATTCTGAAGGGGGCAAGGAAAGAAATAGTTATTACACTTAACCAGTATACCACTATCCTATAAATTACAATCAGCTGAGATAAAAAATAAATAGAAACTAAAATAGTCCCTGGTGACTGCCTGCCTATTCTAGTCCCTATGGCTGCACATAGAGGCTTTGCAAATAAATTTCAGGGTTGAAAATAACACCAGTATGTATAGGTAGAGTAGGTAAAAAAAATTTTATTTACTTACTTAAATTCTCCTAAAATATAAAAACCAGAATGGTTTCCTGAATTATACCTTTTGGCAGTAAGTAAAGGTCAATGCAAAGAACAGTAAGCCCCAATTTTCTGTAATAGCTTTTATTCTCTCCCCTAAAAAGTGCTCACTTTCCTAGAGACATTCATTTAGATAAGACATATATGAGTTTTTATTGCTAAAGTGCTAAAAATCATGTAGTTCCTGTGACTCTAGATGAGGATTACAACAGGAAGAAAGCATTAATTTAAATACTCCAGGTCACTGCAAATCCTAAACAGTCCCCCGTTCCTGTGACAGGAGAAGAATCTGACATGTACAGGCCAGAATGTTCTCAAACTTCATCCACCGGTCTGTAATCCAGTTACATACCATAAGACTTATTCAAATCTAATTATGTGGTAACAAGACCTGAAAGTATTTTGTAAAAGTTTGTTTTAAAAATCCCTAGAGATAAACTTAATCTGCTAATTTTCTATTCTATTTTCTGTAGTTTTCTTTGTCTGTTTCCTTTGCTTTCCATAAGTTCCCAAGGACAATCCCTAAAAAAATTATTAGTCCTATTGTTCGGTTGGAGGTGAACTTTTCCCAGCAGTCCTCAGGTCTGTGGATGTCCAGAGTGTAAATCTAGGAGGAAAGAGCACGTGCTGCGTGAGACCTCAGCATCACAGATACACATGTCACTATGAAGAAGATAACGTTGTAGAAATTTAAGCAATAGGAAGCCTTTAATGCACCTGAGACTATTTCCCAACGTAGAAAACAATTGATCATATCTTTCAATGGACAGCCTCTAAGCTGTCCTAAAAACCAGCTCTTGACAGGTGGAAGAACACTTGGAGAGGCAACACATGCTATTTTTAGTTCTATTTAGTAAGTTCTTCCTTACACTGATTGATCTCAGATCTGCTTCCCCAGCTCCTACCCTCCATTTTAGCTTTATCCTTTGGAGCAATGTTTCTCAACAGAAGAGCAAATTATATTTGGGCAGGACAGCTCTCTACTGTGCAGGGCTGTCCAATGCATCAAGAGATGTTTAATGTACCTGGCGGCCCTCACTGTCTACATCTTAGCATTTTGTGTCTTACCTTGCCTTGGTCTCAATGCCAGTGGAACCTGAACATGTGAGTGATTAGTTTGCTAACCGTCAATAGATGCCCACATTTAAAAAACATGGTGTGTTCATCAGTTTGCTTTCAGAGTAATTCAACTCAAGTCACAACCTTAAGACATGGCTCAAATTTTTCTAGACATGCATCAGAAATAATTCCAAGAAAATCAGAAGGAAAAAAATATCTAGGTTTAGGTTCATACTGTTTCTCTAAAATAATAAAGCTAGCTTTTTGATATGGCATACTAGGGCAAAGAAGGGATAGTCAAATCGGTATAAACCAAGCAATTGTTTTAGGAAGTGTCTTGCTTGGTAAAACACAGAGGGCATTTTGTTTAAATGATCTTTATAATTTATGCCAAGGTAAAAAAGAGGGAAAGGAAAGAAAAAGACCAAACCTGGTGAGCCAGATGGGCTCCCACAGCAGCCAGGGCGGTGTAGTAGGGCGCAGTCTGCCCACTGTTCACTCCCACCAGGCTCAGCGCCCCCAGCATGGCCACACTGAAGCCACTGAGCCACTTCTTGGTGTCTTCACGGAACCGCAGTGCCGTGGACTTAAGCCCAATCAAAGCATCATCTTTCTTATCCTAACGTTGGAAAGCAGTAAGAAATCGATTTTACTGAGATTTAATTCACATACCACAAAGCTCACCATTCTGAAGCATGTAATTCAGTGCATGTGTGCATGCTCAGTCCCTTCAATCACACCCAACTCTTGGCAACCCTATGAGTTATAGCCCACCTGGCTCCCCTGTCCATGAGATTCTCCAGGAAAGAGTAATGAAGCGGGCTGCCATGCCCTCCTCCAGGGCATCTTCCTGACCCAGGGATCAAACCTGCATCTCCTGCACTGGCAGGTGGGTTCTTTACCATTAGGGCCACCTGAGAAGCCTTGTGCCACCATCACTAACATCTAATTCCAGTAGAAACTGTGTTTTAAAGACCACGCAGGGACTCCCTAGTGGTCCAGTGGTAAAGAACTTGCCTTCCAATGTAGGGGATATGGGTTCAATCCCTGGTTAAGATCTCACATGCTACAGGGCAACTAAGACCATGTGCTGCAATAAGAGAGCCCGTGAGCCTCAACTAGAGAAGCCCATGTGCCACAACAAAGACCCAGCCTAAGGAAAAACATAAAAACCATGTAGACAGACCGTAAGTTGTAAAAAATGGCTGTAACTCAGAAACACAGCTGATCAAATATGAATGTGTAGGCCAAATCGAAGTTAAATGTTACTGCTAAAATGATCTTCCAGGTCTATGTATCTTTTATAAACCTATACTGACTTTTACTAAATTAGAAATCAAACTCAAGTCTAATTCTTCACATAGCTCTTCTTTACTTCAGAGTTCTCAAACCTCAATGATTTCGTATGTATTTCAATCCTGCAAAAATCAAACATGTAGAAAAATGATCACTTGCTACCTAACCACAGCCATTCAGATTTCACTTCCAGCTCAGTTTATTCCTTGCTTCTCCTCTCAAACCCTTCCTGTTTAAGTAGAGCTAGGTCTTGATGACATACTCACACGTGGCAGACTGGTCTCTTCTAGCAACTTTATTTGTAAGCATTTGTATTTATTGTTGTAATCATGGTCATGTGACATTAGAGACTGCGTGTAAAGTGGGCATGGAGGGAATGTACCTCAACATAATAAAGGTCATATAAGACAAACCCACAGCAAACATACTCTATGGTGAAAATCTGAAAGCTGTCCTTCCAGCATCAGAAACCAGATGAGAATATCCATTCCTGCCACTTTTATTCAACATAGTACTGGAATTCCTTGCTAGAGCAGTTGAGCAAGAAAAAGAAAGAAAAGACACCCAAATTGGAAAGGAAGAAGTAAAACAATCACTAGCTGCAGATGACATGGTTTCATATATAGAAAACCCTAAAGACGCTGCCAAAAAACTATTAGAATTATAAATGTGTATAGTAAAGCTGTAGGGGACCAATTTGATATACAAAAATTTGTTGTATTTCTATACACTGAGCTTGCAGAAAGAGATAAGAAAATAATCTCATTTATAGTCACAATAACAAAATATCTAGGAATAAATTTAACCATGGAGGTAAAAGACCTATACTCTGAAAATATGAGATATTGTTAAAAGAAATGAAGACACAAAGAAATGGAAAAATATTCCATGCTCATGGATTCAAAGAATTAAAATTACTAAAATATCGATACTTCCTAAAGCAATCTACAGTCAATCCAACCTCTATCAAAATACCAACAACTTTCTTCATAGAAACAGAACAAAAAATCCTAAAATTTGTATGGGACTACAGAAGACCCTAAAAACCAAAGCAATCTTGAGAAAAAAGAACAAAGCTGGAGTATCATATATCCTGATTTCNCTACAGTCAATCCAACCTCTATCAAAATACCAACAACTTTCTTCATAGAAACAGAAAAAAATCCTAAAATTTGTATGGGACTATAGAAGACCCTAAAAAGCCAAAGCAATCTTGAGAAAAAAGAACAAAGCTGGAGTATCATATATCCTGATTTCAAATTATACTACAAAGCTATCATAGTCAAAATTGCACGGTATTGGCAGAAAAACAGACACGTATAGATCACTGGAAACAGAACTGAGAGCCCAGAAATAAGTTCACCTGTACATGGACAATTAATTTACAACAAAGGAGCAAAGAAGATAAAATGGAAAAAACTTTCTTTAATAAATGGTGTTGGGAAAACTAGACAGCCACATGCAAAAGGAATGAAACTAGATCACTATCTTATATCATACATAAAAATTAACTCAAAATGGATTAAAGATTTGAATGTAAGACCTGAAGCCATAAAACTCATAAAAGAAAACATAGGCAGTACACTCCTGACTGATGTCAGTCTTAGTAATATCTTAATGGATATATCTTCTCAGGTAAGCAAAACAAAAGCAGAAATAAATGAGTAAGACTGCATCAAACTAAAAAGCTTCTGCATAGCAACGGAAACCATCAACAAAATGAAACAACAAACTACCAAATGGGAGAAGATATTTGCAAATCATATATCTGGTAAGGTGTTAATATTCAAAATACATAAAGAACTCAACAACAAAAAAAACCCTAGTTAATAAATGGGCAAAGGGTCTGAACAGACATTGCCCTGAAGAGTTTTTCTAAAGAACACATACAGATGGCCAACAGGCATATGAAAAGATGTTCAGCATCGTTAAACAATAGGGAAATGCTAACCCAAACCACAAAGAGATATCACCCCATGCTTGCTAGAATGGCTATCTGAAAGACAGGAAATAACAAGTGTTGACCAGGTGAGGGAGAAAGAGGCGCCCCTGTGCACTGCTGGTGGAAATATAAATAGGTGCAGTCACTGTGGAAAAACAGAAGGGAGACGTCTCAAAAAGAACAGAACAGAACTGCTGTGTGGTCCAACTAGTCCACTTCTGGGTGTCTACCAAAGAAAACGACGCTAATTCAAGAAGACAAAAATGCGCCCCAGTGTTCATCACAGCACTATACACAAGCCAAGACATGGAAGCAACCTCAGTGCCCATCAACAGATGAACTGACAAAGATGTGTTACAAACATACAATGGAATACTATTTAGACATAAAAAGATAAAATCTTGCCATTGGCAACAACATAGATGGATCTTGAGGGTATTATGCTAGATAAAATATTATATTAAATAAAAACTCAGACAGAAAAAGACAAATACCATACAATTTCACTCACATGTGGAATATTAAAAAAGAATTAATGAACAAACCAAACTCAAACACATAGATAGATACAGAGAACAGATTAGTGGTTACCAGAGGGGAAGGGGCTGTGGGCAGGGAAAAATGGATAAAGGGAGTCAACAGTATGGAGATGGGTGGAAACTAAACTTTTGGTGGTCAGTACCCTGACGTGTATACACAAGTCAAAATACAATGCTGTGCAAACGACACACATAACATTATAAACCAATTACCTCAATTTTTTTGGGAAAAAAAAAAAAGCCTAAAGAAAAAATCTTTCAATTTGCTTAAAGTTCTTTTAAAAAAAAAAAAAGAAAGCAACAGTTAAACCAAAGTTACAAAAAAGGATATTTCTTTACCTGATGGGCATAGATAGTATCATATATCAGAGTCCACATAATTCCAGAAAAATAGAGAGGAAGGCAAACAGATGGATCACAGGAGCCCTTGACAGCAGACCATCCAAGCAACGCTCCCCAGTTAAACGTCAACCCTACAATCAGTGAGACAGAAAGAGAAGAAAAGTCTAAACGTACTTTAGAATTCCACAGGGGAGGAAGGCGGCGTCTGCAGGTGCGAAGCGCTTCCGTTTATCAGGCTCTGTGTGGGCTGCCTTCTCACGTCTCTTTCTTAAATCCTCCCAAGTGTCTATGGTAGTTATTAGCAACACTTTACAAAACAGGAAAACAGAACCAGAAAGGGCAATTAAAAACTACATTGAGAGAATAATATCCCACGATAAACAGGGGGTTTCGTGGGAAGAACAGGTGTCCTACCTAGTATGACGCCTGGCATAACCAATGAATAGTAGATGCCTTAGGGTTTGCACTCAGACCTGTCTGAGACAAACTCCTGTGTGCTTCCCTTATTGCTGTATTTCCCCTTCAAGTTACAAAACAAAGAGCACAGCCAGAAACACTGGTTCCTTACCCCCTCTCTAAGGACTATAAACAAACAGCCGCACGGCGACAACTCCTAAGCATCTCTGTGTCAGCCTAATCACTTCTCTCAGCTTCAGACCAGATGCCGAGCTGCCTGCTAGACATCTCCAACCTGCAAGCCCCGCAGGCACGCTGGCACGCACGCTCTGTGGGACCGCAGACGAGAGGCACTTCATCAGCTGAGGAAGACGGAGTCTAAGTGGAAACAGGCAACATGGGAGGGAAAAGGGGATCTGAGAAAAGATGTCTGGGACTCACTGAGTCTGAGGTACCCGAGGGACTTGCTCCTTCAAGATGGTGATGTGTTTCCGTCATTTTTATTTTTCTAGCGCTTGGCATGATTCCTGACACAAAGTAAAAGTGAGGGTTTCAATAAATACTTAAAGAGACGTTACTTTGCCGACGAAGGTCCGTCCAGTCAAGGCTATGGTTTTTCCAGTGGCCACGTATGGATGTGAGAGTTAGATTGTGAAGAAGGCTGAGCACCGAAGAATTGATGCTTTTGAACTGTGGTGTTGGAGAAGACTCTTGAGAGTCCCTTGGACTGCAAGGAGATCCAACCAGCCCGTACTAAAGGAGATCAGCCCTGGGATTTCTTTGGAAGGAATGATGCTAAAGCTGAAACTCCAGTACTTTGGCCACCTCATGAGAAGAGTTGACTCATTGGAAAAGACTCTGATGCTGGCAGGAATTGGGGGCAGGAGGAGAAGGGGATGACAGAGGATGAGATGGCTGGATGGCATCACTGACTCGATGAACGTGAGTCTGAGTGTACTCCGGGAGATGGTGATGAACAGCGAGACCTGAAGTGTTGCAATTCACGGGGTTGCGAAGAGTCGGACATGACTGAGCGACTGAACTGAACTGAAATATACTAGCTTTCTTAATACTCTTCAAGATTATTCTAGGAATAGAATAGAAAAGTCTAGGAACAGTTATTTTTGCAATAGATTTTGACTTATGTACCCATCTTCCTCTTTCTACCAACTGGTGTGCCAAGTGCTATGTTAGATGCGGCACCATCCATATATAAAGAACACTCTATCTTCCAGGTGTTTACAGTTTATTAACAGGGAGAGAGGGCAGGCTCTCAGCGTCTTCCTGTTGAGCTGCTGCTGTTGAAATGAGTAGTGCCACATGACAGTGCTATGAGAGAGACTGGCTGCATCTGAGGAAGTGTCAGAGAGAGGGAGGAAGCTCTTGCAAACCGTGCCCCTTCTTCTCAGTCTCCTGCACCTTCAGGACGGGCAGGCTTGAGGCATTTTTTTCTTCATGACATACCCAGATTTTTAAGACCATTTCAGGAAATAATGATGATGACCTTAGTAAACGTACAAGATGTTTTAGCCAAAAAAGCAGCTAATTGCCCTCTTTTAAAATATGACAATTTATTCCTGGTTTGGAAAATTTCACGACTGACCTGACATTTTATCTCTGTCACATTACACACACATGTGTATGATATTATATATAAAAGCATAGCTTGAGGGTATTGAAGGAGATACTTAAGTAGTTNAGTCCATTCTGAAGGAAATCAACCCTGGGATTTGTTTGGAAGGAATGATGCTGAAGCTGAAACTCCAGTACTTTGGTCAACTCATGTGAAGAGTTGACTCACTGGAAAAGACTCTGATGCTGGGAGGGATTAGGGGAAGGAGAAGAAGGGGACGACAGAGGATGAGATGGCTGGATGGCGTCACGGACTTGATGGACGTGAGTCTGAGTGAACTCCAAGAGATGATGATGAACAGGGAGGCCTGGCGCGCTGCGATTCACGGGGTCGCAGAGAGTCGGACACGACTGAGCAACTGAACTGAACTGNATGGACGTGAGTCTGAGTGAACTCCAAGAGATGATGATGAACAGGGAGGCCTGGCGTGCTGCGATTCACGGGGTCGCAGAGAGTCGGACACGACTGAGCAACTGAACTGAACTGAACTGAAGCACTATGTAGTAAGCAGCCATCTGATACACAAAAGTTTAATTCTGTCTGTGTCTAAGAGGTTCACAAATGAGTCCTTTTTTCTTCTGTTGCTGATTAGGAATGCGACTCTGGGAAAGACCTTTTTTTGCAAAGTGAGTACAATCATTCCTGCCTCTCCTGCCCCTAGCACTTCAGAGACACTACGTGGATAGGGAAAATTACAGAAATGGGTTTATACACACACTCCCATGCATGCACCTATAAAACCTAGGAAAGTGCCTTGAGTCCTTGAGGGAACACACAGCACAAGTCCCGGAGGCGGTGTGAGCGAGTGAGCAAGTGACGTCGCTCAGTTGTGTCCGACTCTTTGCGACCCCATGGACTGTAGCCTACCACACTCCTCCATCCATGGGATTTTCCAGGTAAGAGAACTGGAGTGGGTTGCCATTTCCTTCTCCAGAGGATCTTCCTGACCCAGGGATTGAACCCCAGTCTCCCGCATTGTAGGCAGATGCTTTACCATCTGAGCTACCAGGGAAGAATAAATGAAATTGCTGATCTCATCATTCCTTTGGCCAAAAGCATTCCTGACTTTATACAACATGGGGTGATTTACTTAGATTGTTAACTTTACAGATGCTTGATTAGGTAATAAACAACTTTGTGATTCAGGTATTTTGATTCTATCTTATATCTACTTCTGTACCAAACGAGAGATTTTATGCATGATTATGAAAAACACATTTACTGTACCTGTAGTAATTCAGACACAGAAGAATGCCCAGGGCCAAGGTCAGCTGTCCCCCAAGAAAAACAAAGGACTGAAAAGTTGAAATGTCTCCAGCAGCTATTGGGCGACTTGCTGTTCTTGTAACCTTAACACATAAAATAAATCACTTAGCGTTAAGAAATAGCTCAATTATTTACTTAAACATTGACTCAAGAGACTGGCCCATTGTACCCATTAACACAGATACATGAATAAAAAGTGAACACTGGAAGTACTGCCAAGAATCAAAGTTCCTGTTTAAAACAGCTTTGAAAAGAACTAAAAAGTCCCACCATTCATTCCTCTTTCCGTCGTCCATCCTATAAACAAAACAAAGCAACTTCCCGATCTAACTATTTAGCTACCCAGCTTAGCAAGTATATGCTCAACTTCCACAGAGCAATGAGGGACAAAATTAACGGGACTGTCAGGAAGGGAAACTGCAGAGCATGTCAGATAAGGGTGCTATCATGTGAGTATGGGGAGCACTCCAACAGAGGTCAGATATGAAGAAAGAAGACAGATTATGTGAGTCTGAAACTGGGAATGGGACTTCTGTGGTGGTCCAGAGGCTAAGACTTCAAATTTCCAATGCAGGGAGCCAGGGTTTGAAATCTTGTGATTATTCTAAACTCAAGAGGAGCCTGCTAGGCTGCAGTCCATGGGGTCGTGAAGAGTCGGACACAACTGAGCGAATTCACATTCACTTTTCACTTTCATGCATTGGAGAAGGAAATGGCAACCCACTCCAGAGTTCTTGCCTGGAGAATCCCAGGGATGGCAGAGCCTGGTGGGCTGTTGTCTACGGGCTCGCACAGAGTCGGACACGACTGAAGCGACTTAGCAGCAGCAGCAGCAACCACAAATAAACAGCATAACCAAAATTTTCAGCACTGCTGGAAGTTGAGAACTCAGGATCTGGTATCAGAGAGCCTAGCATTTGAATCCAATTCCATCACTTGTTGGCTCTGTGAATTCTGGCAAATTACTTGACCTCCCACAGGTTTAGGTTACTTACTAAAGGAAAAAGAGAAAGAGAAGGAGAGGTAATAATAGTACCTACTTCACAGTGCCAATGTCTGATGCCATAAATATTAACTATAATTAATATATTTTTATATGACTTATATCAAGAGTTTAGCAAACTATGGTCCGTGAGCCACATTCAGCCTTCTGTTTTTATATGGCAGTATGAGCTAAGAATGGCTTTTACTTTTTTTGGTGACTGAAAGTAAATCAGAGAAAGAGTAAAGTATTGTGCCACACGCACGTAGGCTGAAATTCAAATTTCAGTGTCCACAAATACAATTTTATTGAATCAGTGACACGCCCACTTCCTTACATACTGTATGTGTCTGCTTTCATGCTGCAACAGAACGCAGTAGTTACAGCAAAGACTACACGACCCACAAAGCTGAAATATTTACTATCTGCCCTTAGAGAAAAGTTGTGCCGACCAGACTTAGAGCATGCCTCACTGTGCAGTGAAACAGTTTGTCAGAAACTGTAATGATTCATCTTGGTCAGTGCCAGAACTGAATATTTTATCCTCGATTTGTAGTTTCAAGTAATAATAATATTTATGTTCTTATATTTGACTTAGGATATTATGCTTATTCCTGCCAGTATTTGAGTGTTACAGTATGCTACTTAATCTAAGAGTTATATACGCATCGCATTGTTGAATCCTTTTAACGACCGTTTTTAGCCACTTGAAGTTCTTGCCACTTCTCTAAGTTTTGGGAAACCGAGACAGAGAGGTTCAGGAACTCCCCAAGGTCACAGACATGACGGCGGCACAGTCAGTCCAGTCCCACCAAGCACGGTACTAATCACAAGATTACACTGTCCCTTCAGGATGAGGTAAACCGCCTGGCTAAACGTGAGAGCTGAAAATAAAGCACCCATCCAAAGACTAAAAATGATGTAACATGATAATCAAAAAACACATTCTATGTGGTTTTTATGAAACTAGAATTCTCACAGCTGACAAAACCAAATCATTAACACCTGTGCACTGAGATTTCTGGGACATAATGTTTATCACATGACAAGCAGACTACATACCTTATCAACAAAACATATTTAGTCCATATAATCTAATAGCAATTCACTTATCATTTAATGAATCAGCAATTTACTTAGTCATCTACTATATTAACCAAATGGAGAGGGAAATGGCAACCCACTGCAGTATTCTTGACTGGAGAACTCCATAGACAGAGGAGCCTGGTGAGCTACAGCCTATGGGGTCACAAAGGGTCGGACAAATTGAGCAACTAACACTCACACATATTAAACAAAACCTTCAGCCATAAACACATACTCACGGAAATACAGCCGTTAAGAATCTGTAAGGTAAGCATTACAATTTGACCAAGCTTTTCAACCCACTCCCTCAAAGAGATGCTCAAAACATTTTAAAATTCATGTTAGCAAAACCACAGCTATAAAACACTCACTTAAGTGCTCTGCTGTATGTCAACACAGACTCTGGATTCTTCTAATCAGTGAAAAAGGCATGGGGGAGATGTAAGATATCTAATCAGTTCCCTTTTATCTAGGGAGAAAAAAATTCACTTAAGAGAAAACTAAAATGGCTCTATTTTAGAAGTAGAAAAAGTTGGTCAGTTTGATTGTTACTTTAAAGTTAAGTATGTTATTTTTAAATTAAATTTTTAATTAAACTTTTGGAGATAATTTGTGGATTAATATGCAATTTAAAAAAAACTCTGCAATTTAAGAAATATAGAAGCCCTTTGTATTCATTATCCAGTTGTCTCTAAGCGGAATATTCTGTAAAACTTTACATTATCACAATCAGGAAACTGACACCAAGCTGCTCTAAATGTGTTCAATAATTATTCTGCAGGGATATACACTAGTATATCCTCATTCATATGGTTATTCAGAATGAAAAATCGACCAGGAAGTGCAACCTCCCAAATTAAGAAAGTATACATCGCTTGGCATGGATCAAGGCATCCCAACTGGGTCAGCGAGACATAGAGATGCCTTTACTGTGGATCACATGACTCTCTGCCACTGTCCTACCCTCCAGCCACACACACCCACACCCACAGTTGCAGCCATCAAGCATCACAGACTTTAGCTCACAGCCATGCCTCTGGATCCGCTATTCCCTCCACCTAGGATGGCCTTCACCTTCCAGCCCAGCCTTTATTTTTGGCATCTTATTCTGTCATAGTTTGAAAGTCACCTTACCCTATCTGAAAAAGTCTCTCTAACCCCGTCGTCCATGATGCTAAGGTAAGGTAGGTGGTCTTCAGTAAGTTTCTTTATGGACACTATCTCTTGATAGCTAATAGTACTAAACTGAAGTCAGCAATGTTATCTTTCATCCATGCAATCCCAGAATCTGTCACTGTGTCTCACTCACAGTAGGTACTTGATAAATGTTTTTGTATTAAAAAATATACTAATGTGAACTAAAAATCTAGCATATTAAAACTAGATAGCATATTAAAAAGCAGAGACATTACTTTGCCAACAAAGGTCCATCTAGTCAAGGCTATGGTTTTTCCAGTGGTCATGTATGGATGTGAGGGTTGGACTGTGAAGAAAGCTGAGCGCCAAAGAATTGACGCTTTTGAACTGTGGTGTTGGAGAAGACTCCTGAGAGTCCCTTGAACTGTAAGGAGATCCACCAGTCCATTCTAAAGGAGATCTGTCCTGGGTGTTCTTAGGAAGGACTGATGCTAAAGCTGAAACTCCAATACTTTGGCCACCTCATGCGAAGAGTTGACTCATTGGAAAAGACTGATGCTGGGAGGGATTAGGGGCAGGAGGAGAAGGGGATGACAGAGGATGAGATGGCTGGATGGCATCACTGACTCGATGGACGTGAGTCTGAGTGAACTCTGGGAGTTGGTGATGGACAGGGAGGCCTGGCGTGCTGCAATTCATGGGGTCGCAAAGAGTCAGACACGACTGAGCGACTGAATTGAACTAAAAATCATTATAAGTGTGCTTAAGGAAAACTCAGACTTACAGGAAAGGCAAACCCCAGAAGATTATTCACTTTATGTGTTATATGATTATTTACTTTATATAATTCATCCTGGATTTCTTACAAATTGAATATTTATTTGATTACTTACTCAAGCATTTAATGAGCTTATACTTNTCTGCTGTATGTCAACACAGACTCTGGATTCTTCTAATCAGTGAAAAAGGCATGGGGGAGATGTAAGATATCTAATCAGTTCCCTTTTATCTAGGGAGAAAAAAATTCACTTAAGAGAAAACTAAAATGGCTCTATTTTAGAAGTAGAAAAAGTTGGTCAGTTTGATTGTTACTTTAAAGTTAAGTATGTTATTTTTTAATTAAATTTTTAATTAAACTTTTGGAGATAATTTGTGGATTAATATGCAATTTAAAAAAAACTCTGCATTTTAAGAAATATAGAAGCCCTTTGTATTCATTATCCAGTTGTCTCTAAGCGGAATATTCTGTAAAACTTTACATTATCACAATCAGGAAACTGACACCAAGCTGCTCTAAATGTGTTCAATAATTATTCTGCAGGGATATACACTAGTATATCCTCATTCATATGGTTATTCAGAATGAAAAATCGACCAGGAAGTGCAACCTTCCAAATTAAGAAAGTATACATCGCTTGGCATGGATCAAGGCATCCCAACTGGGTCAGCGAGACATAGAGATGCCTTTACTGTGGATCAATCACATGACTCTCTGCCACTGTCCTACCCTCCAGCCACACACACACACCCACAGTTGCAGCCATCAAGCATCACAGACTTCAGCTCACAGCCATGCCTCTGGATCCGCTATTTCCTCTACCTAAGATGGCCTTCACCTTCCAGCCCAGCCTTTATTTTTGGCATCTTATTCTGTCATAGTTTGAAAGTCACCTTACCCTACCTGAAAAAGTCTCTCTAACCCCGTCCATGATGCTAAGGTAAGGTAGGTGGTCTTTAGTAAGTTTCTTTATGGACACTATCTCTTGATAGCTAATAGTACTAAACTGAAGCCAGCAATGTTATCTTTCATCCATGCAATCCCAGAATCTGTCACTGTGTCTCACTCACAGTAGGTACTTGATAAATGTTTTTGTATTAAAAAATATACTAATGTGAACTAAACATCTAGCATATTAAAACTAGATAGCATATTAAAAAGAAGAGACATTACTTTGCCAACAAAGGTCCATCTAGTCAAGGCTATGGTTTTTCCTGTGGTCATGTATGGATGTGAGAGTTGGACTGTGAAGAAAGCTGAGAGCCAAAGAATTGACGCTTTTGAACTGTGGTGTTGGAGAAGACTCCTGAGAGTTCCTTGAACTGTAAGGAGATCCACCAGTCCATTCTAAAGGAGATAAGTCCTGGGTGTTCTTAGGAAGGACTGATGCTAAAGCTGAAACTCCAATACTTTGGCCACCTCATGCGAAGAGTTGACTCATTGGAAAAGACTCTGATGCTGGGAGGGATTGAGGGCAGGAGGAGAAGAGGATGACAGAGGATGAGATGGCTGGATGGTATCACTGACTCGATGGACGTGAGTCTGAGTGAACTCTGGGAGTTGGTGATGGACAGGGAGGCCTGGCGTGCTGCAATTCATGGGGTCGCAAAGAGTCAGACATGACTGAGCGACTGAATTGAACTAAAAATCATTATAAGTGTGCTTAAGGAAAACTCAGACTTACAGGAAAGGCAAACCCCAGAAGATTATTCACTTTATGTGTTATATGATTATTTACTTTATATAATTCATCCTGGATTTCTTACAAATTGAATATTTATTTGATTACTTACTCAAGCATTTAATGAGCTTATACTTGTTATATTATGGCTGCTGGAATAAAAGGCAAACAAAATGGACCTTTCCCTTGGGAAAATAACTATAATGTATCAAGTTTTAAATGAAGTTTTCTCTGCGGGTTTGGGGAAGGTGGATAAGGAAGACTGGCATTTTCTATCCTTTCTATTTTTTGTATTGAGTGTTTCAGAGTAAGCATGTATTATTTTTTCTAAGGAGAAAAAAAAGATGANCTCAAGCATTTAATGAGCTTATACTTGTTATAGTATGGCTGCTGGAATAAAAGGCAAACAAAATGGACCTTTCCCTTGGGAAAATAAATATAATGTATCAAGTTTTAAATGAAGTTTTCTCTGGGGGTTTGAGGAAGGTGGATAAGGAAGACTGGCATTTTCTATCCTTTCTATTTTTTATATTGAGTGTTTCAGAGTAAGCATGTATTGTTTTGTCTAAGGAGAAAAAGAGATGAANTTTTCTCTGCGGGTTTGGGGAAGGTGGATAAGGAAGACTGGCATTTTCTATCCTTTCTATTTTTTGTATTGAGTGTTTCAGAGTAAGCATGTATTATTTTTTCTAAGGAGAAAAAAAAGATGAAATTATGTTTTGCAAATGCTAGTAGGGCTGCCTTGGTTCATTTAAATTAAGGTTTGATTTACACAAGAATAGTTATGGTCCCAAAAGTTCTCAAAGGAAGGGCTGACAGTTCTTTCAGGCACCCCCGGGTTCAGGATGGAATTTTCACTTTTACTTCCAATATCCTTACTCTGGCCTTCCAAGTTTGAATTCACGTTGTAAAAAGGAAGTGCACACGGCCCCCACAGCTGCTCCTGGGTTAAGAAAGGCAGCTCTTTGCACTTTACAACACCAGCTATGCAGAGGACTTGTTATTTCAGTGAGGACACTCAGTGATCCCGTCCCTTTATGTGGCATTCAAAAGGCAGGCCACAGTCTTACTCTGCAGAACTGAGAGGAGCCCCTGTGCCNGGTTAAGAAAGGTAGCTCTCTGCACTTTACAACACCAGCTATGAGAGGACTTGTTATTTCAGTGAGGACACTAAGTGATCTGGTCCCTTTATATGGCATTCAAAAGGCAGGCCACAATCTTACTCTGCAGAACGGAGAGGAGCCCCTGTGTCTTTCTGGGACAAATCTACCTTTTTATCATAGTCCTGGTCCCACATGTCGTTAATAGTACAGCCGGCTCCACGCATCAGAACAGCTCCAGTGCCAAACAGAGATAACATGTACCAATCCGGGAGACAACCTGGGTCTGCTGCCAGACCGATGCTCCAGGTACACGGCAGATACAGCAGCCAGGTTCCTGAGCAAAAATAAAGAGACAAAACAGGGTACAGATTCAAGTCAGTTAACTGCGTTCATTTGCTTGAACGCTGCAGCCAAAAGAAGTAAGGAACACAAAGTCAAAACCATGTGACAAAACTGGGAAAATAAAGTTGAAACTCATGTCACAGAGGACTATTCTCCCTAACAGGGAGGGTTCCCAGAAACTGGAGAGACATCGACAGCCCAACTGAAAAAAATGGACGAAAAACATAATGGGAAATGCAAACGGCTTTTATACCAATGAAGATACTCAACCTGATAAACACACACCAAAATTACATTGAGATAGTATTTTTCACCTATCAGGTTGACAATAACCAAAGTCTGACATACTCTGGGAAATTTGGATACTCACATATTTCTGATGAGGTTACCAAGGATCCTATGGAGGACAAGCTGAGAATTTTTACTATATATGTGTGTGTACGTGTATATATGGCACATGTATACATGCATTAAACAAACAGACACATTTGAATGCATGTTCATAAACTACACCAGGAAGCACACAGTAGAAACTGATTCTAACAGCTGCTTTCAGGGAAGAGAACTGGTGCAGAAAAAGCAGAGGAAGACTTAGTTCTCACTTCACACACACCCTTGAACCTTCTGAATCGTGTCATGTGCATTATTATATGCGTGGATTACCTGCTCAAAAAAGTGAATAAAACTATTTATTGTTGTTAATACAATATAATAAAATGACTTGGGGAGAGAGAGATTAACCTACTTTTTAAAAATAATGTTTCACTAGAACAATACATGCACAAATATGAGTAGTTCTGGTACTCAGCTCCTAAACTAGATGAAATTAAGCTAAAACCAAGGAGACTACAGGGATGGAGATTTCACACATGAACTTTAGTAGATATCCAATTTTCCAAAGAATAGATATCCTATTCTAAAATCTAAAATCTTTCAATGATTGTTTGGATATAGTGTCTATAAGGTAAGTTCTAAGCTTTCCTTTCCTGTTGAGAAATATAAGAATACAACACCCCCGCACCCCCCCCCACCACGCCCGC
>SJYW01044197.1:92726-107029 GCA_006410735.1 Raphicerus campestris
TGTGTCCCTCTGGCATGAGGATTAATTCAGCCTGATTACCTTTAACAAACAGAAGATTGAGGAAGTTTTCTTGTTACAGAATAGTGCTATCATCAGATAACTGCCAAAAAATATGGGCTAGGTGTGCTGTGGGAAACTTGGTAGGACCTGGAGACCAGAAATAACTGTTTATTAAACATCTGCTTTTCTATCTCCAGTGAATTATCTTCCTCCAGAACCCTTTGAGGTTCCAAACCACTACCCGAAATATCCTGCCATGTCTTTAGCTGAAGATGGTATTTAAAATGAGGATATTTTGACCATTTTGGTGAGTTGCTCAATCTTCTTGGGTCTCTCTCCAGCATTCATACAANTCTCCAGTGAATTATCTTCCTCCAGACCCCTTTGAGGTTCCAAACCACTACCCGAAATATCCTGCCATGTCTTTAGCTGAAGATGGTATTTAAAATGAGGATATTTTGACCATTTTGGTGAGTTGCTCAGTCTTCTTGGGTCTCTCTCCAGCATTCATACAACTAAACTTTTGTTTGATTATCTCCTATTAATGTGTCTCATGTCAGCTTAATTCTTAGACTTAGAAGGGTGAAGGATAATTTCTTCCTCCTCAAAAAGTGAAATAGGACATGTGGTTCAGGAAATCAGATACTGCATGAAAACGGTCAGATGACAAAGTCCTTAGGATCATGTTTAAGCCTCATTAAATTCAAGCTTTATTCATCTGCAAATATTTATAAAGCACATCTTTGTACCAGAGATGTTCCAGGAATTCTGAATACAATGGTGACTAAGAGAGAGATGGTTTCTCCCTTCATACAGCTTGTAAATCAAATGGGAGAAACCCAGTTAAGCAAACAATAACAATAAAATAGACCAATTCAACAACAGGGCAAGTACAGGATCCTACAAAGGCATAAGACAGTGCCACCCAAGTTAACTGGGGATGGAGCAGGGAAAAATCAGGAAAGCTTTTCCAAAACAGGTATAATATAAACACACACTGCAGAAAAGGCAAGGCAAGGAGAGGCTAAAACACAGGAAGGACCAGTCTAGAGCTGAATTCAGGTTGTCCTGGATAGACTCACATTCAGTGTGTCCCATCTCGAACAGTAACAACCATACCATTCGGTAAANTAAAATAGACCAATTCAACAACAGGGCAAGTACAGGATCCTACAAAGGCATAAGACAGTGCCACCCAAGTTAACTGGGGACGGAGCAGGGAAAAATCAGGAAAGCTTTTCCAAAACGGGTATAATATAAACACACACTGCAGAAAAGGCAAGGCAAAGAGAGGAAGGACCAGTCTAGAGCTGAATTCAGGTTGTCCTGGATAGACTCACATTCAGTGTGTCCCATCTCAAACAGTAACAACCATACCATTCGGTAAACGTTTGTGCAGTCAGGCAGTGCTCCTGATGCTATCTCCATACAGACTCATTTAATCGTCAAAGACACCCTTATAAAGCAGGCACTGTTATTGCTCCCATTTCACAGGTGAGGAAACAGATGCACAGAGAGGTTAAGTAATACACAGTGGGTTTCAGAACTTCCTTTCCCCTGCACCTACCAGTAGAGTTCAGAGGGACAGGAGTGGCTAGCTGAACCTGTTCTGATAGAAAAGAAAGGCCACTACTTCACAGGCATTTTCCTGATGCAATAAGAACTGAAGGTTTCACTTAAAGAAGAATTCTAAAGACAAAGATGTGTAACCACCTATAGCATTTCATGTTGGTGTCAAGATTTCCTTGGCCGTAAGTCTGTGTTACAGGTCCCGCGTGCACTGATGGGAAGCTGTAGGGTACTCCTACAGATGAGGAAGCTTTCTGTAATGAAGGTTCTACTGTCTGCTCCTAGCAAGTGATACCAGACACTCAAGTATATTAAATTTGAACGTTCAGTCTTTCTTATCTACAAAAGAAGGGAAAGAACACCCACCTCGCAGAGTTGTTACGACAATGCTAATGACAGTGATAATGGAAAACAATTACAAATTCAGGGTTTATCTGCGACAGGGGCTGTCATCTAATACTTTTGATTCTCACAATAAACATGTGGCAGGCTATTATATTTACTTAACAAACAGAGAGACTGAAGCATTGAGGAAATAATTTGCCCAAGGCCACATAGACAAACCTAGCCAAACTTGAAAGAGTCAGTCGCTCAGTCATGTCTGATTCTCTGTGACTCCATGGACTGTAGCCCGCCAGGCTCCTCTGTTCATGAAAATTCTCCAGGCAAGAATATCGGTGTGGGTTGCCATTCCCTTCTCCAGGGGAATCTTTCCGACCCAGGGATTGAACCCAGGTCTCCTGTACTGCAAGCAGACTCNGAGACCAGAGATAACTGTTTATTAAACATTTGCTTTTCTATCTCCAGTGAATTATCTTCCTCCAGACCCCTTTGAGGTTCCAAACCACTACCCGAAATATCCTGCCATGTCTTTAGCTGAAGATGGTATTTAAAATGAGGATATTTTGACCATTTTGGTGAGTTGCTCAGTCTTCTTGGGTCTCTCTCCAGCATTCATACAACTAAACTTTTGTTTGATTATCTCCTATTAATGTGTCTCATGTCAGCTTAATTCTTAGACTTAGAAGGGTGAAGGATAATTTCTTCCTCCTCAAAAAGTGAAATAGGACATGTGGTTCAGGAAATCAGATACTGCATGAAAACGGTCAGATGACAAAGTCCTTAGGATCATGTTTAAGCCTCATTAAATTCAAGCTTTATTCATCTGCAAATATTTATAAAGCACATCTTTGTACCAGAGATGTTCCAGGAATTCTGAATACAATGGTGACTAAGAGAGAGAGATGGTTTCTCCCTTCATACAGCTTGTAAATCAAATGGGAGAAACCCAGTTAAGCAAACAATAACAATAAAATAGACCAATTCAACAACAGGGCAAGTACAGGATCCTACAAAGGCATAAGACAGTGCCACCCAAGTTAACTGGGGACGGAGCAGGGAAAAATCAGGAAAGCTTTTCCAAAACGGGTATAATATAAACACACACTGCAGAAAAGGCAAGGCAAAGAGAGGAAGGACCAGTCTAGAGCTGAATTCAGGTTGTCCTGGATAGACTCACATTCAGTGTGTCCCATCTCAAACAGTAACAACCATACCATTCGGTAAACGTTTGTGCAGTCAGGCAGTGCTCCTGATGCTATCTCCATACAGACTCATTTAATCGTCAAAGACACCCTTATAAAGCAGGCACTGTTATTGCTCCCATTTCACAGGTGAGGAAACAGATGCACAGAGAGGTTAAGTAATACACAGTGGGTTTCAGAACTTCCTTTCCCCTGCACCTACCAGTAGAGTTCAGAGGGACAGGAGTGGCTAGCTGAACCTGTTCTGATAGAAAAGAAAGGCCACTACTTCACAGGCATTTTCCTGATGCAATAAGAACTGAAGGTTTCACTTAAAGAAGAATTCTAAAGACAAAGATGTGTAACCGCCTATAGCATTTCATGTTGGTGTCAAGATTTCCTTGGCCGTAAGTCTGTGTTACAGGTCCCGCGTGCACTGATGGGAAGCTGTAGGGTACTCCTACAGATGAGGAAGCTTTCTATAATGAAGGTTCTAGTGTCTGCTCCTAGCAAGTGATACCAGACACTCAAGTATATTAAATTTGAACGTTCAGTCTTTCTTATCTACAAAAGAAGGGAAAGAACACCCACCTCGCAGAGTTGTTACGACAATGCTAATGACAGTGATAATGGAAAACAATTACAAATTCAGGGTTTATCTGCGACAGGGGCTGTCATCTAATACTTTTGATTCTCACAATAAACATGTGGCAGGCTATTATATTTACTTAACAAACAGAGAGACTGAAGCATTGAGAAAATAATTTGCCCAAGGCCACATAGACAAACCTAGCCAAACTTGAAAGAGTCAGTCGCTCAGTCATGTCTGATTCTCTGTGACTCCATGGACTGTAGCCCGCCAGGCTCCTCTGTTCATGGAAATTCTCCAGGCAAGAATATCGGAGTGGGTTGCCATTCCCTTCTCCAGGGGAATCTTTCCGACCCAGGGATTGAACCCAGGTCTCCTGTACTGCAAGCAGACTCCTTACCTTCTGAGCCCCTGTGGCTGCTGCTGCTAAGTCATTTCAGTCGTGTCCCACTCTGTGCATCCCCACAGACCGNATTCCCTTCTCCAGGGGAATCTTTCCGACCCAGGGATTGAACCCAGGTCTCCTGTACTGCAAGCAGACTCCTTACCTTCTGAGCCCCTGTGGCTGCTGCTGCTAAGTCGTGTCCCACTCTGTGCATCCCCACAGACGGCAGCCCACCAGGCTCCGCCGCCCCTGGGATTCTCAAGGCGAGAACATTGGAGTGGGTTGCCATTTCCTTCTCCAATGCATAAAAGTGAAAGTGAAGTTGCTCAGTCGTGTCCGACTCTTCATGACCCCATGGACTGCAGCCCACCAGGCTCCTCCATCTATGAGATTTTCCAGGCAAGAGTACCAGCGTGGGGTGCCATCGCCTTCTAGGCAGCACATTAAAAAGCAGAGACAACACTTGCTGACATTCGTCCATAGAGTCAAAGCTATGGTTTTTCCAGTAGTCATTTAAGGGTGTGAGAGTTAGACCATAAAGAAGGCAAGCGCTGAGGAACTGTGATGTTGGAGAAGACTCCTGAGAGTCTCTTGGACTGCAAGGATATCAAACCAGTCAATCCTAAAGGAAATCAACCTTGAATATTCATTGGAAGGACTGATGCTGAGAAAGATTAAAGGCAAAAGGAGAAGGGGGGGCGGCAGAGGATGATAGCATCACGAACTCAATGGACATGAATTTGAGAAAACTCTGGCAGATAGTGAAGGACAGGGGAGTCTGGTGAGCTGCAGTCCATGGGGTCACAAACAGTCCAGCACAACTCAGTGACTGAACAACAGCACAGGCAAAACATGGCAGTTGGAATTCAAATCCAGGCAGTTTGCCTCCAGACTATCACTCTGGATATCTAAATCTCTACATAACCATGGATTATTTCTTTTTCTTTTGCCCTCCTGATAATCAGCAACATGTTTTTGTCTTCCCTATGACACTTTTGTGACTGATTATCAACATGATATTTTCATTCTGTTCTCTCCCGTGAAGAAAGATAGTGAGAATACAAATAGGTTTTAGAAAGATATATTCATTACATAAAAAGTAAAAACTCTCTGCACAACAATGTGAATTTACTTAGTCCCATTGAACTGTACAGTTAAATATGGTTAAAAAGAGTATGATTTGTTATGTGACTTTTACCACAGTAAAACTCTAAAAAAAAAAAAAAAGGTAAAAACTCTCCGGGAAATTACAAATAAATTGAGCAAGCATTCTGAAAGGTGATGAGTGGATCAGGAGCTTGTATAAACTGAGTCTAAGATTCATGTACTAACAGATAACTATCTTCAAGACAACACCAACAGCCATAAATGCAGCAAAACCAGTCACACCACCAATTTAGTGGAGAGAGCGCCACCTGCTGAAACTTCCTGAAATAACATAGTCTGTGACATGGTTGTAGGAAGTTGTAATCCTTTCGGGAAAAACAGTGAAACCCACTTTTAACGATAGCAAACTTCAGCAAATTGAAACATCACACATAGGGGCTTCCCTGGTGGCTCAGTGGTAAAGAATTCACCAACTAATGCAGGAGACACGGGTTCGATCCCTAATCCAGGAAGATCGCACATGCCACAGAGGAACTAAGCCTGTGCGCCGCAAGAATCGACCCTGTGCTCTAGAGCCCGGGAACGCCCGCTTCTGAGCCCATGTGCCGCATCTTACTGAAGTCCGTGGGCCCAGAGCCTGTGCTCTGCCACAAGAGAAGCCACCACAATGAGAAGCCCACACACCACAACTAGAGAGTNTGCGCTGCAACTATCGACCCTGTGCTCTAGAGCCCGGGAACGCCCGCTTCTGAGCTCATGTGCCGCAGCTTACTGAAGTCCGTGGGCCCAGAGCCTGTGCTCTGCCACAAGAGAAGCCACCACAATGAGAAGCCCACACACCACAACCAGAGAATAGCCCCTGCTCGCTGCAACTAGAGAAAAGCCCACTCAGCAACCGAGACCCAGCACGGTCAAAAATAAATAAATAAAGTTATAAAACCATACACATAATAACCACAAAGAAGAATTTAAGCAAAGAAAAAATCAAATCTGGAATTCTACTACTGTCAATTTATTATTCCTGGCATACAGTAGGGGCTCAAAACGATGCTTGCTGAATGAATTCTAATAGTACTGAGAGTGCCCAGGTGGGGCTAGTGGTAAAGAACCTGCCTGCCAACGCAGGAGACGAAAGAGACCTGGGTTCAACCCCTGAGTCAGGAAGATTCCCTGCAGGAGGGCATGGCAACCCACTCCAGTATTCTTGCCTGGAGAATCCCATGGACAGAGGAGCCTGGCGGGCTACAGTCTACAGGTTCGAAAAAAGGCTGACACGACTTAGCACGCAGCACAGTACTGAGACTGTTACTAGGTCGTCTGAAAAGCCCTACAGTCATCTTATTTAGAGCGAAAGCAAGCAGGCAGGCATCCTCCTAACATACTTAATACTATTTGCCCAATCTTCTCCAATTCCAATTTCTCAGGTAATGGCTAACATTCTCGTGTATTTATTATGTCAAGCACTGTTCTAAGGACTTGACACTTGTTAACAAATTCTCATGGCAACTTTACAAAGTCAGTATTCTTAGTATCCTCATTTTACAGATGAGACATGCAGGCCCAGAGGGGTAAAGTAACTTACCAGAGGTCTCTCAAGTGAGCAGAGTGAAGATTCAAAAAAGAAGTCTGGCTCTAGAGTTTTACTCATATATAAACTCTTTATAGTCTCTTATTATGTGGTTGAGCCTCTAAGGGAGAAGCCAGAGATTTATGGAAATGGGACTTAGAGCAGTTGCTGATATTAGATGCCCATAAGCCTCCACTACGTACAGCTCTGTGACACATATCACAACAGTAGAATAACAACGATTAGGCTTCAGGTTAGAATTAGGCTTAAAATTTTATGCGTATCAACTTGAATCTGGCCCCAAATGCCATGGGTCATGATGACAGGACTGTGCCTACCATTTAACTGACTTTTTCACTTTAACTGCTGATTGTTATAAATTCTTAGTGCTATGATCTCAAATTGGTAGTGCATAAATTTAGAATACCAAAAACAAGGCCTAATTTGGGGGTCTTAGCTAAGCAAAGGTGGAGGGACTATATCTAGGCATTTGAATGTATTTACCATCCTCTGCTTAAAAAAAAAAAAAGTTGGCTTAAAGCTCAACATTCAGAAAACTAAGATCATGGCATGCAGTCCCATCACTTCATAGCAAATAGATGGGCAAACAGTGGCTGACTTTATTTTTCTGGGCTCCAAGATCACTGCAGATGGTAACTGCAGCCATGAAATTAAAAGACGCTTACTCCTTGGAAGGAAAGTTATGACCAACCTAGATAGCATATTCAAAAGCAGAGACATTACTTTGCTAACAAAGGTCCTTCTAATCAAGGCTATGGTTTTTCCAGTGGTCATGTATGGATGTGAGAGTTGGACTGTGAAGAAAGATGGGCGCCAAGGAATTGATGCTTTTGAAGTGTGGTGTTGGAGAAGACTCTTGAGAGTCCCTTGGACTGCAAGGAGATCCAACCAGTCCATCCTAAAGGAAATCAGTACTAAATATTCATTGGAAGGACTGATGTTGAAGCTGAAACTCCAATACTTTGGCCACCTGATGTGAAGAGCTGACTCACTGGAAAAGACGCTGATGCTGGGAAAGATTGAGGGCAGGAGGAGAAGGGGATGACAGAGGATGAGATGGTTGGATGGCATCACTGACTCAATGGACATGGGTTTGGGTGGATTGCAGGAGATGGTGATGGACAGGGAGGTCTGTCGTGCTGCGGTTCATGGGGTCACAAAGAGTTGGACACAACTGAGCGACTGAACATCCACTCCAATGGTACATGCCGTCAGCCAGATTACCTGCAGTTCAGCCTCCACCCCACCCTCCCCTCTGTCCATTCTTATTCTGTCCAGCTCTTATCCAGCCTTGATGCCCACTATTTTCTATGCTCAACTGGGGTTCCAGATGAGCTTATATCCTTAATGTACCAACACTCTACCCTTGAGTCTTTGCAAAAATTATTCCCCCACCAATGAGGAACTCTTTCCTCCTCTGCAAAATCTACCTGTCCTTTGAGGCAGGGGTCCCTAATCTCTAGGATCTAATGCCTGATGACCTGAGGTGAAGCTGATGTCATAATAAAGTGCACAATAAATGTGATGCACTTGAAAAGTGAAGCGAAAATCGCTCAGTTGTGTCTACCTCTTTGTGACCCCATAGACTAAATAGCCCATGGAATTCTCCAGGCCAGAATACTGGAGTGGGTAGCCCTTCCCTTCTCCAGGGGATCTTCCCAATCCAGGGATCAAACCCAGGTCCCCACACTGCAGCTGGATTCTTTACCAGCTGAGCCACTAGGGAACCCAAAATGCACTTGAATCATCCCAAAACCATGTCACTCCCCGACAACCCCCAACACTGGGAAAAACTGTCTTGAAACCAGTCCCTGATGCCAAATATGTTGGGGACCACTGCTTTGAGGTACACTTTCTTCTCAAATTTTCCAGCAATAAACATTCACAATAATTACTCTTTTCCTGCTGTACTTACTATCTGTATCACTTATATTTGAGCCCATACTTTCCCAACTTACCCAATATTTTTTTCTTTTTTTTTTTTTTAACCAGAGTGGGAGTTCTCTGAAAGGACAAAGTTGCCACAGCTCTTTCTATCCCTAAGGCTAGGCGATGCAGTAGGACTTCAATCTTTCAATATTACTGCCAGGGTCTTCTAGACACTAGAAATAAAAGTCCCATATAAGTGGAGTTTATGCTGTACTGGAAAAGTGTTTATCAACCAATAAATGCATAAGGCTAGCAGCGAAGGTTATGAAGAAAAATGAGAGGTAAAGAGAGACTGCAGTGAAAGGTGAATATGTTACACAGAAGAGTCAAGGAAGTCCTCCCTTAGGAGGCGACCCTGAGCTGATAAGTAGTAGACAAGTGCAATGCCTGCAGCATTCGAATGAATTAAATCTTTGTGCTACAAACAGTGCAGGGCAAAGAGCTAAGAAACTCAGCATCATCCGGTCTGGCTCTCCAGAGAGCCTCGGTTTCTTTTGCATTTGCTTTGGGGGCCTTGCAGCATTATGGGAAAGATGAAACATAATGAATGTGGAAAAGCTTGCACACTGTGCTACTACTAAGTCGCTTCAGTCGTGTCCGACTCTGTGCGACTCCATAGACGGCAGCCCACCAGGCTCCCCGGTCCCTGGGATTGTCCAGGCAAGAACACTGGAGTGGGTTGTCATTTCCTTCTCCAACGCATGAAAGTGAAAAGTGAAAGTGAAGTCGTTCAGTCGTGTCCGACTCTTCGCGACCCCATGGACTGCAGCCTAGCAGGCTCCTCCATCCATGGCATTTTTCCAGGCAAGAGTACTGGAGTGGGGTGCCATCGCCTTCTCCGCTTGCACACTGTAAATGTGCGCAAATGCAGGGATGCCGGCACGGAATTTCCGCTCGAATCACAACTTACAAACACGGTCTGTGGGATGAGCGGAGTTTCTGCCCCGCTCAGGGGCTCAGGATTCAGGGAGCGGGTGACAGCCGGCAGGGCCCTTCGGAGATCGCCCTGTTCGGGTTTCTCGAGGGTAACGAGCACCTGGAGGCCAAGCCGCGGCTTCCGGGCTTCATTTCCATGACGCCCGCAGCCCCCGGACGGCCGCGTCCGTCCGCACTCACCTATGGGCTTGTCCAACCGCATGAGGCGCAGGTAGGGCTGCAGAGGGCGGGGCGCCGAGTTCACAACCGCGGCTGCCGACAGGCTCAGAGGACGCCCGCGCGGCCCCCGCCCGGCCGCGGGCTGCCAGTTCGCCGCGTGGAGCCCGCGGGCCGCGTGCACCAGGGCCAGGGAGCGGCCGCGCGCGCCCCACAGCCATGCCTGCGTCCCAGCCTGCAGGCCCCGCACGAGTCTCGCGCCGCCAGCGCCCAGCATGGCGCTAAAGAGAGCCTGGACCCGCAGGGGCCTGACGTCATTCCCGAGCGTCAGGTCAGCGGCAGGCTGCGGGGTGACGTCAGGGGATGACCGTCCGCGCTGGTCCGGCCCCTTGGCCCAGTGGATGAAAAGTGTCACGGTCACCTAGCGCTGTGGAGTTCCTGGTATCAAAATACGTAGCAGTTGTTATAGGGAAAAGTAAAATAAAATAAAACCACCTGAGAAAAACCCACGGAAGCCCAATACTGGTTTGCGGTAGAAACTATTCCCTTTTTAAAGCTAAAAGGTCACCAAACGGCCCAAAGCCAAGAATGTAAACTAAAGCCATATTCAGGGTTAAGGGACGTTCATTGCGCAAATGAAAACCTTAAATTTGATAGTCAATTCAGAGTTCGTATAACCCAGAGGCAGCGAGTGTGTGGGGTCCTGTGAGCTTGTGGCTGGAACATCTGGTCGGAGCACTTCATTCCAGTCAACTCCTGGGTGGCCCTGTGTGCCAGGCCCCTTGCCAGGCACTTTACATGTATTAGCCCATTTAATCATTACTGAGTGACTGTTGGCAAGTCTTGCGTTTGAATTTCAGCGTTATGGGCTTTCCTGGTGGCTCAGAGGTTAAAGCGTTTGCCTCTAATGTGGGAGACCCGGGTTTGATCCCTGGGTTGGGAAGATCCCCTGGAGAAGGAAATAGCAAGCCACTCCAGTATTCTTGCCTGGAGAATCCCACGGACTGAGGAACCTGGTGGGCTGCAGTTCATGGGGTCACAAAGAGTTGGACACGACTGAGTGACTTTAAATAAAATAAAGGGAATTAGGTTAGTCTTTTAAGTGCCTATCTTTAAAACCCCAATCAGTAATTCAGTGATATCTTGAGTCTCCAGTGGTGGTGGCTGAGGAAGTAGTCCTTAATAAATTTAGGAAACTAGTTCACAACTAGTTCAGTGACTCCTGAAGCTTGCTCAAACTCATGTCCATCCAATCGGTGATGCCATCCAACCATCTCATCCTCTGTCTTCCCCTTCTCCTCCCCAGCATTATGGGGAAGAAGAAACATAATGAATGTGGAAGGCCTTCCATACTGAACACTCTGTTTAATTGTAGACAGTGGGATCCAGGCACTGGGAAATTTTATTCTATATTTGTAAAGGAAAAAACACATTCTCCTGTACCTGTTTATTCTCAACTACAGCACTATATGACTTGTGACACCAGACGTGTGGATTTTCCACACATCAAACACTTCTGCAACACCCAAGTGTCCTGAAATTTTACTCAATTCTGGTGCTATCTAGCTGGAGTTTGCATCAGCTCCCACAGGTTTTAGGCTGAGTCGTATAAGATTGTTGATAGTCCCCTTTCAGTGAAAGTGGCTCAGCTGTGTCTGACTCTTAGGGACCCCATGGACTGTAGCCCACCAGGCTCTTCCTTCCATGAAATTCTCTAGGCAAGAATACTGGAGTGGGTTGCCATTTCCTTCTCCAGGGGATATTCCCAACCCAGGNCATGAAATTAAAAGACGCTTACTCCTTGGAAGGAAAGTTATGACCAACCTAGATAGCATATTCAAAAGCAGAGACATTACTTTGCTAACAAAGGTCCTTCTAATCAAGGCTATGGTTTTTCCAGTGGTCATGTATGGATGTGAGAGTTGGACTGTGAAGAAAGATGGGCGCCAAGGAATTGATGCTTTTGAAGTGTGGTGTTGGAGAAGACTCTTGAGAGTCCCTTGGACTGCAAGGAGATCCAACCAGTCCATCCTAAAGGAAATCAGTACTAAATATTCATTGGAAGGACTGATGTTGAAGCTGAAACTCCAATACTTTGGCCACCTGATGTGAAGAGCTGACTCACTGGAAAAGACGCTGATGCTGGGAAAGATTGAGGGCAGGAGGAGAAGGGGATGACAGAGGATGAGATGGTTGGATGGCATCACTGACTCAATGGACATGGGTTTGGGTGGATTGCAGGAGATGGTGATGGACAGGGAGGTCTGTCGTGCTGCGGTTCATGGGGTCACAAAGAGTTGGACACAACTGAGCGACTGAACATCCACTCCAATGGTACATGCCGTCAGCCAGATTACCTGCAGTTCAGCCTCCACCCCACCCTCCCCTCTGTCCATTCTTATTCTGTCCAGCTCTTATCCAGCCTTGATGCCCACTATTTTCTATGCTCAACTGGGGTTCCAGATGAGCTTATATCCTTAATGTACCAACACTCTACCCTTGAGTCTTTGCAAAAATTATTCCCCCACCAATGAGGAACTCTTTCCTCCTCTGCAAAATCTACCTGTCCTTTGAGGCAGGGGTCCCTAATCTCTAGGATCTAATGCCTGATGACCTGAGGTGAAGCTGATGTCATAATAAAGTGCACAATAAATGCGATGCACTTGAAAAGTGAAGCGAAAATCGCTCAGTTGTGTCTACCTCTTTGTGACCCCATAGACTAAATAGCCCATGGAATTCTCCAGGCCAGAATACTGGAGTGGGTAGCCCTTCCCTTCTCCAGGGGATCTTCCCAATCCAGGGATCAAACCCAGGTCCCCACACTGCAGCTGGATTCTTTACCAGCTGAGCCACTAGGGAACCCAAAATGCACTTGAATCATCCCAAAACCATGTCACTCCCCGACAACCCCCAACACTGGGAAAAACTGTCTTGAAACCAGTCCCTGATGCCAAATATGTTGGGGACCACTGCTTTGAGGTACACTTTCTTCTCAAATTTTCCAGCAATAAACATTCACAATAATTACTCTTTTCCTGCTGTACTTACTATCTGTATCACTTATATTTGAGCCCATACTTTCCCAACTTACCCAATATTTTTTTCTTTTTTTTTTTTTTAACCAGAGTGGGAGTTCTCTGAAAGGACAAAGTTGCCACAGCTCTTTCTATCCCTAAGGCTAGGCGATGCAGTAGGACTTCAATCTTTCAATATTACTGCCAGGGTCTTCTAGACACTAGAAATAAAAGTCCCATATAAGTGGAGTTTATGCTGTACTGGAAAAGTGTTTATCAACCAATAAATGCATAAGGCTAGCAGCGAAGGTTATGAAGAAAAATGAGAGGTAAAGAGAGACTGCAGTGAAAGGTGAATATGTTACACAGAAGAGTCAAGGAAGTCCTCCCTTAGGAGGCGACCCTGAGCTGATAAGTAGTAGACAAGTGCAATGCCTGCAGCATTCGAATGAATTAAATCTTTGTGCTACAAACAGTGCAGGGCAAAGAGCTAAGAAACTCAGCATCATCCGGTCTGGCTCTCCAGAGAGCCTCGGTTTCTTTTGCATTTGCTTTGGGGGCCTTGCAGCATTATGGGAAAGATGAAACATAATGAATGTGGAAAAGCTTGCACACTGTGCTACTACTAAGTCGCTTCAGTCGTGTCCGACTCTGTGCGACTCCATAGACGGCAGCCCACCAGGCTCCCCGGTCCCTGGGATTGTCCAGGCAAGAACACTGGAGTGGGTTGTCATTTCCTTCTCCAACGCATGAAAGTGAAAAGTGAAAGTGAAGTCGTTCAGTCGTGTCCGACTCTTCGCGACCCCATGGACTGCAGCCTAGCAGGCTCCTCCATCCATGGCATTTTTCCAGGCAAGAATACTGGAGTGGGGTGCCATCGCCTTCTCCGCTTGCACACTGTAAATGTGCGCAAATGCAGGGATGCGGGCACAGAATTTCCGCTCGAATCACAACTTACAAACACGGTCTGTAGGATGAGCGGAGTTTCTGCCCCGCTCAGGGGCTCAGGATTCAGGGAGCGGGTGACAGCCGGCCGGGCCTTTCGGAGATCGCCCTGTTCGGGTTTCTCGAGGGTAACGAGCACCTGGAGGCCAAGCCGCGGCTTCCGGGCTTCATTTCCATGACGCCCGCAGCNAAGAAGAAGAAGGTGAGAAGAAGAAGAAGAAGGTTTGAAAAAGAAGAACAAAAAGAAGTGTTTAGAAGAAGAAGAAGAAGAGAAAAGTGAGAAGAAGAAGAAGTTGAGAAGAAGAAGAAGAAGGTGAGAAGAAGAACAAGAAGAAAAGAAAGAACAAAAAGAAGGAGGGAAGAAGAATAAGACGTTGAAAAGAAGAAGAAGAAGGTGAGAAGAAGAAGAATTTGAAAAAAAGAAGACGAAGAAGAAGAAGAAGAAGGTGAGAAGAAGAAGAAGATGAAGAAGAAGAAAAGAAAGCAAAAAAGGTGAGAACAAGAAGAAAAAGAAGGAGAAAAGAAGAAGAAGAAGAGGGTGAGAAGAAGAAGAAGAAAGTGA
>SJYW01044200.1:0-14866 GCA_006410735.1 Raphicerus campestris
ACTAGCAGGGGGTACTCTTTCTGACCCCTTCTGATGCCTATGTCAGAAGCTTTCTCTGTCTTCTTTATACTTTAATGAAACTTTATCACACAAAAGCTCTGAGCAATCAAGCCTCGTCTTTGGCTCTGGATTGAATTCTTCTCCTCCAGAGGCCAAGAATCCCAGCGTCTTTTCGTGGGTCAACAACAACCTTTCATTACTTCGCAATGATATGACAGACTGTATATTCTGACAACACCCACAACATTACCCTAGAAAAGCTGTACAAAATAAATGCATTCACCTCCAAAGCTGCCAACAACAAAGAGAGAGTGGAAAATAAGAGAGGCAAATTGAAACTAAATCCAAGTTTGCCCTGGGCATCTTTGCTGATTTTAGAAAAAAAGAGGCATGTGCTTCAATCAGCCCAAGGAGATCAACCAAGGCCTTGGGCCCATGTGAGTAAGTTGGAATCCATTAGCAGAGTGAAGAAGAGAAACTATGATACAGCTTTTTCTCACATCCTACTATTGTTTTATTTTTTATTGAAATATAGTTGCTGTACAATTTTACATGCATTACAGCTATACAATACAGTGATGCATATTTTAAAGGTTATACTCCATTTATAGATATTATAAAATATTGGCTATATGTCCCATGTTGTACAATATATCCCTGTAGCTTTGCCCCTCCCCCATTCTTTCACCCATGGTTTAACTGCTAGTTAGAACAAACTAGTTCTATATCTGTGAGTCTGCTTCTTTTTTGCTATATTCACTAAGATATATTCTTAATAGATCCAGAAAAACACATAAGATTCAACATTCATTTTGATTAATAACAAACTATACACTAGGAATCAGCCCAACAAACAATGTCTTCTGAAAACCTACAACAAATATATTAAAAGCATCCTTTTTAAAATCAGGATGAAGACATAGATCCAGCCAAAACTGATGAGAAAGAAAAATTAAGACTATTAGGAAGAGATAAAAACCATCTAAATCTGCAAGTGGTATGATTGCTTGACTAGAAAAATCCAAGAGAACCTAATACTATTGATAAGAATGGTTCTGCATATAAGATCAATAAAGAAAAATACATTGTACTTAGTTACTAGCCACAAACAAATAGAATACAGCTTTAAAAAGATACAAAGTTACCTAGGAATAAATTCCACAATTGATGCACAATTGTTTCTGAAGAAGATTATAGCACTTTTATGGAACCTAAATAAATGAAGAGAAATACCATGTTCACAGATTCAATAGTATAAAAATGTCAGCACTCCCAAAATTAATCTATAATTCAGTGTGTTTCCTGTTAAAACTCAATAGTTTTAATAGAATTTGACAACAGATATAAACCCTGTATGGAAGAACAAAGAATGAAGATATCGAACATAAATTTTGAAGATGAAGAGGATGGAAAGACTTACCAACCAGAACCGAAAACTTATTCTAAAGGTATAATTAAAACAAACAGATATATTGGTAGAGGGATAAAGAAGCAGACCAGAGAAACAGACCCAAGTACATATGGAAACATGACAAATGACAGAAGTGGTATTCACAGATCAGAGAAGAAAGATGCAGAAAAGTACAACTACAAAGGAGAGATAAATTTGACTATGTTAAAACAAACTTCTATGCATCAAAAGTCATCATTAGAAAGTAAATAGATATGCAACAGAGTTGAAAATATATATTTGCAATGTATCTGACTGATAAAATATTAATATTAATTAAATTGTATAAAGAACACGTTAATAATAAAAAAAAAATCAATAGTCAAGAAAACATTTAAAGTGCAAAATGGGGGTAGTCCCAACAAAGTAAACCTAAATAGCAACTGAATATTAAAAAGAGAAGTGAAAGAGGTTCACTTCTTCCATTAACCCAAAGATCAAAAAGAATCCAGAAACATTGTAACACTGTAGTTTTTATAAACTGAGAAAGAGCCCAGGTGTAAAGGAATGTGTGGGAACTAAATTCCAGAAAGTGATGAGCTATTGACAGGAGAGGAAAGCAACACAGCTGTGCTCAGACCTGGCAGAACATTGGGAGAAGCAGGACTCCACTATACAGAAAGTGAAAGTGAGAGTGAAGTCACTCAGTTGTGTCCGATTCTTTGTGACCCGTGGACTGTAGCCCACCAAGCTCCTCCGTCCATGGGATTCTCCAGGCAAGAGTTCCGGAGTGGGTTGCCATTTCCTTCTCCAACATACAGAGGGGGAAATTAACTAGAGCTTTGTTATTGTTGTTGTTCAGCCTCCAAGTCTTGTCTGACTCTTTGCGACCCCATGGACTGCAGCACACCAGGCTTCCTTGTCCTTCACTGTCTCCTGGAGTTTGCTCAGACTCATGTCCATTGAGTCGATGCTGCTATCCAGTGATCTCATCCTTTGTCATCCCTTTCTCCTTCTGCCTTCAATCTTTCCCAGCATCAGGGTCTTTGCAAATGAGTCCGTTCTTTGCATCAGGAGGCCAAAGCATTGGAGCTTCAGCTTCACCATCAGTCCTTTCAATGAATATTCAGGGTTGATTTCCTTTTGGATTGACTGATTTGATATTGCAGTCCAAGGGACTCTCAAGAGTCTTCTCCAGCCCCACAGTCCAAAAGCATTAATTCTTCAGCATTCAGCCTTCTTGATGGTCCAACTCTCATATCCATACATGACTACTGGAAAAAACATGACTATATGGACCTTTGTTGGCAAAGTGATGTCTCTATTTTTTAATACACTGTCTGGGTATGTCATAGCTTTCCTTCCAAGGAGCAAGAGTCTTTTAATTTCATAGCTGCAGTTACCCATACAAAACGTAACTATGTGAGGTGATGAAAATGTTATTTTGATTGTGGCAATCTTTTCACAATGCATGTGTGTATCAAAACTTCACAAAGTATATCTTAAATATATACAATTTTTATTTTTGAATTATGCCTCATTATAGCTGGAAAGAAAGAAAGTAATCAAGCTAAGGTCTGGAGGAAAATATTTGTAGTATATATCTGAAAAAAGACTCATATCCAGAATGTATAAAGGGCTCCCACAAATCAACAAAAGCTAAAAACAACTTCACATGTCATGATAAAATGCTATTTAAAACAGCAATGTATCACAATGTCAGATTTCCAAAAACTTAAAATTTGACATCATGTGTTGGCAGGTATGTGGAGCAACAGGAACTATCAGCATCTTCAAAGTGATACTAACTGACAAAACCACTCTAGGGGACCACTGACTTTATCTGGTTGTCGTACCATAAACTCAGCAATTCTACTTCCTGTCATAACATGGAGAAACACTAATAAAAACACACACAAGCAAAGAGCATGTATAAGAAGGCACACAGCAGCATTATCTGTAATAACAGAAAAGCACAAATCATCTCCAGGAGAAGAAAGGATAAATATATTGTGATATTTTCCTGTGAGAGAAACTTTATAGCAGTAAAAATGAATAAACTGCTGCTGCTGCTGCTGCTAAGTCACTTCAGTCGTGTCCGACTCTGTGCGACCCCAGAGACAGCAGCCCACCAGGCTCCNAAAAGCAGAAAAGCACAAATCATCTCCAGGAGAAGAAAGGATAAATATATTGTGATATTTTCCTGTGACAGAAACTTGATAGCAGTAAAAATGAATAAACTGCTGCTGCTGCTGCTGCTGCTGCTTCTAAGTCGCTTCAGTCGTGTCCGATTCTGTGCGACCCCAGAGACGGCAGCCCACCAGGCTCCCCGGTCCCTGGGATTCTCCAGGCAAGAACACTGGAGTGGGTTGCCATTTCCTTCTCCAGTGCATGAAAGTGAAAAGTGAAAGTCAAGTTGCTCAGTCGTGTCCGACTCTTTGCGACCCCATGGACTGCAGCCTACCAGGCTCCTCTGTCCATGGGATTTTCCAGCAAGAGTACTGCAGTGGGGTGCCATCGCCTTCTCCAGAATAAACTTCTAAACACACACACAAAAATAACAAAGCAAGTTGGATAACTTTCATATATGGTATCAGTAATATAACACTTAAAAACATGCAAACAATATCACATGTTGCTTATCAATACATCCATATGTAGAAACCTACTGTAAACTTTACGACTGGGTAGTGTTTATGGTCATGTTTCACTGTATTTTCACTCCTCAGTGTTTTCTTAAGAAAGGTGATAGATACACTGGTATATTTTTTCTGTAGGTTTGAATTGCACTAAGGATATATTCCTTGAAGTATTTGTTTTTAAGTGAGTGGGCATACAAAAGAGCACATGGCACACATAGGAAGTCAATAAAGATACTGATTTAGTAATTGTTCTCAGAAATAACTAAAAAAATTCAGGGTTTCAAGACAAAAGTTTCTGCAATTCATCTTTTAATAAGGTTAATATGTTAGAATCTATGATAAGTATTAGCAAGATTGCTTACTTAAGAGACAGGGAAAATTGTAAGGTTGGAATTAATTTGATTATTTGGTCCAGGAGATGTTTAATAGTTAGGCGAAATTTCTCCCTTGAATTTTCTGTTTCTTGATGGATATAGTTACAAATTAACTTTTCCTGATCTCATCATTTGTAAACCTCAATAAAGTATCATTCCCACAAATTATAACCCAATTTCAGGCTTGACGCCTCCTGCAAGTAAATAGCATAAAAGAATTTACAGTTAAAATGGAAGTTGGCAATCTTGCCAACCAGCCTCCCACTCAAGGCAGAAATGCACTGTAGGAGGGTCATCCAGCCCGAGATATATCCTCCAGATAAGTGCGCCCACTCACAGTGCAAGCAGTCTATTTCTTTCCTGAGCAGATGTATCTGTGAGAATAGTCTTTCTTAGCTGGAGAGCAAAGATGCCTCCTTACAGTAGAATGCCATCACTGCTTTAAGTTTTATTTATTTAGTTATACTGTCACTTGCTCACTCCCTCATTCACCTACATATTCAAAAACATTTACTGAAAGCCTAGGTTTGAATCACTGCTTCAGTCACAAAAGTAGGTAAAATCATGGTTACAGAAAAGTAGATAATGTCAGTTTCATCTGTTAAGTGCTATGGTGTGTGCTCCTGGATCAAGATGGGAGCACAAGTGAAGTGCCTAGAGCAGCCTGGGCTGTCAGAGAAGGCAAGCTCCCTGGAGGAAGCAAGAACAAGTAGGAGTTACACTGAAGAGGTCCCAGCACAAGGAATAAGCAAGATAAAGCTATGGGTGTGTGGAAGAGAATGATGCATTTGTAATAGATCACGCTGTTCATATTAATGCGACCAGATATAAAGTTGGGGGATGAAGATAGAAGCCAAAAGAGACTCGAGTCTAACCTTCAACATCATTCAGAAAAAAAGACAAAGATGTTTTTTATTTAACATAGCCATACAAATAATTACGGTTACACTCATCTTCTTTTTTGCCTTTGAGTCTTTTATGCACCTGCATCACCCCTCTGGTTTCCTAGGTGGCTCAGTGGTAAAGAATCTGCCTGCCAATACAGGAGACTCAGGTTTGGTGCCTGGACCGGAAAGATCTCAGATCCTCTGGAGAAGGGAATGGCAACCCACTCCAGTATTCTTTCCTGGGAAATCCCATGGACAGAGGAGGCTGGTGGGCTACAGTCTCTTGGGTGACCATGGGGTCACCAAGAGTCAGAGACGACTTAGTGGCTAAACAACACCACCACCTTTTGGTCTCCTCTTAGTGAAGAGAAAGGCCTCTACCTCTGATTTTGACCAGTTACTCTGATTCTTTTTCCATCTTATCTAAGTAAATGTTGAAAAATATTAGTGAGAGAGGACAAAGGTCCAGTGATCCTTTACAAAAAAACTCACTTTAGATTTCCATCATCAAATACACCACGTGGCTGTAGAGACATCTCATGCAGACTTGACCTTGGCACGCTCCTCTCAAGGGGAAAGGGCAACTTTGGCATGACATATCCTTGGTGATAACAAGCTGCTGCCTGCATCTCAACTTGGTCACACACCACCCGTCCTATGATTCACTCTCATTAAGGCTCACATTCATTTCTAGCTCATGCTTCCTTTTTCTTTTTAATAAGTCCTTTCCCTCATCCCAGATTCGTTGTCTCAGTCTTTCTGGTAAAGCCTTGGAGAAAACAGCCGCACATTTTTCACTCCCCAACAATTACATCCAGCTGGGCATACAGACCTCATTGAAGAAGCTGAGTTCTTTCTTATTAATCTCCCAAGTGGGAAACTCTTCACAATAAAAGCTGAACTGGATACAGGACATTAATAACTCACATCTGCAGATGTTCATACAGCATTTTCACATCCAGTTCTTCATGTGATGGTCCTAAAGCCACCCTCACACACACACTCCTGGGCAGCTTGGAGGAGGTGGTAATGCAGGAGCACCCTGGCTTTTGGATGCCCCAGTGGCTATGATAGGAACCTTTTGCCTGCCTGGCAAACTCACCTATTTGCCTTTGGCTAGCTGTTCAAGCAGAGGAGCTATCAATCAAAGTGTATCACTCCTTATATAGAAGTAGAGAGCCAGGCTGGCCAATCATATGGTCCCATTCCTCTGCTTGCAGAAAGTGGCTCAGGCATGTGACCAAGCCTGACCAGAACACCCTTTAGGGGGGCAGGGTTTGCATAATTTAGCTTTAATTCAGGCTAGATCTCCCTGATGACTCCTGGAGGTTCTGGACAACCTTTTTTTCTCCTTCTTGGTTACATATTTCACTTTTCCTACAAACCAAGTTCACCAGAGAGCCTCCCATGTGGCCGTAATCAGGAGCTCATGATATGAGCAGAGACGGCATTGGTATAGCTGCTTTAGAAAACTGTTTGGCAGCACCTATTCAAACTGGACGTGAGACCTTTCCACTTAATTGTCGTGATCCAGTCGTTCCATATCAAGGTATACATCCAGCAGGAAAGTACATATGCTTGTACCAAAAGCCTTGCAGTAGAATGTTCCTAGAAACACTCTTTGTTAAGAGTCGCAAACTAGAAATAACTCAAAAGTCCATCAACAATAAAATGAATAAATAAACTGTGGTGTAGTCACACAATGAAACACCACACAGGGGTGAGAACAAGTGATCTACAACTGCCTCGGATGGTATGGATGAAGTTCAAACCACAGTGCTGAACGCAGGAATCCAGACACAGAGGTTCTGGTCCCATCCTGTGTGCACATTATCTACATCTCACGCCTACTGTCTGATGGGATTTATATAAGACACAAACACAGGCAAAGCGAATTCATGCTGCTCTAGGTCAAGATAGTGACAGCCTCTGGTGGGTGGAGGCTGAAGGGGGTCCTGTGGAAGCAGATATGCTATGATTCTTGTTCTGGGTTCTGGTTACATAGCTGGGTTCAGTGTTAGAAAATTCTTTGAACTCTTCATTTATCACATGTGTACTTTTTTGTATGTATTTAACTTTTCTAAAAGCTAAACTGTGATGGTTTTGAGCTGTGGTGTTGGGCAAGACTCCTGAGAGTCCCTTGGACAGCAAGGAGATCAAACCAGTCAATCAAAGGAGATCAGTCCTGAATATTCGTTGGAAGGACTGATGCTGAAGCTGAAGCTCCAATACTTTGGCCACCTGATAAGAAGAACTGACTCATTAGAAAAGACCAACCCTGATGCTGGGAAAGATTGAAGGCAGGAGGAGAAGGGGACGACAGAGGATGAGATGGTTGGATGGCATCACCAACTTGATGGACATGAGTCTGAGCAAGCTCCAGGAGTTGGTGATGGACAGGTAAGCCTTGTGTACTGCAGCCCATGGGGTCACAAAGAGTCAGACACGACTGAGCGACTGAACTAAACTGAAAAGCTAAATGATTTAAAAGAAAGAACAAAGGTTATTCATCCAGAAAAAGAGAAGACTTGGAGGGGAGGCACAACTGTAGATCCTTCCGTATCTGAGAGAGTTCCAGGTAGAAGCAGGTAGAAGACAGAACCTGAAACAGGAGAAAAATGACCGGAGACACTACCGCTGAGTGTAAAGGTGACCTTTTTGAGAATAAATTTTTCTTGAGTCTTCACCTTTGGAAAGTGGTCAAAAATTACAAACTTCCAATTGTGAGACAAATAAGTCCCGATCATAGTGTTGTACATCTGCAACTGATATAATGGTATGTTTCAGTTATATTTCAATTAAAAAAAGGCCATGTGGCTGTTTCATAGAAAGGAAAGGGAAATATGGTAGTTAAAATTGGAGAGGTACTCAGGGATTAAATTGTGCCATTATGGGTCACATTAAAGGATTTTATGCCACCTTTTAAGAGTAATGAGAAGCCCCTGGACTGTTCATCTGAAAGTGATGTTATAAGGACTGCATTTGAGACATTTTTACCATGACTGCCATGGGTAAAATGAACAGAAAGGGGGTTAAGAATGAGTAAACAGAATCACTTTATGGGGATGCTGTGGCTGTTCATTTGACAGATGAGTGTATATATATATGTATATGTAATAGCTATATATGTGTAACATATATATAAACCTTCCCAGGTGGTGCAGTGGGTAAAGAACCTACCTGCAATGCAGGAGATGGAGACGTGGGTTCAATCCCTGGGTGGGGAAGATCTCCTGGTGAAGGAAATGGCAATTCATTCCAGTGTTCTTACCTGGAAAATTCCATGAGTAGAGGAGTCTGGAGGGCTACAGTCCATAGGGTCACAAAGTGACTGAGTGACTAAGTACACACACATATACATATACTTGAGTCAGCTTGCTATATAGCAGAAATTAACACTACATAGTACATCAACTATACTTCAATTAAAAATTTTTTTTAAAAAGAACCGTAGGCATTGAAACTATGAGTCTGCAACTCAGAGGATGAGATCTGTCCTGGAGACCCTCCTGTGGGCACTGGTGGCATATGAAAAGTAAGAAAAGCAGAGGAACAGAGGAAAGGAACAAGAATGAGAGAAAAGAGGACCCAGAAATTCAGTCTGAGGGACACTAACATTTAAAAGGCAGAAGAATCTGTCTTGTGTCTCCAGGAAATTTTTCTAAGAGTGAATTTATTTGTCACACTGACCACCCCAAAAATCTAAAACTGAAGAATATTTTTTGTGTCATCAATGAACATTAATTGAAAACCTTCCTTTTCCCAGGTAATCTCTTAGGTGCTGGAGATACAAACCTAAGGCATATTGTTTGCCCCTGAAGAGCTTATGGGCAGAGAATAACCATAACCAGCTATGTGGTTATGTCCTGAATTTCTCTACATCTTACAATACCAAAGAGGAAGGAGCCAAGGTGAAACATTTTCTGCCTTTATCAAGTACTCTGGGCTCAGCTATGCAGAAAAAAATTAAGTATTCTTCCTGGGGGTAAAAAAGAAAAAAGTAACTTCCCCAGTACAACCTGGTCTGAGAGGCAGCTTTGTCCAGCAACACACCACAGCTGATGGGCAGTAAGCATCTAGATTCTCCTACAAATGGATCCCCCAGTCACCCCACCCATCCCTGTTCTCCTGGTGTCTAATTCTTTTGCTGTCGCCCCGGCAGGCCTCCTGGTGCTGGGTGCTCAGTTCCCCTTGTTTGTTGACAAGCTCTTAAGTGACAAGACAGGACTGAAGCCCACCTCTGCTGGCCAAGAGCCCATCTCCCCTCCTCTGCCTCCAGCACCTCTGTCTTCACTTCTGAAGACTCACTCTTAGGAGGAGAAAGTTATACCCAGGACCTGATGTTATTAGCCTTGTTAAGAATCTAAAGTGCTCTTGGGTTCAAAGGTTCAAATTGATGCTTCTCTTTTTAGCCAAATGAGATGGGAGCCAACTGTTCTCAACAGCGTCTCTTCCGCAATGACACATGTTTTATCCAGTGAAAACAACAAGTTGTTTTATAATCTGGATTTAGTCCATCATGATTCCAGCTTTTTTAGCACCGGTGAACTTTCTGACATATTTGGCTAAGGTATGTGTTAGTTGCTCAGTCATGTCTGATTCTTTGCGACCCCATGGACTGTAGCCCGCCAGGCTCTTCTGTTTCTGAAATCCTCCAGGCAAGAATGCTGGAGTGGGTACCCACTTCCTTTTCCAGGGGATCTTCCTGGCTAAGGTATAACCTTCTATTTATCTTCAGTTATCTTCACATGGACATGATCTTGAATTAAGTCACTGGGTTGAGTTTGACTTGCAGTCTAGAATGAAGACACCGTTCTTTCTGTAGACAAATCCACCAAATTCTTACTACCCTCTGAATGGTCCAAAAAATCCACACCATTCACAGCACTTCAGTGCAGCCTTTCAAAGGAGAGAATAGCAGCACCATCCAACAGTTGAGCACCGATCTAAGCCCTTGATGCATCCCCCTCATCCACTTCCCCATAACACAAAGAGGGACACACACTGTCTTTCTCTTTCCAGGGAGAGGAAACCACGGCAGAAGGAGACTAAGTAACTTACCCCAGGTCACACAACCAGTCGATGGAGCTGGGATTCAAAATCAAGTATTCCAGTTCCAGGAACTGTCTTCTTGTCCACCACCCTGCCCACCCAGCACCCACTGAATTCTAGGCATTGAACACAGCACTGTGCACAACAACCTCACGCAGGAGACAGACAAGAGCCCATTCTACAGATGAGAAATCTGGTGTTTGCGCAGGTTGAGCTTCTTACCCAAAGCTACCTGCTAGTAAAGGATGGGGATAGACTAGCTCATCTTCAAATCTGTGCATGACCAGGACCCCTCTCCACCCTTCTGCTCCCCATCTCTACCAGTCAGCACAAGACCTGAAACATAATAGGCACTTAGTTACTATTAGATGGGGCTTCCCAGATGGCACCATGGTAAAGAACCTTCCTGCCAATGCAGGAGACTCAGGAGAAGACGGTTCAGTCCTTGGGTTGGGAAGATCCCCTGGAGAAGGAAATCACAACCCACTCCAGTATTCTTGTCAGAAGAATCCCATGAACAGAGGAGTCTGGCAGGCTACAGTCCATGGGGTCACAAAGAGTCAGACACATTTACTATTTGCTGAATGAATGAATAAATGAATGGATAATTTCTTACTACCCTTATTATGGGGCTCTTTCTCTCTTGTATCTCTGTGTCCTCTCCCTGTCTTTCTCTCTTGGATCTTTCCTTTCAGCACATGATTTTCATAATACTGTCCCTTGAAAAAAAAAAAAAAAAGATTTTTCTCTTGTCCCTAGATCCTCATGTGGTTACTGATTCCTTTTGATTCCTCTCTCTTTCATTCTTTACATTCATCTTCTTTAAAGATGTGTTTACACTTGCTTCTTCTCCTTCCTCTCTGACCATCAGTCTTGAGCCCTTTGTCATCTGGCTTTTCTTTTCCACCCACAACCATTCCTGCAGGGACTATTCCTTCTAAGGTCACATCCATCATTCATTTGCTCAATCAATATTTATTGAGTGCCTGCTGTATGTGAGGCAAGACAGCTAGAGCATGGAAAAAGTCATTCATGAGCTGTTAACCTCTTGCAACTCAGGAAGACACAAATAAAACATGTCAGGAGAGGTGAAATAAGGAATGTGAGTGAGGGCTATAAGTTCCTTGTGAGAGTGACAGCAGCAGGTCCTGAGTCTGGCAGGTGACCTCTCCTATTGCTGTACAACCCCATAGGAAGCCTGGGGGACCTGGGAAGCTGTACCTATATCAGCCAGCTTCCTTGATTACTTCCCATTTTCGTGTATCTGTCTCCAGAAGTTAATATATCCTTTTCTATCTAAATAGGTCTGTTGGCAGTTTTATACCCATCATTATGACAATAATTCTTCCAGTTTCCTCCATCTCCACTAATTTCTTGATAATCCATCCACTCCTTAAATATTGGTATTCCTGAAGCTTCCATTACAGGGATTGCTAAGATCCTTTCTGTGTGTCTACATAGTAAAAATTATTTTCATATTATTAAATATTTATTTGCCAAAACTTTCATATTCTCATGAGAGTATGGTGCAGTTTTCCAAAAACCACATGACACGTATGCTCGTATTATACACTCGTGTTTTGCAGACCTTTCTAAGGCATCAGGTTTGAGGTATACATACATTCATTGTCAAAGATTATCTCTGTTTGTCTCACAATTTCCACTGTTTTATTAGCTATCTTTGGTTATATCTGCTTAATAGCTGTAATTTCATTACCATCCAATAAATTGTTCGTTTGAAGTCTGCAAGTTCCCCTTGTACTTACTCAGACACACCAAACCACCCTGTGTTGTCCTGTTTTGTAATAATACTTAGAAAATAATTTCAAAATAATTTCTAGAAAATTTAAATCTTATTTAAAGTTTCTGTTATTTTATAACTTAGGATGGGGCTTCCCATGTGGCTCAGTGGTAAAAGAATCTGCCTGCCAATGCAGGAGATACAGGAGTCACGGAGACACAGGTTCAATCCCTGGGTCGGGAAGACCCCCTAGGCTAGGAAACGGCAACACACTCCAGTATTCTTGCCTGGAAAATGTCATGGACAGGGGAGCCTGGTGGGCTGAGACTGCAACAAGTCGAACCCGACTGAGCATGCACTCATTCCCCTTTTAATATTTACTTTAAAATAAATGAACATTTATAATATATCTGTCTTCTGTTTAGGGATAGAGCATTAGCTTTAAAAAATCTAGACAATTCACCTCCTCCAACCCAGAGCCGAAACATCCGTGATTAAAACTGCTGAGAAAAATGAAACTAATATATCAGACAATTCTGACTCATGGAAGAGAGGAATCTTCTGCAAAGAAACTAGGTAAAAATACAAATAAAGCTACAGCAAAACACGAACAAAGTTACTTTAGTTCCCTCAGCTTCACAGATGATAATAATTTATCTTTCTGTGTTCTAGAGAATACAGCATTTTAGAATATTACTGTGATGGCAGTTGAATTAGAATATCTTTATAAAGCCAATCATTTGGAATTTAAAGAAAAAGGAATTACATGAATTAGACATAGACAAAACAAGTGCCTTAAAAGCCAAAAAAAAAATTGGTTTATTACAGTTTTTCATGGTTTAAATGGAAAAGTCACTCAAATGTGCTACAGGATAAGTTATCACATTTCATTTCCTGGGGAAGGAAAACGGTAGCTCAGGGGCCAGTAAAGCCTTCCACCACTGACATTACTGTGTGTGCCTGCTGGAGGATGAGTCAGCAAAAGAAATCACAGCATTGCCCGTTTCCAACAATACAGTAACCTTTGGCGTCAAAGAAGTTAGTTGCAAACATGAAGACTGAGTCAGCCAGTCAAATATGGAACTGTAGTTTTGCCTGACAAATTGACAGATATGGCAGGATTTGCAGTTTTGCTTGTATTCTGGTATCAGCACTAACTCATCATCCAAGAAGATCTTGCCACAGGGGTGCTGAAGTATTCAAAGTGCTGACTAACCTATGAATCTTGGCATGTGTTCTTACTGAAAGCACAAATGAACTGATGGGTGAAATGGATGGTCCCTTTGCACAAATTTAAAAAGTGGTACCAAGCTGTACCAACAGTACTTGTGTTTCTCACTGCTACACACTCATAAATAAAAGCCAATTCACTTAAGAACGGTACTGATGAAGCAGGAACAAAAAACAAAACACGGTATTAAATTTACATCCTTTCTAATACTCTGAGTGACAAGATGGGAAATGTGTACAAAGCCACTTCTTTGCAGAAAACAAACCAACCCTTCTGCATTTAATTCATAAGCCGAATCCAAAAACTTTTCTCAGAAGATGCTATTTTTACTTCAGCAATTGACCTACTGACAAACCTGAAGAATGAAGCCAGCCTGTCATTTCAAGAAAAGAAAAATCTTATTGGATTTATTGCTGGCAATAAAATTTGAGTTTTCAAGTAAAAAAGTAGACAGGAAACTAGTGTCTATGACAGGAGTTTGACAGCTTTCCAACACTTAAAGATGTTTCCGATGAGTTTGATAGCGATATTAATGTGTATTTTTAAATACTGGATAATAGAGTGTGCCAATACTGAGAAGGTCTGAGTCAGTCATTGACTGTTTCCCAAATTATTATTATTTACTGATATATTATGTTACAAAATAATGCAGGGCTAAAAGATCCACTTAAATTTCAAGACAGACTGAAAGATTTTAAGGTAACAGAATATTTAAAATTCATTGACATGGTTTCGATTTCATACCACAACTGATCTTTCAGGAAATGCCACTCACTGGGTTTTCAAATAATATCAAAGATGAATATCCAAAATTATCTGAAAATGGTCATCAAAATATTTCTCCCTCCACCAACTACATCTCTGTGTGAGGCTGAGTTATCTTCATATACCTCAATGAACGCATCATATTAAAACAGATTAAAAGTGGAAGCAGATATAAGGACACTGCTTTCCATCAACCCAAATGCTACAGAAATTTGCAAAAATGTACAACAAGGGCATTTTTTATATGTAGTTTTGTTTTGGAAAAAATAGGCATTTTAATAAAAATTTTATTAATGTTAACATGTAGGAGATTTACTGTTACCATTTAAAATAAATCTTTTTAAATTCCTCTGCTTTCATTCTTAAAATTGCAAATGTTCATAGATACAACCCACATAAACAAAATCTCTCTGAGGTCCTCAGTAATTTTCCTTATAAGCATTATATTATATTTAATCATCACAGCTCAATGACGTTCAGTCCAGTTCAGTTCAGTCGCTCAGTCATGTCCGACTCTTTGCGACCCATGAACTGCAGCACGCCAGGCCTCCCTGTCCATCACCAACTCCCAGAGTTCACTAAGACTCAGTCAGGTCCATCGAGTCAGTGATGCCATCCAGCCATCTCATCCTCTGTCGTCCCCTTTTCCTCTTGCCTCCAAGCATCAGAGTCTTTTCCAATGAGTCAACTCTTCGCATGAGGTGCCCAAAGTACTGGAGTTTCAGCTTTAGCATCATTCTTTCCAAAGAAATCCCAGGACTGATCTCCTTCAGAATGGACTGGT
>SJYW01044202.1:0-10396 GCA_006410735.1 Raphicerus campestris
TCATTTCAGAATTAAAAGACACATGTTAAGTATCTATAAGTGCCAAAAGTTGGAAACAATCAAGGTGCCTTCAGTAGAGGAGAAATCAACTGTGGTACATCCAGACAATGGATTATTATTCAGTGCTAAAAAAGAAATGAGGTATCAAGCCAAGACATGAATAAAACTTGAATGCATATTGCTGAGTGAAAAAAGCCAATCAGGAAAGCTAAATACTATATAATTCCAACTACATGACATTCTGGGAAAGGCTAAACTATGGAAATAATAAAGAGAATCAATGGTTCCAGGGGGAAAGGGAGGAGTGGGGAGTAAAAGGATGAATAGCTGGAGCACAGAGGATTTTTAGAGCACTGAAAATACTGTGTACAAATGCCATCATGATGGATATACATCATTATACATTCATTCAAACCCATAAATGTATAACACCAAGAATGAACCCTAAGGTAAACTCTGGACTTTGGGTGATTATGTGTCAGTGTAGGTTCAACCTTGTTAAAAATGTGCCATTCTGGTGAGTAAAGTCAATATTGAGGGATATTATGCGTGTGTGGGGCAGGCAGTATAAAGAAAAATATCTTTGCACTTGCCTCTCAATTTCTGTTGTAACCTAGAAATACCTTAAGAAAATAAAATCTTAAATCAAAATAATTAAATGTTAAATGCTATTCAAACATTTAAAAAAGAATGCATGCCATATGCTTTGTAAACCTAGAGATATTTATTTAAATAAGTTAAAGTCTTGGTCCCTAGCACTGGCCAATGAATAAGGAGTTCAGAATTCTGAATTCAAGATCTCTGAGACTACGGATCTATGTGACAAGTTGGCTATCATTTCTGGGCCTTAGTTGATTCATTTATAAAATGGGGGTAGGGAGAAGAGGATTAGTTGAGTTTTAGGAACATTCTGTCAAGCTATGATGTAACATCATTCACTAATAGCTTAGCATTTGGCATATTAAAATCTCCTCCATGTCCATGGCGACAAGTTATTAGTCCAGGAGTCTGAAAATGGGCAGGGTACCCCTTTGTCATCCCTCCTCATCAGTAAAATCGTTTATTGAGAGCTAAAATTTGATAGCCACCATGCTAGGTAATTCTCTGGTAGCTCAGATGGTAAAGAATCTGACTGCAGTGTGGGAGACCAGGGTTTCATCCCTGGGTCAGGAAGATCCCCTGGAGAAGTGAATGGCCACCCAGTCCAGTATTCTTGTCTGGATAATCCCATGGACAGAGGAGCCTGGTGGGCTACAGTCCATGGGGTCGCAAAGAGTCAGACACGACTGAGCAACTTTCACTTTCACGCTAGGTAATTATCATCCATTATCTCATCTATTCTTAAAAACAGCTCTGTGAAGTAGAATATATTACTTTCTTTCTAAACAGAAAAACAGCTGAGGCACAGAAACTCTAAGTGATTTGTCTGAGCCCCACAGCTAGTAAGGGGTAATGTCATTCAACCCGGTCAGCCTGCTCCCAAAGCCCATGCTCAAAACCATCACACTGCACGGCCTCCTTGTGATTCCCACTGTATCACCTGACAAACTGGGAAAGACAGACATAGATCTGCTCCAGGTGGCCTCTGCAGTCCCTACCACGCTAACTGTCTAGGGTGCCGGGGGCCTGCATTGAGTGGGAATGCCATGCTGCTAATGGAAGAAAATGTAATTATAGAACATAATTACAGTGTATCATATTCTGTAATTACACTGACAGTATTTAATATAGAACATATTCCAAAGCTAAATGGAATGGAAACACCCCCAAACAGAACAGTCAGAGCTGCTAAGGACCTGTGTCTCAACATGAGGGTATCATAGGATCTCTGTATCACACTCCCCTGCTTTGTGGAAAATACCATCATCCACCCAACGCCCGCACCCCAGACATGATGCTCTCCAGCCCTCATCCCCACATCCCATACACCTGGCCTCTCAAATCTGCCCCATTCCCCCAAATCCACTGCTTCTCCTACTTCAGACCATCGTCCACCCACGGCCCACACCCTAGACTTGCTTTCCAGCCCTCATCCCCACATCCCATAGACTTTGCTCTCAAATCTGCCCCATCCTCCCCCAACCCCAAATCCATAGCTCTCCTACTTCAGAAACTCTCGTCACTCTTCTACTTGGTTTTTACAACTTCCAGCAGGTCTTTCTGCTCCCTGAGATGCCCGAAGGGCCAGCCTCCACACTGCAGGAAAGAGAACCACCCCAAGAGGTAGATCTGATCACATCATTCTTGACTCAACACTTTTCAGTGGCTGCGCATTGCTGAGGCTAGACCCTTTGCTCTGCACTTAGGGTCTTGGTGATCTGGCCTCTGACCCCATCTCTGGCCTCACCTCCTGATATCTGCCTCAGACCCCTGTGCTCCAGCTGTTCGGAACAAGCCACACAGATTCTGGAATCTCAGTTCTCCCAGTTGTGAATGTTATTCTTTGCCTGAAATGCTCTTATCTAACTCACACTTATCCTTCAGGAGTAGCCCACATCCTACTGGGTTGGGTACCACTGATACAGGCTCCCACAGCATCTTCCCGCAGAAAGCTCACCCCACTGCATTGTACTTACTGCTTTCTTCTCTGCCTGCCCATTGAGACTAGGAACGATCTGAGGGCAAACACCATGTTTTGCTTTGTTTTGCTTTCTGTATTCCCCCATACCCAGCATGATGCCTGGCGTAGTGTTCCCTGTTTCTTGAATGAGAGAGTGAATGAATGACACATTCAAAGAATCGCATGAAAGCAGTGATGTTTGTACTTCCATGACCGTCTATAAGGACAAACAAAGAATTATAGAGGGTCACAAAGAGAAAAATTTAGACCTTACTTTCATTTTAGAGATGAGGAGAAAAGAGCACCAAAGAAATTAAAAATTACCCAAGATCACATAGCAAGTATATGGCAAGTCTAGGAAAGAAAAGAAGCTTTTTCAATTCCAAGTTGAGCACTGTGTCATAGTATGATAAAATATTTACCTATATATAGCCAAAGATCTGGGCTACAGAGAAAGGGTGTTTGAAAAAGTAAAAAAATGTTAATAACAGAAAACATTCAGGTGAAAAATAAACCACAAGTTTGTGAGGGCTGTAATACTTGGCATCACAACCCTTATGGTTTTCTTTGTCTAATTTCAAAAAGAGAAAAGAAATTCATTTTTCACTTATATGCAGGTTCCACTGGGCTTTCTCACAGTCACTGTTTGCCCTTGACATATGTATGTATGTGCTAGAAAGAAAACAAGACAAGGGAAGCAGATGCAGAAATCATATCCCCATTTCATTGGAAAAGATGAACTCATTCAAGAATCTGTTTATTTAAAATACCAAATATCTACTTGCCCTTATGAAATACCCCAGAGACCAAAAAATTCAAGAACTACATTTGCACAACACTGGGCTCTCTCTTCTTCCTCAGCAAGTCTTGTGTTTATTCATTCAGCAGTTATTTATTGAGTCCCAACTGTGTGTCAGGCACCGGGATAGCAGCAATGGATGAAACAGAATCCCTGCCTTCATTGAGTCTCCATTTCAGGGGCTGTGTTGCTGGCTGAGAAGCCACCTGCCACTGCAGCCAGCCAGCCAGGGATCTATTCTCAGCTCTGCCACCAACTGGCTGTTGGTCACTTGGCTTCAGTTTCTTAAACTTCAGTTTCTTAAATGGGGATATAATTAGACCCCACCTCACAGTGCTACAGTGAGGACCAAATGAGGCATTCAAGTGAAGGGCTTATAACTCTGTAACATCAAATCCCAATATGATGTTACAAAATCCCAATTTTCCACCCACATGCCTTCAGAGAGAGAGAGAGACGTAGACTGCTAAGACAGCTAGAGTCTCAGTAAGGGTGCAGTCCAGCCCTCCTCCATCTTATTTTACAGAGAAACGGCATTTCAGAGGAGACAGTATGGTGATACAGCATACTGGGGTCAGAGCCTAAGCTATACTCTGATCCAAGGCCACCCCCATGTGCATGACCCCAGAGACCTGTGGCCTGGCACAGTTCAGCTCTGACCCTGGACCTTCCCAGCTTTGATATTCTAGGCAATTCAGTCGCTCTGAATCTCCATTTTCCCAATGGAGAATGGGTATGATAATGTTACTAATGATGACAATATTAGTAATAATAATTCTTCCTTCACAGCGGGGAGGCTTTAATGAGACAGGTTGTGATAAAGGTGTAGTAACTATAAAGGGCTATGCTGTCCAATACAATAGTCACTATGAGTGATTATGGGCTTCTGGGCAGCTCAGCTTGTGAAGAATCTGCCTGCAATGCAGGATACCCTGGTTCGATTCCTGGATCAGGAAGTTCCCCTGAAGAAGGGATAGGCTGCCCACTCCAGTATTCTTGAGTTTTCCTGGTGGATCAGATGGTAAAGAACCTGCCTGCAATGCAGGAGACCTGGGTTCGATCCCTGGATTGAGAAGATCCCCTGGAGGAGGGCCAGGCAACGCACTCCAGTATTCTTGCCTGGAGAATCCCCACGGATAGAGGAGCCTGGCTGGCTATAGCATATGGGGCCGCAAGGAGTTGGACACAACTGAGCAACTAAGCACAGCACACACAGCGCATGAGTGGCTGCAACACTTAAAACGTGGCTGGTATGACTGAGGAACTGAATCTTTAACTTCAGTTAAGTTAAATTTAAAAATAAAAACTAATATTCAATTTAATTGGTGGGAAACATCTAAGTATTCACAGTTTCGGGATGTGAGTCTTTCAGTTGTCTATTTTACAAACTCTTAATATAGATCAAGTGTTTCTGATGAAAATTTAGCATCCAAATTGAAATGTAAAAGTATAAAATACTACAGGATTTCAAATTCTTAGTATTAAAAACAGTATCCCAATAATTTTTGGACTAGTTACAAGTTGAAATTATAATCTTTTGGATATACGAGTTTTAATAAAATTTAAATGAATTTCATCTTTTCACAGTTTTTTGATGCAGCTACTGGGAAATTTTTAATTTCCTATTGTCTCACTTGATAGGTCTGTCAAACAGCATTAGTAGAGTGTCATACTCATGGGAGTGGATATCTTCCCTCCTCTCCTTGCCTCCTGGCTATTGTTAAGAGTCCTGGATGGGAAACTGGACCATTTCGGACCATTTGGTCACAGCCAGTAAAACCAACTCTGGTTGTATTAACCAAACAGAGAAGGATGAGAATATCTGTGGGCCCTAAGGGAAAGCTGAAGCAGCAGACCTGGGAAAAGACGCAGGACAGGACCCCGGGAGAAAGAGGCAAAGGTGCTTCCTGCCTCCTGGACGCAGGGCTGTTTTCAATCTTCACGTCAGACTCCAAGGAAAAAGAATCTAATTGCCTAAATGTGCTTCATTTGCCAGCCCCTAGGCTGGGGAATGGTCGGGGGATGGGAAGGGACTTTGATTGACAGACCCACTATGATAGTAGTTAGTAGAGAAGAATCAGTTTCCCAGGCTTCCCCGTTGGCCCAACAGTAAAGAATCCACCTGCAACACAGAGACACGGGTTCAATCCCCAGGTGGGGAAGATTCTCTGGAGCAGGGCACAGCAACCCACTCTAGTATTCTTGCCTGGAGAATCCCATAGACAGAGGAGCCTGGTGGGCTACAGTCCATAGGGTCACAAAAAGTAGGACACACCTGAGGCAGCTGAACACACATGCACGTAGTCAGCTCCCCAAGGGAGGAGCAGGGTGCTAGAGGAAGAAAAAGAGATCTCAGGCGGGCAAGAGCCACAGACGTCACTTAGCACAGTGGCCTGGGATAAGTAAACGCTTAGGAGCTGAGTGAGTGAGTAAGGAGTAAGGGGTGGGTGAGTCTGTGCTCTGACACTGTCACTCCATCTCTTTAGGCCTCCATTTCCTCAACCAGAAAAAGAAGGAGGGGTGTACATGCTGGATTCCCTCCCTCTGTGAAACTGTCACGATTGCCTCAGCTCTTGCTCCTCTCAGGGCTGGACCCCATCTGGAGAAACTGGGTGGGCTCTGTACCGTTTGGAAGGAGAAGGCTCAGTTTTGACTACAGCCCATCCTCCCATTCCACTCTCACCCCATCCTGGCACTGCAATTCTGCCATTCTCTCATGTGTACCTGAGAAACCTCTGCCACATTCTTGTTCTCTTACTCTCATTCATAGCTTTGCTGCAAAATTTTTTAAAAAAATCAAGAGCTGGCATGTTTAGAGAAAACCCTTTAGTCTAATTGATTAGAAATTGCTAATTCAGCAAAACCAAAGTCTGAGGAAGAGAACTTAATTCCTGGCACGATCCCTCCTGTTAAAAGGGAAAGAAAAGATGGTTTCGAGCTTTATTTTAAAAAACACATCCTACCAGCCCCAATTACATTCTTTGGTGAACCACTTCCTCATCTGTTTGCAAAACTGCTGCTTTGAAAGAGATACCTGGATGAATTTTATGGTATGTAAATTATACTTCAGTCAATAATGGCCTGGCTGTCTTGAGAAAGGGTCAAGGGATGACATTGCAATGTCTAGAAAAAACTGAGAAACTGGAGGATCCAAGAAAGTCATAAAAATGATAAACTGGATATTGCAACATTTAAACTGATTTGTCAGAAATTACACATATCACGTGTCTAACCCTAAGCCAACCAAAAATGAACAGATCAACTCTGATAAAGATATAAAAACTGAGGTTATTCCCGCCTTTAGGAGCTCTCTTTACCCCTTCTCAGTATTTATGCTGAGGGCTTTGTATCTTCATCCTTTAAAATAAAATTTGCCTGCATGTGTATGTGTTGAGTTTGTGGAATTCATTCTTTAACTCTGTTAACAGAACCCTGTTTCTCATTTCATTATCATGCCAATATGTTTGTTAAAAGTGAAGTGGCATAATATGAACTTTTGGAAAGCAGAAGATACCTGTACAAACACCAGAGTATATACTAGTAAATACTGTGGTGTTAGAGAAGACTCTTGAGAGTCTCTTGGACTGCAAGGAGATCCAATCAGCCCATCCTAAAGGAGATCAGTCCTGGGTGTTCATTGGAGGGACTGATGTTGAAGCTGAAACTCTAGTACTTTGGCTGCCTGATGAGAAGAGATGATTCATTGGAAAAGACCCTGAAGCTGGGAAAGATTGAGGGCAGGAGGAGAAGGGGACAACAGAGGATGAGATGGTTGGATGGCATCACCGACTCGATGGACATGGGTTTGGGTGGACTCCGGGAGTTCGTGATGGACAGGGAGGCCTTGTGTGCTGTGGTTCATGGGGTCACAAAGAGTTGGACACAACTGAGCAACTGAACTGNAATTCTCTGGTAGCTCAGATGGTAAAGAATCTGACTGCAGTGTGGGAGACCAGGGTTTCATCCCTGGGTCAGGAAGATCCCCTGGAGAAGTGAATGGCCACCCAGTCCAGTATTCTTGTCTGGATAATCCCATGGACAGAGGAGCCTGGTGGGCTACAGTCCATGGGGTCGCAAAGAGTCAGACACGACTGAGCAACTTTCACTTTCACGCTAGGTAATTATCATCCATTATCTCATCTATTCTTAAAAACAGCTCTGTGAAGTAGAATATATTACTTTCTTTCTAAACAGAAAAACAGCTGAGGCACAGAAACTCTAAGTGATTTGTCTGAGCCCCACAGCTAGTAAGGGGTAATGTCATTCAACCCGGTCAGCCTGCTCCCAAAGCCCATGCTCAAAACCATCACACTGCACGGCCTCCTTGTGATTCCCACTGTATCACCTGACAAACTGGGAAAGACAGACATAGATCTGCTCCAGGTGGCCTCTGCAGTCCCTACCACGCTAACTGTCTAGGGTGCCGGGGGCCTGCATTGAGTGGGAATGCCATGCTGCTAATGGAAGAAAATGTAATTATAGAACATAATTACAGTGTATCATATTCTGTAATTACACTGACAGTATTTAATATAGAACATATTCCAAAGCTAAATGGAATGGAAACACCCCCAAACAGAACAGTCAGAGCTGCTAAGGACCTGTGTCTCAACATGAGGGTATCATAGGATCTCTGTATCACACTCCCCTGCTTTGTGGAAAATACCATCATCCACCCAACGCCCGCACCCCAGACATGATGCTCTCCAGCCCTCATCCCCACATCCCATACACCTGGCCTCTCAAATCTGCCCCATTCCCCCAAATCCACTGCTTCTCCTACTTCAGACCATCGTCCACCCACGGCCCACACCCTAGACTTGCTTTCCAGCCCTCATCCCCACATCCCATAGACTTTGCTCTCAAATCTGCCCCATCCTCCCCCAACCCCAAATCCATAGCTCTCCTACTTCAGAAACTCTCGTCACTCTTCTACTTGGTTTTTACAACTTCCAGCAGGTCTTTCTGCTCCCTGAGATGCCCGAAGGGCCAGCCTCCACACTGCAGGAAAGAGAACCACCCCAAGAGGTAGATCTGATCACATCATTCTTGACTCAACACTTTTCAGTGGCTGCGCATTGCTGAGGCTAGACCCTTTGCTCTGCACTTAGGGTCTTGGTGATCTGGCCTCTGACCCCATCTCTGGCCTCACCTCCTGATATCTGCCTCAGACCCCTGTGCTCCAGCTGTTCGGAACAAGCCACACAGATTCTGGAATCTCAGTTCTCCCAGTTGTGAATGTTATTCTTTGCCTGAAATGCTCTTATCTAACTCACACTTATCCTTCAGGAGTAGCCCACATCCTACTGGGTTGGGTACCACTGATACAGGCTCCCACAGCATCTTCCCGCAGAAAGCTCACCCCACTGCATTGTACTTACTGCTTTCTTCTCTGCCTGCCCATCGAGACTAGGAACGATCTGAGGGCAAACACCATGTTTTGCTTTGTTTTGCTTTCTGTATTCCCCCATACCCAGCATGATGCCTGGCGTAGTGTTCCCTGTTTCTTGAATGAGAGAGTGAATGAATGACACATTCAAAGAATCGCATGAAAGCAGTGATGTTTGTACTTCCATGACCGTCTATAAGGACAAACAAAGAATTATAGAGGGTCACAAAGAGAAAAATTTAGACCTTACTTTCATTTTAGAGATGAGGAGAAAAGAGCACCAAAGAAATTAAAAATTACCCAAGATCACATAGCAAGTATATGGCAAGTCTAGGAAAGAAAAGAAGCTTTTTCAATTCCAAGTTGAGCACTGTGTCATAGTATGATAAAATATTTACCTATATATAGCCAAAGATCTGGGCTACAGAGAAAGGGTGTTTGAAAAAGTAAAAAAATGTTAATAACAGAAAACATTCAGGTGAAAAATAAACCACAAGTTTGTGAGGGCTGTAATACTTGGCATCACAACCCTTATGGTTTTCTTTGTCTAATTTCAAAAAGAGAAAAGAAATTCATTTTTCACTTATATGCAGGTTCCACTGGGCTTTCTCACAGTCACTGTTTGCCCTTGACATATGTATGTATGTGCTAGAAAGAAAACAAGACAAGGGAAGCAGATGCAGAAATCATATCCCCATTTCATTGGAAAAGATGAACTCATTCAAGAATCTGTTTATTTAAAATACCAAATATCTACTTGCCCTTATGAAATACCCCAGAGACCAAAAAATTCAAGAACTACATTTGCACAACACTGGGCTCTCTCTTCTTCCTCAGCAAGTCTTGTGTTTATTCATTCAGCAGTTATTTATTGAGTCCCAACTGTGTGTCAGGCACCGGGATAGCAGCAATGGATGAAACAGAATCCCTGCCTTCATTGAGTCTCCATTTCAGGGGCTGTGTTGCTGGCTGAGAAGCCACCTGCCACTGCAGCCAGCCAGCCAGGGATCTATTCTCAGCTCTGCCACCAACTGGCTGTTGGTCACTTGGCTTCAGTTTCTTAAACTTCAGTTTCTTAAATGGGGATATAATTAGNCCACCTGCCACTGCAGCCAGCCAGCCAGGGATCTATTCTCAGCTCTGCCACCAACTGGCTGTTGGTCACTTGGCTTCAGTTTCTTAAACTTCAGTTTCTTAAATGGGGATATAATTAGACCCCACCTCACAGTGCTACAGTGAGGACCAAATGAGGCATTCAAGTGAAGGGCTTATAACTCTGTAACATCAAATCCCAATATGATGTTACAAAATCCCAATTTTCCACCCACATGCCTTCAGAGAGAGAGAGAGACGTAGAATGCTAAGACAGCTAGAGTCTCAGTAAGGGTGCAGTCCAGCCCTCCTCCATCTTATTTTACAGAGAAACGGCATTTCAGAGGAGACAGTATGGTGATACAGCATACTGGGGTCAGAGCCTAAGCTATACTCTGATCCAAGGCCACCCCCATGTGCATGACCCCAGAGACCTGTGGCCTGGCACAGTTCAGCTCTGACCCTGGACCTTCCCAGCTTTGATATTCTAGGCAATTCAGTCGCTCTGAATCTCCATTTTCCCAATGGAGAATGGGTATGATAATGTTACTAATGA
>SJYW01044217.1:0-12879 GCA_006410735.1 Raphicerus campestris
GGCCCACTTGACTTCACATTCCAAGATGTCTGGCTCTAGATTAATGATCACATCATCATGATTATCTGGGTCGTGAAGAACACCCCAATACACATATTAATCAAATTAACAAAGGTCAAACACAAAGAACACATATTACAAGCAGCAAGGGAAAAACAAATAACACACAAGGGTATTCCCTTAAGGATAATAGCCTAACTTTCCATACAAACACTTCAGGCCACAAGGGAATGGCAAGACATACCTAAAATGATAAAAGAGTAAATCCTAAAACCCAGATCACTGTACCTAGCAAGGATATCATTCAAATATGAAGGAGAAATCAAAAATGTTCTAGATAAGCAAGAGCTGAGAGAATTCAGCACCACCAAACCAGCTCTTCAAAAAATACTAAAGTATCTTCTCTAGACAGGAACACAGAAAAGGTGTATAAACTTAAACCCAAAACAGCAATGCAAATGGCAACAGAATCATACTTATCAATAATTATCTTAAATGTAATTAGATTAAAGGCCCCAACCAGATGAAGACTGGCTGAATGGATAAAAAAACAAGATCCCTTTATATGCTCTCTACAAGAGACCCATCTCAAAACAAGGGACACATACAAACTGAAAGTGCAGGGCTGGAAAAAGTTATTTCACTCAAATGGAGACCAAACAAAAAAAAGCAACAGTAGCAGTACTTTTATCAGATAGAATAGACTTTCAAATAAAGGCTGTGAGAAGAGACAAAGAAGGGTACTACATAATGATCATAGGGTCAATCCAAGAAGAAGATATAAAAATTATAAATATATATGCACCCAACATAGGAGCACCACAATATGTAAGGCAAATGCTAACAAGTATGAGAGGGGCAATTAACAGGAACACAGTAATAGTGGGAGATTTTAATACCCCACACACACCAATGGATAGATCTACTAAATGTAAAATTAGCAAGGAAACACAAACTTTAAATGATACAATGGACTGGTTAGACATAATATCTATAGGACATTTCACCCTAAAACAATGAATTTCCCTTTTTTCTCAAGTGCACATGGAATCTTCTCCAGGATAGATCACATCCTGAGCCATAAATCTAGCCTTGCTAAATTCAAAACATTGAAATGATTCCAATCATCTTTTCTGATCACAATATAGTAATATTAGATGTCAATTACAGGAGAAAACCTATTAAAAATTCAACATATGGAGGCTAAACAACACACTTCTGAATAACCAACAAATCACAGAAGAAATTTAAAAAAATCAAAATATGCATAGAAATGAATATAAAGGAAAACACAGCAACCCAAAACCTATGGGTCACTGTAAAAGCAGTGCTAAAGGGAAGGTTCATAGCAATACAAGCTTACCTCAAGAAACAAGAAAGAAGTCACATAAATTACCTAACTCTACTCCTAAAGCAACTAGGAAAGGAAGAAATGAAGAATCCCAGTGTTAAGTAGAAGGGAAGAAATCATAAAAATTGGGGCAGAAATAAATGCAAAATAAACAAAAGAGACCATAACAAAAATCAAGACAAAAGCTGTTTCTTTGAGAAGATATATAAGATAGACAAGCCATTAGACAGACTCATCAAGAAACAAAGGGAGAAAAATCAAATCAACAAAATTAGAAATGAAAACAGAGTCATCACAACATACAACAGAGAAATACAAAGGGTCATAAGAGACTACTACCAGCAACTATATGCCTATAAAATGGATAACTTGGAGGGAATGGACAATTTCTTAGAAAAATATAACTTTCCAAAACTGAACCAGAAAGAAATAGAAAATCTTAACAGATCCATCACAAGCACGGAAATCGAAACTATAATCAGAAATCTTCCAGCAAACAAAAGCCCAGCACCAGACAGCTTCACAGCTGAATTCTACCAAAAACTGAGAGAAGACCTAACACCTATCCTACTCAAACTCTTCCAAAAAATTGCAGAGGAAGGCAAACTTCCAAACTCATTCTATGAGGCCACCGTCACCCTAGTACCAAAACCTGACAAAGATGCCACAATAAAAGAAAATGACAGGCCAATATCACTGATGAACATAGATGCAAAAATCCTTAACAAAATTCTAGAAAACAGAATCCAACAACATATTAAAAAGATCATACCTCATGACCAAGAGGGCTTTATACCAGGGATGCAAGGATTCTTTAATATCCACAAGTCAATCAATGTAATATACCATATTAACAAATTGAAAGATTAAAAAAAATATGATTATCTCAATTGATGTAGAGAAAGCCTTTGGGAAAATTCAGCATCTATTTATAATAAAAAAAAACCTCCAGAAAAAGCAGGCATAGAAGTAACATACCTTAACATATTAAAAGCTATATATATTAATCCCACCACAAACATTATCCTCAATGGTGAAAAATTGAAAGGATTTCCCCTAAAGTCAGGAACAAGACAAGTGTGACCACTCTCATCACTACTATTCAACATAGTTTTGGAAGTTTTAGCCACAACAATTTGAGAAGAAAAATAAATAAATGGAATTCAGATTGGAAAAGAAGTAAAACTCTCACTGTTTGCACATGATATGATCCTCTGTATAGAAAACCCTGAGGACTCCATCAGAAAATTACTACAGCTGCTGCTGCTGCTAAGTTGCTTCAGTCATGTCTGACTCTATGTGACCCATGGACTGCAGCCTACCAGGCTCCTCCTCCTCCAGCCATGGGATTTTCCCGGCAACAGTACATTTTCCTACTGGAGCCAGTCAATGAATATAGTAAAGTTACAGGATATAAAATTAACAAACAGAAATCCCTTGCATTCCTATACACTAACCGTGAGAAAACACAAAGATATATTAAGGAAACAATCCCATTCACCATTGAGGTAAAAAAAAAATAAATAAAGTACTTAGGCATAAATCTACCTAAAGAAAGAAAAGACCTATACAGAGAAAACTATAAAACCCTGATTAAAGAAATCAAAGATGACACAAATAGATGGAGAAATATAACATGTTCATGGATCGGAAGAAATAATATATTGAAAATGAGTATAAAACACAAAGCAATCTACAGACTCTATGCAAACACTGTCAAGCTACCAATGGTATTTTTCAGAGAACTAGAACAAATAATTTCACAATTTGTGTGGAACTACAGAAAACGTCGAATAGCCAAAGCAACCTTGTGAAAGAAGAATGGAACTGGAGGAATCAATCTGCCTGACTTCAGGCTCTACCACAAAGTTAGTCATCAAGACAATATAGTAAAGGCACAAAGACAGAAATATAAATCAATGAAACAAAATAGAAAGCCCAGAGATAAATCCATGCACTTATGGACACCTTATCTTTGACAAAGAAGACAAGAATATACAATGGATTAAAGACAATCTCTTTAACAAGAGGTGCTAGGAAAACTGGTCAACCACTTGTAAGAGAATGAAACTAGAACACTTTCTAACACCATACACAAAAATAAACTCGATATGGATTAAGGATCTAGACATAAGACCAGAAACTATAAAACTTCTAGAGGAAAACAGGCAAAACACTCTCCGACATAAATCACAGAAGGATCCTCTATGACCCACCTCCCAGAGTAATGGAAATAAAAGCAAAAATAAATGAATAGGGCCAAATTAAATTTAAAAGCTTTTGCACAACAAAGGTAAGTATAAGCAATGTGAAAAGACAGCCTTCAGAATAGGAGGAAATAATAGCAAACAAAGCAGCTGACAAAGAAATAATCTCAAAAATATACAAGCAGCTCCTGTAGCTCAAATCCAGCAAAAGAAATGACCAATTCAAAAAATGGGCCAAGCTAAACAGACATTTCTCCAAAGAAGACATACAGATGGCTAACAAACACATGAAAAGATGTTCAACATCATGCATTATCAGAGAAATGCAAATCAAAACCATAATTAGGTACCATCTCACGCTGGTCAGAATGGCTGCTATCCAAAAGTCTACAAACAATAAATGCTGGAGAGGGTGTGGAGAAAAAGGAACCCTCTTACACTGTTGGTGGGAATCCAAATTAATACAGCCACTATGAAGAATAGTGTGGAGATTCCTTAAAAAACTGGAAATAAAATTGAAATATAACCCAGCAATCCCAGTGCTGAGCATACACACCAAGGAAACCAGAATTGAAAGAGACAAGTGTAACCCAATGTTCATCGCAGCACTGTTTATAATAGCCAGGACATGAAAGAACCTAGAAGTCCATCAGCTGACGAAAGGGTAAGAAAGCTGTTGTACATATACACAATGGAACATTACTCATCCATTAAAAAGAATACATTTGAATCAGTTCTAATGAGGTGGATGAAACTGGAGCCTATTATACTGAGTGAAGTAAGTCAGAAAGAAAAACACCAATATAGTACACTAACACATATACATGGAATTTAGAAAGATGGCAATGTGAGGCAACAAAAGAGACACAGATGTATAGAAGAGTTTTTGGACTCTGTGGGAGAAGGTGAGGGTAGGATGATTTGAGAGAATAGCATTGAAACGTGTACATTATTATATATGAAACAGATCACCAGTCCAGGTTTGATGCATGAGACTGGGTGCTCAGGGCTGATGCACTGGGATGACCTGGAGGGATGGGATGGGGAGGGAGGTGGGAGGGGGTTCAGGAAGGGGAACCCATGTATACCCATGGCTGAGTCATGTCTATGTATGGCAAAAACTACTACAATATTATAAAGTAATTAGACTCAAATCAAAATAAATGAATTTAGAAAAAAACTTAAAAAAAAAAAAGAGAAAGGACAGCACACCAAGGGGTCTTTCACTCTTACTGAATTTAAATTAGACTCAGTAACTGACTTTGAATCATCAATGGGGTCTCCCAGGAGTCAGAGTGCCAGAAAAATTTAATTAGGGAGCTACAGTCCAGATAAAAGATAACATATCACTGAGTTAAAATTTGAGCTCAACTCTTTTGATGCTGATGGTGAAACTCTGTGTTTTAGTTGTTTCTAAAAAGTTTTCTGAAGACACACGGGATTCTTATGGTCAGAGACTCTGCCTTATGTATCTCCACATTTGACTGACTATTCCTTGGACCTTTTAAAACATTTCAAAATTAAAGTTAACACCAAATTAAATATTTCATAGTATTTATTTTAAACCGTGAAAAACTTGTAGAATTTGGACTAACAAAAGGCTTTATTTGGGGAAGAATGCTTTATGACTGTAGTTATTTTGAAATCCTAGCATATGGTGATAATTAAAAGACCAGCTTTTACTCAGTCTTATATTAGTACTTAGGTAAAAATTATCTGTACAGACTTCCATGACAGTCCAGTGGTTAGGACTCTGTGCTTTCACTAGAAGGGCACAGGTTCAATCCCTGTTCAGGGAACTACACTTCCACAACCTGCACAGTTCCCCTCCCCCCCCTCAAAAAAAAAAGTTATCTGTGGGAGATGATCCTGTTTGTAATTTGCACTGAGACTGGGCCACCACCACTGCCCTTCCTTTGGAAATACATTGCTCCCAAAATTTTCTTAGCAAAAATGTGGCCTAATCATTATTTGGTTTGTTCCCTCCAAACATTATTTTAGTCCCTGGGAGTGCTATTTGCGAGTTTTAGATGTATCAGCATTTTGTGCCTTCTGAGCACCTTTAGCAGACAGCATAGGTGAGTGATGCAACAATCCCCATTATGAGGTAGGTGGCCAGGAGGTGATTTCTGCCTGCCTTTCTCAGGGGGAGTTTCACATTCACCACCCCCATGTGACAACCTCTTCCTATCCGGGTCTGGCAATCTAGACCCTAATGTCATTCCCCACCCCAAACAAAGGCAGTAACACCACACCACTACTCCTTGCCACTGAGATCAATTGTTAAGCAGGGCTATCCATCTTCAGTTCTGACTCCTGATCCAGTCCAGACCTCTACACTCTGGCTAACTGGGGACCTGAGGGTCTGTTCCCCAACCTCTCGGGACCCCATATCCCTCCCATCTCCAGTGCCCACATCTTCTCTTCTTTCCCTCCCTTCCATCAGAAAATTCACACACACAAATATCTTTTCACCATTTGATGTTTATTTTAATTGCAGCCATCAGTTTACTATGTTAGTGTGAGAATTTTTTCCTGGTTGGCCATTTCTAAGAAAGCAGACCTCTGGAAACACAATTCTAAACTGTTTGACCTTTTCTATTCAGTTACTGGCTGCCCAGGTTGTACTTCTCCAGGGTCTCTCATTGTGGGGCAGCTGAGCTTATCTTCTCTTTTGATTCTGCCTCCTTCTTTGACTCTGCCTCCTATTTTGGTACCTTTTTCGGCTTTGATTCAGTTTCTTACGTGCACAGGAATAGAAAAAACAGTTTGGTTTTCTTGCTTTCTTCACCTTCTTCGATTGAGTTGCATATGATCGGATTTTCTTTCTCAAAGTTCCTCGTAGAGGTCTTCTGACTCTCATGGTCGTATTTCGTGCCTAGAAAGACAAGACAAAGATATTAGATTTGAGGAAAGAAATAAAAACTGAGTTGGAAGGGAGATCTCATGAAAAGGGATTTGGGCTGATGAGGACTTTTGTGCCAGGAAGGGGTAGTGTAGAGGTCTTGGGCAGCAAAGTCAATGGAGAACATGGGGAGCTTAGTTGGAATCATCTTACCTTCACACTGCCTCTGTACCTCCGTTGACAAAGGATCTTCTTTTTTCCATTCATCTTTGAAGCAAACTGCATTGCAACTCTTCTTGACTGCCGTGGCTTCCTGGTTACCTTAGTCATGATGATGCCAAGAAGTGGCCTAACCTAGAATCTCTGCCTCTGATCTCCCTATTTATACCCTTTCAGGACAATGAGGAGCCACACCCTTCAATCTGATTGGTCAGTGAGGCACTACCCCAGCCAATAGTAGCTTGGGGGGCTTAGACATCACAATGTACCACTGTGCCCATCAAATGGGCTAGTAGATGCTGAGGGAGGCCATGATATAACTTTTCCACTGCTGACACCTCTGTGTGTCTGATTCTGGGGAATGGTGATTCAGGGACATGGTATTTCTCCTCACGATCTTCAAACTTCCTTTCCCTTTATCTTTGACTTATATGTGCCACTTCAATACTCCTGCCTCCTTCATCCCTCTATAAACATCTGCCAAACGCTTTCTGTCCCACTTCAGCCTTTCAGAGTACTCTAATCACTTCATCCCTAGACCACCTTCTGCCTGTCGGGGGTTCCTGAGGGGCTTAAGGAACTTAAGAGCAAGCACTTAAGGTGGAAAAAGGTAATTAAGAACAGATTTGGTGTTTTATCTACTGTGATGAGCTTTAGTGACCCCAAGATTTGGTGAATCCTCAGTCTGTTGCCCAAAGTTTAATACGCAGTCTCCATAAGATTACACATCAGAGCAAAAACAGTTTTAAATGTCTCCTCCACTAAAATTTTTTGGGACACTTCAACTCTCGTACTGAGCAAGGAAACTCAACTTGCCCCATCTACCAGAAATATATTCCTGATTATTATTTTTTTTTTAAAGGAAGGTGCTCAAAGTCAAGAGTCAGTTCACCACTGTATCACTGACTCTTGATTAAATCACTTCCCCAGTCATCCCTCCTTGACAGTTATCAGTGGGTAGGGCCCATTGCAGTGCTGACCAATAGCTGAGAAGGACAAGTATCTGTAGGTAGCTCATTGATAGTTGGTTGCTTGTGGGTGGGGCCAGTGAGACACTGGCCAATGGCTGAGCAACTCCTGTTGCCTAGTAACAGGATGCAGAGTAATAAGGCACAGCAATGGCTACCTGCAAAGGGCTGTGCTCATGCTGCTCTGTTACATAAGAATACTTTGGGTCCAGTGTGCTGGAATCTTTTTGATTGCCTCCTTTCCAACCTCAGATTTTGATTTCACATAAGTATTTAACTTTTGCATATCATTATTTTCATTATGTTCCCAGGCATACCTGTCACCAGTGCTTATTTCTATGCCCCTCCAACAGGTGCCACTTGACAACATGCTCAGCATATAGTATAAATAGTTCAAAGCCAACAAGAATGTGAAGTCCAGCCCACTTTGAAAACTACTTTTACAAACCTTTAATTCACAGTGATTCTTATTCTATTTACAGTGTAACAGAGCAGGATAAGCACAGCCCTTAACAGGTAGCCATTGGTGTGCTTCATTTCAACCCACCCTGTCCCTAGGCAACAGGTGTTGCTCAAACATTGCTTGGTGCCTCAGAGGGCCCAATTCACATGCAGCCAACTCAATGAGTGACCATTAGTTGTCCTGCTTAGCTATTGGCCAGCATCACAGTGGGCCCTGTCCACAGGTTACTTACTGTTAATGAGGGGGCCATTGGGGAAGTGATTAAGTCAAGGGTGGTGTGGTGGTCATCAGGAGGAGACTGAGATAAGAGGCAGATTCAGGCCTTCCTCCTGAGGCCCTGGAGCTCACGCAGACTTGGGACCATGGGTGAGCTGGAGGGTCCAGGGAATAGACTGGGGACTACATGTTGTAGCACTCCAGAGCCCTCACTAAGGCCCTCCACTAGCCTTAGCTGAAGCCTTGAGAAGCACTGTACCTCTCTCCCGTCCCTGTCTCTGTGACCTATTAGCAGTGGTTTTCTTTCTGGGTCTCAGTCTGCGACAACTGGTCTCCCCATTTGGATGCCCTGAGGACACTGAGGACCTACTGTGTTGGTTGCCTGTCTCCATCAGAGATGACAGCTGGGCAGAGTGTGGGAACTTGACACTGAAGGAGCTACTGACTGAGATCTGCTTCCCCTTAACCAGGACTGGGGCATTGCAGGGGGAAAGCTGTGCCTTGAGACTGCCCTTTCTTGTCAGGACAGAGGATAACATTCATCTAGTAGAGATTTGTAGGAACATCATTATCTGACCATGACCTAACCTTAAGCACAAAAGGTATGACACCAAGAAGCCTGCAGCAACTTACCACGACTCTCTCTAACATTTGCTTTTAAACACACTTACTGAAAACTTTCAGTAACTTTGGGTTCTTAGGGCATGAACCACCCATCTCCTTGTATGAATCTTTAATAAACCTTTCTCTGTACCAAACTCTAATGTTAAGGTTTGATGGGCCTCATTCTGCATCAGTCACATGGACTTCCAATTTCAATAACAACAGTATTGTCTAAGGATGGACTTTGCCTCTCTTAAACAACAGCAGAGGCTGGAGAAGTGTTCACAGTTATCCATAAGATACTGCTGACTTGGCTTGGCTAAACTTTAGCCAAGCTTCTCTCCTCTGAACTTCAGCTTTCCCCCAAGCTTGAGCAAGCCCTAAGATGCAAATATTTATGTCTCCCTTAACAGCTCATTCTGAGAATCAGCTCACTACATAGAGAAACATTTCCTGTTAAACTGCTCCATAATGTCTGCTTATCCATCCTCACCACTTGCCCCATCACTCACTCACACACACACACACGGTTCCTGCTGACCCTATTTATCCTTTCATGTTAAAGAAACATCTTTTTCTGTTCTATTTTGAGACATGTGAAAAACTGTGGTCAAAACATTTTCCCTATTGCAACCAGTTAACTTCAATGGCTCAGTCATTTCTGACTCTCTGAGACCCCATTGACTATAGCACATCAGGCTTCACTGTTCATCATCAACTCCCAGAGCTTGCTCAGACTCAAGCCCATCAAGTTGGTGATGCCATCTAACCATCTCATCCTCTGCTGTCCCCTTCTCTTCTGGCCTTCAATCTTTCCCTGCATCAGGNTCCCAAAGCAGGACGGGGATTTAGATTTTGGCAATAGTGCTCAGACTGAATATTGGAAAGTGTGTCTGCCAAAAGTTGGCTACCTTATCAATAAATATAATGGCTTGTGAGAGAGTAAAAAAGTGTCTTGAGAAGTGGAAAGACACCAGGGGTGAAGCCAGCCATAGTGGCCCTGATGGCTCGTGGCCTTCGGTTGCTCAGTCCTCAGCTCCGTCACACTGGGGCTGTCGGGCCTATAGAATGAGAGTGTGGTGAGACGTAAGGCCGCTTGGGGACACGTTATTTGTGTTATGGTTGCACTTCACAGACTCACCAACATGGCACCGGATTCAGACACCTCCATCCAGCAGCTGAATTGCTTAGACGGAAAGCCACTTGTGCCGCTTACCAGACGTCTGTCCTGGGGCGGGGTTGTCACCGCTCACTGCCAGTGTCCGCGGAGGCAGAACTGGATTTCTGCTGTGGGGGCCTGAGAGCCGATGGGGGTGGTGTAGGGGCTGGTAGGGATCTTCTGCTCCCCAGTTCCAGGCAAGGAGCGCGTGTGCTGGAGGGCCCCTCCCGTCCCGGCAGGTTCTGCCTGGCGGAAGGCTGGTTCCAGTGTGAAAGAGCACATCTGCCTTCTCTTTAGTTTTTTTGTTTGTTTTCAAAACAAAAACAAACAAAAGAGAGCTGAAAACAAGAACTTGACCAGTGGGCAGGCCAGAATTCTGTTTTGGCAAAGGGAAGTTTGTGTCTTTTTCCCAGCTTCCTAACTTTCTCTAGGGGGTCTCCCGACCCAGGGATCGAGCCTGGGTTTCTTATGTCTCCTGCATCGGCAGGCAGGTTCCAAGATCCCTGGAGGAGGGCATGGCAACCCACTCCAGCATTCTTGCCTAGAGAATCCCATGGACAGAGGAGCCTGGTGGGCTACAGTCCATGGGGTCACAAGAGTCAGACAAGACTGAGCAGCAAAACAGCAACTGTGCTCCAAGTAGAGGCTTTACTCTGGCCATCCCTGCAACTTGCACGTTGCTCCATGGACGTGCGGAGGCCTGGGTCCTGTTCCTAAGAAATCGAAACATGCTTTGCGCCTGTCCGCCTCCCTTGGCTGCTCCTGGCCCTCGGCATTGGCCCCAGGGGTGTTCACAGTCACTCAGGACGGAAGGCCAAGATGGAACCTGAGACTGAAGCAGGACTGGATCTTCAGGGTCAAGCTCAGACTGGCTGTGGCCCAGACGTTGGCCCTGCCCAGAACTGCCAGAAGGATTTTGCGGCCATCAGCGGCTCAGGGGTAAAGAATCCACCTGCAGTGAAGGAGCCACAGGAGGCATGGGTTCAATCGCTGGGTAGGGAAGATCCCCTGAGGGAGGGCATGGCAGTCCACTCCGGTATTCTTGCCTGGAGAATCCCATGGACAGAGGAGCCTGATGGGCTACAATTCGTAGGGTCGCAAAGAGTGGGACAGGCCTGAAGTGACTTAGCACACACACAGTGCCATAGGGCCCAGCTCCCTCTGCTGAGGTCTTACGTGTGGCCGGTATGTAGTGAGAGCGGGCAGGTGTGTGCCTGCAGCCCTCGGATACCTTTCCTGCCACTTTTTATTTTTTAATCCCAAACAACTCATTGAAATGTCTCCAAGCTGATCAAGTTTTGAGCAAATGAACCCTATTTGAGTTAATTGGTGAAAGCAATGGATTCCGGCCCTCTCGAGACTTTTTATCCAGTCAGAGTGGGGACGCTCACCCCGGTCCACATGTTTACTGTAGGTTCACCGCAGCGTCTGGCCCTAAAGGTGTGAGAGGGGTGAGGCACGGGTGGAGCTGGCCGGGACCCCAGTGTCGCAGCCCGGCCCCTGCTGCTTGGGGCTGCTCTGCACGAGGGGCCAGGAGACCTGAGGGAGCCTGTTCCAGGCGAATGAGGAGAAAGGGGCTGTGCAGGGCTTTGTGCTTCAGTCGGAAAGTTTGCAATTGCTGATACATTCCTGTGTGAGGCACGGCACCGACTGTCAGTTACTGTGACTATGTGTATGTTAAGCAGTAAGAGTCAGCTGGTCAGGCTTCTCTGGGCAGTCTCGGTGGCACGTTTCCTGTGATGTGATTGTTCTGGAGACAGAGTGGCTGTAACCACTAGGAGAAGCTCAAATAAAGTTGATCCCCCTCCCAAGAAACTATTAAAAGAATAATATAAACCTCAACTAGGAGACTTAAGTAAAAATAAAATTAGAACTTAATTAAACAGGGAAAACCCAAAAGCTGACAAAAAAAAAAGGAATAACAAGTATGTAAAACTCTGAAAACTTTGGGAAAGCAGAGAAAAATTATAAATACACAACACTGGAAATTATTTTTAAAACTGTAAAGCCATGTATATCTGAATATAAGATGGCTATGATAAAAGATTTAGGTATACAGTGGAAGTGAGAAATAGATTTAAGGGCCTAGATCTGATAGAGTGCCTGATGATCTATGGAATGAAGTTCGTGACATTGTACAGGAGACAGGGAACAAGACCATCCCCATGGAAAAGAAATGCAAAAAAGCAAAATGGCTGTCTGGGGAGGCCTTACAAATAGCTGTGAAAAGAAGAGAAGCGAAAGCCAAGGAGAAAAGGAAAGATATAAGCATCTGAATGCAGACTTCCAAAGAATAGCAAGAAGAGATAAGAAAGCCTTCTTCAGCGATCAGTGCAAAGAAATAGAGGAAAACAACAGAATGGGAAAGACTAGAGATCTCTTCAAGAAAATTAGAGATACCAAGGGAACATTTCATGCAAAGATGGGCTCGATAAAGGACAGAAATGGTATGGACCTGGAAGAACTGTACAAAAAAGATCTTCACAAACCAGATAATCATGATGATGTGATCATAAATCTAGAGCCAGACATAAGTAGGCCTTAGAAAGTATCACTACNAGAGATGTGTATAAGAGACAGGACCTGGAAGAACTGTACAAAAAAGATCTTCACAAACCAGATAATCATGATGATGTGATCATAAATCTAGAGCCAGACATAAGTAGGCCTTAGAAAGTATCACTACGAACAAAGCTAGTGGAGGTGATGGAATTCCAGTTGAGCTGTTTCAAGTCCTGAAAGCTGATGCTGTGAAAGTGCTGCACTCACTATTCCAGCAAATTTGGAAAACTCAGCAGTGGCCACAGGACTGGAAAAGGTCAGTTTTCATTCCAATTCCAAAGAAAGG
>SJYW01044229.1:7308-21138 GCA_006410735.1 Raphicerus campestris
TTTGCTTTTTTGCATTTCTTTTTCATGGAGATGGTCATGATCCCTGTCTCCTGTACAATGTCATGAACCTCCATCCATAGTTCATCAGGCACTCTATCAGATCTAATCCCTTAAATCTATTTCTCACTTCCACTGTATAATCATAAGTGATTTGATTTAGGTCATACCTGAATGGTCTAGTGGTTTTCCCTACTTTCTTTAAGTCTGTATTTGGCTATAAGGAGTTCATGATCTGAGCCACAGTCAGCTCCTGGTCTTGTTTTTATTGACTGTATAGAGCTTCTCCATCTTTGGCTGAAAAGAATATAATCAATCTGATTTGGGTGTTGACCACCTGGTGATGTCCATGTGTAGAATCTTCTCTTGTGTTGTTGGAAGAGGGTGTTTGGTATGACTAGTGCATTTTCTTGCTAAAACTCTATTAGCCTTTGCCCTGCTTCATTCTGTGTTCCAAGGCCAAATTTGGAGGGCCCGCTGCTGCTGCTACTAAGTTGCTTCAGTTGTGTCTGACTCTGTGTGACCCCACAGACGGCAGCCCACCAGGCTCCCCCATCCCTATGATGCTCCAGGCAAGAACACTGGAGTGGGTTGCCATTTCCTTCTCCAATGCATGTAAGTGAAAAGTGAAAGTGAAGTGGCTCAGTCATGTCCGACTCCTAGCGACCCCATGGACTGCAGCCTACCAGGCTCCTTCATCCATGGGATTTTCCAGGCAAGAGTACTGGAGTGGAGTGCCATTGCCTTCTCCCTTGGAGGGCCTAGAGGAACTACTCCATGTTCAGTGTCAAGAGGGGCGGCAGTGAGGAGATACCCCTTGTCCAAGGTAAGGAGTAGCAGCTGTGCTTTGCTGGAGCAGCCGTGAAGAGATACCCCACATGCAAGGTAAGAGAAACCCAAGTAAGATGGTAGGTGTTGCAAGAGGGCATCAGAGGGCAGATGCACTGAAACCATAATCACAGAAAACTCGCCAATCTAATCACACTAGGACCACAGCCATGTCTAACTCAGTGAAACTAATTCAGGCCCTGTGGGGCCACCCAAGACAGGCGGGTCATGGTGGAGAGGTCTGACAGAACGTGGTCCACTGGAGAAGGGAATGGCAAATCACTTCAGTGTTCTTACCTTGAGAACCTCATGAACAGTATGAAAAGGCAAAATGATAGGATACTGAAAGAGGAACTCCCCAGGTCAGTAGTTGNCAAGACAGGCGGGTCATGGTGGAGAGGTCTGACAGAACATGGTCCACTGGAGAAGGGAATGGCAAATCACTTCAGTGTTCTTACCTTGAGAACCTCATGAACAGTATGAAAAGGCAAAATGATAGGATACTGAAAGAGGAACTCCCTAGGTCAGTAGGTGTCCAGTATGCTACTGGAGATCTGTGGAGAAATAACTTCAGAAAGAATGAAGGGATGGAGCCAAAGCAAAAACGATACCCAGCTGTGGATGTGACTGGTAGTAGAAGCAAGGTCCGATGCTATAAAGAGCAATATTGCATAGGAACCTGGAATGTCAGGTCCATGAATCAAGGCAAACTGGAAGTGATCAAACAAGAGATGACAAGAGTCAACGTCAACATTCTAGGAATCAGCGAACTAAAATGGACTGGAATGGGTGAATTTAACTCAGATGACCATTATATCTACTACTGTGGGCAGGAATCCCTTAGAAGAAATGGAGTAGCCATGATGGTCAACAAAAAAGTCTGAAATGCAGTACTTGGATGCAATCTCAAAAATGACAGAATGATCTCTGTTCATTTCCAAGGCAAATTGTTCAATATCATAGTAATCCAAGCCTATGCCCCAACCAGTAACACTGAAGAAGCTGAAGCTGAAGGGTTCTATGAAGACCTACAAGACCTTTTAGAACTAACATCCAAAAAAGATATCCTTTTCATTATAGGGGACTGGAGTGCAAAAGTAGGAAGTCAAGAAACACCTGGAGTAACAGGCAATGCCTCGTTAAGAGACTTTCCTGGTGGTCCAGTGGTTAAGAATCTGCCTGCCAATGCAGGGTTGATAGGTTTGATCCCTGGTCTGGGAAGATTCTATGCGCCATGGGGCAGCTAAGTCCGTCTACCACTCTACTGAAGCCTGTGTGTCCTAGCGCCTCTGCAACTAGGGAAGTCACCACAGTGAGAAGCCCACGCACTGCAGACAGAGAGTAGCCCCAGTAACCAGAGCTAGAGAAAGCCTGTAAGCAGCAAGAAAGACCGAGGGCAGCAATGCTGTGCTATGCTTAGTCACTTAGTTGTGTCCCACTCTTCATGTGTGACCCCATGGACTGTAGATAACCAGGCTCCTCAGTTCATGGGGATTGTCCAGACAAGAATACTGGAGTAGGTTGTCATGCCCTCCTCCAGGGGATCTTCCCAATCCCGGGATTGAAGCCAGGTCTCCCACACTGCATTTCATTAAAAAAAAAAGTAAATAAGAAATATAATAATGGAAATAAGTGATTATAAAATAGTGAAAATTAAGCTGGTAAAAATAGTGAAGATCAAGCTGGTGGTTCTCAGGAATGAAATAGAAAAAAAGCAGAGGAGATTAAACCACATTATAAACACCAACAAATAAAATGGATATGACTACCCTATATTAAGAAATATTGTGGATAGACTATGGAAAGTCATGCAACATTAAACAGAAAAGAAGGACTTTTGAGAGTAGCCAAAAATTAGATTGATGACAGGCATAAAAGACAGACAAAGGTTAGCCAACAAATAAATCTTGTATGAGACAAATGGTATAAAAATATTCAAAGTTATACTAAAATAAAAATCTGGAAATGAAGTCATGAATCTGCAGGTCCAAAGCACACACAATCTTCCCAGAAAAACTACTGAGAAATAACAGCTCTAAGACAAATCTGAATGAAATAATTGAACTTCAGAAATAAAAAGTTCATCTGTTCATCTAGGTAAGAAATTCAAATGACAATGTAGGCAGAAATCAAATTGGCACAAAAGATCTCCACAGTAATGCTAGAACACAGTGTAACAATGTCTACAAAATCTGAAGGAAAGAAACTACAAGTCCTGAATTTTATACCTAGCCAAGTTGTCTTGCAAGTAAAAAGGTATCAGGGACATTTTCACATGTGTGGAGCTAAGGAAACAACATTCATGAGTCTGGAGAAAAATATTCTATTAACAAAGAATTGAAAGTAAAAAAGAAAAAAGGAAAGGAAAAGATATAGTTAAAAATTAAAATAACAAAGAAGAAAGGAAGAAAGGATTGGGGCTGAGAAACGATTCTATTTAAATGCAAAGCTCATTCTAAATTGCCATGAGAATTGTGCTTCCATAACAGCATGAAATAGTTGTAAACCCTGACAAGGTAATAATAATGTTTTAAGGTATAGTATAAGTGCACTAATTTCCTAACTTTTATTACTGGGTAATCAACACATAGAGTCTAAAATAAAAACATACAGTTCTTTTTAAAAGCATGACCATAACATCTTAATATTTTTACTAGCTTTCTTCTTAACTATAAAAATATTTTTAGGAAAAAAAATGTCATGAAGCAACATCTCTCTGAAGTTAATACTTATTTCAGTTTAACCTCAATTTTAAATTATTCTGTTCAATTTAAGTAAAATTGTATTTAACAACCTTTTATTAAAAATAGAGTGTATAATTTCATTTTTCCTCAACTATTTTTCCTTCTAGGTTACACATATGCACAGAGAGGTGCCTAGAATGAGATTCATCAAATCTTGATCTTTTTTTTGTAATAGTCTATATTGCTTAAATGTATACAGTATACATTTGCCATTTTTACCAAATTAAAATTCATTCTTTTAGAATTATTTTGGTGGCACCCATCAGATCTCAGAGTGTGTCTTGCTCTATGAAATCAAAGCTGGTGTTTTGACAAAAGTGGGGTTTTAGTGGATATCTTAGCAGAAGAAGATATCAGAGGGCCGCAGGGAGGAAGAGATGAGAGAGGGCCTCTGAGAGAGGGTGAGACGCAGATGGCCAGTTTTGAGGTGGCACTGGGGACAGTGGGCACAGTGCAGTGTTGCCTAAACACCTTGACTAAGGTGTTTATCTCTGTGTTTGCCATCCAGGTGTGGGAAAAGGATGGGACCCATGGACTCCAGCTTAGCTGCCATTCAGTATAAGCCCACTCTGTGGGAACCTGCTTAGGTCAGGACTGTAATTACAGATGACAGCTCTTCACACCCAAGTTGGCTCCTTCCAATCCATTTCTCTGCAAACCCAGTTGCACCACCCAGTCCCCACCTTTTGAAACTCCTCCCTAGGTTCCTCTGGTTCTCAGCCCAACAGGAGGTCAGATGACTTGACCAAGGTCACACAGTTAGTAACTGGACGATGAGGGATCTGATTTGGTTAGTCTGGCTCCAGAGTCCATGGGCTTTGCAGCAGAGGCTCTGAGTGTGCCATGTCTCCCAGCCCACCTAGCCAACAGCCCCAGTTCTCTCACACTGGAGAAGCATGGATCGAGGGCACTTCATTTTGAAAGACATGGATGGATTTGGCACCTCTGCTTTGGCTCTTTCTCTCCTCTTTTATCCCACTCCCAGCTTTCACAGTGAAGTTAAGAGCGGATGGTAGTGAGGCATTGGCCTGGGAGTGATGAGTTAAGGATTTGAGTCTTGTGACCTCCAGTAAGTAAAGCAGGTTTGTTTCAGAGTATTAATTAGCTGATCCTTCCTTTCACTCATGGCCCCTGTCATGGGCCCTGGTGATTTCTCCCAGGGTGCTGAACAGCCAGGGAGACAGATCACAGGGGCATGGATGAAGAATAAGTGAATGGTACAGGTGGGGCCTCTTGAGAAACCTGTATGCAGGTCAGGAAGCAACAGTTAGAACTGGACATGGGAAAACAGACTGGTTCCAATTAGGAAATGGAATACGTCAAGGCTGTATATTGTCACCCTGCNTCTTAGCAGAAGAAGATATCAGAGGGCCGCAGGGAGGAAGAGATGAGAGAGGGCCTCTGAGAGAGGGTGAGACGCAGATGGCCAGTTTTGAGGTGGCACTGGGGACAGTGGGCACAGTGCAGTGTTGCCTAAACACCTTGACTAAGGTGTTTATCTCTGTGTTTGCCATCCAGGTGTGGGAAAAGGATGGGACCCATGGACTCCAGCTTAGCTGCCATTCAGTATAAGCCCACTCTGTGGGAACCTGCTTAGGTCAGGACTGTAATTACAGATGACAGCTCTTCACACCCAAGTTGGCTCCTTCCAATCCATTTCTCTGCAAACCCAGTTGCACCACCCAGTCCCCACCTTTTGAAACTCCTCCCTGGGTTCCTCTGGTTCTCAGCCCAACAGGAGGTCAGATGACTTGACCAAGGTCACACAGTTAGTAACTGGACGATGAGGGATCTGATTTGGTTAGTCTGGCTCCAGAGTCCATGGGCTTTGCAGCAGAGGCTCTGAGTGTGCCATGTCTCCCAGCCCACCTAGCCAACAGCCCCAGTTCTCTCACACTGGAGAAGCATGGATCGAGGGCACTTCATTTTGAAAGACATGGATGGATTTGGCACCTCTGCTTTGGCTCTTTCTCTCCTCTTTTATCCCACTCCCAGCTTTCACAGTGAAGTTAAGAGCGGATGGTAGTGAGGCATTGGCCTGGGAGTGATGAGTTAAGGATTTGAGTCTTGTGACCTCCAGTAAGTAAAGCAGGTTTGTTTCAGAGTATTAATTAGCTGATCCTTCCTTTCACTCATGGCCCCTGTCATGGGCCCTGGTGATTTCTCCCAGGGTGCTGAACAGCCAGGGAGACAGATCACAGGGGCATGGATGAAGAATAAGTGAATGGTACAGGTGGGGCCTCTTGAGAAACCTGTATGCAGGTCAGGAAGCAACAGTTAGAACTGGACATGGGAAAACAGACTGGTTCCAATTAGGAAATGGAATACGTCAAGGCTGTATATTGTCACCCTGCTTATTTAACTTATATGCAGAGTACATCATGAGAAACGCTGGGCGGGAAGAAGCACAAGCTGGAATCAAGATTGCTGGGAGAAATATCAATAACCTCAGATATGCAGATGACACCACCCTTATGGCAGAAAGTGAAGAGGAACTAAAAAGCCTCTTGATGAAAGTGAAAGAGGAGGGTGAAAAGTTGGCTTAAAGCTCAACATTCAGGAAACGAAGATCATGGCATCTGGTCCCATCACTTCATGGGAAATAGATGGGGAAACAGTGGAAACAGTGGCAGACTTTATTTTTGGGGGGCTCCAAAATCACTGCAAATGGTGACTTCAGCCATGAAATTAAAAGATGCTTACTCCTTGGAAGAAAAGTTATGACCAACCTAGATAGCATATTCAAAACCAGAGACATTACTTTGCTGACTAAGGTCCATCTAGTCAAGGCTATGGTTTTTCCAGTGGTCGTGTATGGATGTGAGAGTTGGATTGTGAAGAAAGCTGAGTGCCAGAGAATTGATGCTTTTGAACTGTGGTGCTGGAGAAGATTCTTGCAAGTCCCTTGGACTGCAAGGAGATCCAACCAGTCCATCCTAAAGGAGACTGGTCCTGGGTGTTCATCGGAAGGACTGATGCTGAGGCTGAAACTCCAATACTTTGGCCATCTCATGCGAAGAGTTGACTCACTGGAAAAGACCCTGATGCTCGGAGAGATTAGGGGCAGGAGGAGACGGGGACAACAGAGGATGAGATGGCTGGATGGCATCACCAACTCAATGGACAGGAGTTTGAGCAAGCTCTGGGGGTTGGTGATGGACAGAAAGGCTTGGTGTGCTGTGATTCATGGGGTCGCAAAGAGCCAGACATGACTGAGCAACTGAAATGAAATGAAATGAATGAATAGGTGGGGCTGACTCTGTTTCAGCTGAGACTTCAAAGACAGGGAAACTTTTGGGATGGAGAGCTGGGGAAGAGCATTCCAGGCTGTGGACAGACAGGAAGCCGTGGAGGTTGTGGTGAGAGGCTGGATTTTATTCTAAGTGCAGTGGGAGGCCACTGGGGCATTTTAAGCCAGGAGGCACATGATCTGATTTACTTTTTAGAACATTACCCAGGCTTCCTGGTGGAAGTGGGAGGTGGGAAGCAGGAGAGGAACCAGTGGGAGGAGGTTTCATGGTGGTTCAGTTTCTAACTCACTCTCCTGCCTTCCTCTTTGCTTCCTGGCTGGCCTGGGGCAGACAGCCCTGGGTCCTGGGTCCTGGGTCCTTCTGCCACTCCAGGCTTTAGAAGTTGGAATTCGGCACTGCTGTGGCCTGGGAGGCAGAGATGTGGGGCCCCTGGAGAAACACATGCCTAATTCCCACTCAGCCCTCCTGACCCCCAGAATCACCTCCTCAACAGCCATGTCATGTTTGCACAAACACACAGGGTACAAAATGGCTAATTTGATGACAGTCATTGGCATTTGTGCAATCCCTGACCTCAGCTTGGCCTTCTGTGCCCTAGAGCGAGAGAGAGGACAGGAAAGGAGTGAATCTAATATACCGGGAAACTGCCTTTCTGGGTGCCCCATTTCCTCTCCTGTGCTCTGATGCCTTGTTCTGGCATCTCAGAGTGGTTCCATCCAACCACAGATTCATTTGTTCTTCACGCAGACCCTGTGAGGTCCATGACTATGTCCACCTGTCAGATGTGGAAACTGAGCCTGGGGAGGGGAAGTCACTTGTTTGGATCACTACCCAGTTGGTAGAGGCTTAGTTCTGTAATGACTATGTGACCTTGGGTGAGACATTTAACCTCTCCTGGGGTCTGCTTCTTGCATGGTGCAATGGAGAGGGTCAAGTGGATTAGGATACATTTTATACACCTGACAGGTGAGAGAGATTACTGTGAGCCTGGGTATCATTGTTACCACTGAGCATCCTGGGCTCAGCAGGAACCTCATCTTTATTTCCCTGGCACTGATTCTCCAAACCAAAGCCCCCAGCAGGTGAGCAAGCAAAAGCAAAATGACTTATCTTTAGCAATATCCCTCCCACTGCTTGCTGTCCTCCCTGTGGCCCGAGTAAGGAAAACCCATCCTACTTCTGGGAGCTCCAAGTCTTGCCAGGCCCTCAGGTTCCTTAGAATCCCAGCGTGTCAGAGCTGGATTCAGATTCTGTCAGACTTTCACTTTCACTGTGCTGATGGTGAAACTGAGGCCTGAGAGTAAATAACAGTAATAATAATAAAATACCCATGTCATTGCTTTCAGTTACAGACGATGAGAAGAAAATTCATATCAAACTGACTTCAGCACAAAGGAGAAGTGTTGACAAAAGTAACTAAAAAGTCAAAGAGGGGGGTTTCAGGAATGGTTTGATCAAGAGCTCAAACAAGGTCTGAGTCTCACTCTTTCCCTGCTCCGGTTCTGCCCCATCGGCTCCATCTTCAGACTTTGAATGGTGGTAAGATGGTGCAGCATCCTTTTTGTCTCCTAAGGCTCAATTTCAGAGGCAAAGCACCAGTGCTTCAGTCTCAGCATCCGCAGTTAGTGTTTCATGGCATCTCATTGGATCTTATCAAGGCCATGTGACCATCCTTGATCAAATAACTGTGGTCAGGTTAATGTAAATCCCTAACTGGTTGGGGCTACCCAGAACCACAGATTGAGAGTAGAAGGAGGGGTTGCCTTTGGTCCCTCCCAACTCAAGGACTGCTGTTGGCATAAAAGGACATGAGTACTGAAGTGGTGAAGAACTGCTACCTGCTGGAGTATGCACACTGGGTGGAGCACAGGCTGCCGCAGATGCTGGTCTAAGTACTTGGCATCCAGGACCACAGATCTCCCCAGCAAGCTGCCAGGTAGGCATCCTCAAGAGGAAGAAACTGAAGTCAGAGCGGGAGGTGACCTACCTCAGGCATAGCCAGAACAGTTCAAAGTCAGCAACCCAGGTGCATTTCGGAACAGTTACCACTGGAGGTACCTGGGGCTCAGTCCCAGTGAAGAATGCTAGGAGACATTCTAGAACATGCCTGCCAGCTATCCCACAGGGGTCCTCCAGGTGGAAGGCTAACCCGTCCCGGGTGGAAGGCTGTGTGCCTGGCATGCAGGCTGAGATGAGCCTCAGGTGGAGACTTGCAGGTCCTTGCTGGGCCATCCTAGTGGTAGGGTCTGGGTTGGGGTACGTTGAGGGGTCGTGCCTGGGACCTGTGCAGCATCTGCTGAGTGTATGATCGACAGAGGCGGGAGGGAGTTTTCGCTCTCCTTTCCAGTCTCACCCACCTTTCTGACCACCCCTACCCCACAGAGGAGGAGAAGTTGATTCATCAGAACCACACTCACTGGGGACAGGGCTACTGTGCTACAGCCAAGCCCATATGGCCTTTCCCTTCCACTTTCTGCAGCTCCCACGAGGTGGGCAGATGTAGGCAGGGCTCACCTCTCCCTCTCTACTTTGTCCAAAAGTTAGGTCAGAGACTGCAAGCTTGGTCCTATGTCCCCCTTCCCNTTCTGACCACCCCTACCCCACAGAGGAGGAGAAGTTGATTCATCAGAACCACACGCACTGGGGACAGGGCTATTGTGCTACAGCCAAGCCCATATGGCCTTTCCCTTCCACTTTCTGCAGCTCCCACGAGGTGGGCAGATGGAGGCAGGGCTCACCTCTCCCTCTCTACTTTGTCCAAAAGTTAGGTCAGAGACTGCAAGCTTGGTCCTATGTCCCCCTTCCCTTCTTGAACGTCCTTCTCTCTTGTGTAGTCAACCAAATGTAAACTAATCTCAAAACTGACGTATGGACTTCCCTGGTGGTGCAGTGGTTAAGAATCTGCCTGTCAATGCAGGGGGCACAGGGTCTATCCCTGGTCTGGGAAGATTCCACATGCCTGGGAGAAACTGGGCTCTCCAGCTGCAACTACTGAACCTGTGAACCTAGATTCCTAGAACAACAAGAGAAGCCACCGCAAGGAAGATAGCCCCCACTTGCTGCAACTAGAGAAAGCCCATAGCAAATGAAGACCCAAATGCAGCCAAAACCAAACAACCCCCCAAAATCCCCCCAAACTCACATGGGAGCAAAGAAGCCTCATCTAAGTTTTGAGCCTAAGCTAGAAACATCTACAAGAGGCATAGTCAGGATGTGAAAGAACACAGCCTGCACAGAAAGACCCAGAGCAGAGGGCAAGAGAAACCATGGGCTTGGCGAGACATGGCCTTGTCATCGTGGCTGAATTGCTGGGCCACCTTTAAGTGGGCTGCCAAAAATTCCACCGTGCTGTGAACCCCAAATATTGAGAACCATCCTGGCCTTGGCAGGTGGGCAACCTCCCTTTTACTTCTGGGCTGCTGGTTTGCACAGCATCCTGGTTGGAGAGACAAAGAGACCTACATGCCCCCACCTCCCTGAGCTGGCTGCCCCTGACACCATCCCCTGACTTCCTTTCCTCACTGGTCAGGGCTCCAGGTCCATGGTCATCCGTGCAGACCCGGAGGAGCCGGAAGTATGGCTCCGCTTTTCTTCCTTCTCTGCAGCCTCAGCCACCTTGTCCTCACCCGCACATCAGGCCAGAGCTCCAGGCTCATAATTTCAAAGGCCTTTTCACTTTTCTAGGTCAGAATTTTATTGCTTTTGGCCAAAGGCCACTTTGAAATTTACCAAGTGAAGAGGAAGCACAACATGGTCTTTAGAGTAAATGACGGGGCTCAGGATGGAGCGCGTGGGGCTGATTCAGTGGCTCCATCTGGACTGATTCTACTTGCTCTTCCCACAGCCCTGACCCAACCCGGGGGCAGACATAGGGCATCGGGTGGGGCTGTGATTTTTCTCTTCCTGATAAGCATGGAGCCTGGGGCACCATCATGGCTATGGGGCTGCTGGAGGCCCTGGCAGAGGCAGAGGGGCTGAAGGGAGGGCAGTGCTGCAGGGGTGAGGGATTGAGGGGTGAGGGCCTCCGTGTCCGCTGCCTGCTCTGTGCCCGGTGAGGCCGCATGCATTGTGGCTGGGATGCAGACCCCTCTGGGCCTCAGTGTCCCCAGCCAGGACCCTCGTGGCTGCAACAAGGGTTCAGTGAGGCAATGAAGAGGGAGTCCATAAGCCTGGCACAAGTCAGCTTCTAGGGACCTTGAGCTCAGGGCTTCCATAACTTGCCATCAGCCGCTCAGTCCCCTGGGGATGCAAAGCCAGGAAGCAAGTTTTGGCAGTGGCTTTGCCTCTCACTGAACCATGAGCCTGGGCGCTGGGGTGAGATCTGGGGGCTGTAACGGGAGAAAGTAGAGTCAAGGCTCAGGCCCTGACTGACCGGGGCGCCTATGGGTCTGTGGGCATGCGGGTCCCATGGCTGGATCGAGGCCAGACGTGGACAGAGTGGGGGCTGTAGATGGGGTGGTGGAGCACCTCTGGGGTGGCCAAGTCACTAACACCCAGGGCTTCTGGATTCCTTCCTGGGGCCACAGGACTCTGAAGCTGAGTCCCTCCTGGGGAGCCAGTGTGAACGAGTCAGCAGGGCCCTTCCCACCCAGAACTCCTCAGAGGCTGTGTCCATCAGGGTCCTCTATCTGAGGTTGGGGTCCAGGGGGAGGAAAAAAGGGTGGGGCTGGAGCTGAGAGCAGAGACTGGACAATCAATGCCCTTCTGAGCCTCACCTGACACCCTGAGAATGACAGTGTTGGTTCTGGCTGCAGGGCTTCTGGGAGGAGGGGATGGGGGGCCAAGGGTGGAGATCGGCCAGGGCTGGCACTAATCGGAGGGTCTGGGAGGAGGTGGGAATGGAGTGAACTAACGGGGACAGTGGTTCCCAGAGGCTGGAGCGAGGCAGACTCATCCAGGGAGGTGGTTAAATACAGATTCCCTGGCCCAACCCCTTCCCAGAGGTTCTGGTGTCTGGGTCTGGGGAGGGTCCTGGGAACCTGCATGTAAACAAGCCCCTCCCCTACTCAGGAGGCTGCAGACCACACGTTGGTGGCCGCTGGGGTGTCTTGGGGTTTGGGCTGGAATTGGAGGACCGTGAGTGGGCCAGGGTCTCTCAGGCCACGGTGAAAGTGTGAGGAGGTGCAGAGCTCATGGAATGGGGAGAAGAGGGCTTTACTGGAAAGGTAGGTGGGCTTGCCTCTGGGTGACATCTGTCACACAGAACTCACGGGCCAGCGGTGGTTCTGTGTGATTTATCCCTTTGAATCTGGTCGGGGGCAATCTCGGGCTGCGCTGACCAGTAGGAGATGGCAGAAGTGATGCTGGACTGGTTTCTGAGCCCAAGCAGCTCCCTCTCCCTGCCTCTCATAACCGTTCCCTCTGGGGGAGGCCAGAGTTTTGTGTCTGATGGGCTGCGAGGAAGCCCAGGAAACCTCGGAGTGATGGCTTGGAGAGAGTGATGCCCACCGACCCTGGCTGTGGCAGCTGAGCCATCCCAGGTGACATGTTGGTGAGGGAAGGTGGTGTCTGGCACCTTGCAGCCCCAGCAGGTCTGCTGGGGGAAGAACTGAAGCCGCTGACAACCAGAACCGAGGCCCAGACACACGGCCCCACTGAGCCCAGTCAGCCAGCTGGCCGCAGCCTGTCACTGCAGACGCCTGTGCTGTCCCCCATGCGCCAGGCTCCTGGCCCTGAAAACTGTGAGCAAACTTCTAAGCCGCTGAGTTTCAAAGCAGTCTGTTTCACAGTGACAGAGAACCAGAGTACCTGGACGAAACTGGCATTCCATCTGTAAAAATGCAGGAAATAACACAGCCCTGGGAAGTCAGAGTCAGATGCTTGAGGACACTTGAGATTCAGCTCTGCCACTCGGCACCAATCAGGCTCACTTCAGGGCCATCTCACTTGGAAGTTGTTGTTCAGTTGCTAAGTTGTGTCCCACTCTTTGTAACCCTGACATGGACTGCAGCCCGTCAGGCTTCCCTGTCCTTCACTATCTCCCCAGAGTCTGCTTGAACTCATGTGCTTTGAGTCAATGACGCCATTCAATCATTTCATTCTCTGTCCTCCCCTTCTCTTTCTGCCCTCAATCTTTCCCAGCATCAGGGTCTTTTCCAATGAGTCAGCTCTTTGCATCAGGTATTGGTGCTTCAGCTTCAGCATCAGTTCTTCCAGTGAATCTTCAGGGCTGATTTCCTTTAGGATGGACTGGCTTGATCTCCTTGCTGTCCAAGGGACTCTCAAGAGTCTTCTCCAGCACCTGGAAGTGGAAGTTAGTATTAGTGCCTGTCTCCTTTGGCTTCGTTGGGATTAAGGGCTAATCCATTTGAAGTGCTTAGAACTGTGCCAGCCTATATCTCAAACTAATAGATGCTAGCCATGATTGTCACCCACTATCACCTGATGTGAAGAGCTGACTCATTTGAAAAGACCCTGATGCTGGGAAAGATTGAGGGCAGGAGGAGGGGACGGCAGAGGATGAGATGGTTGGATGCCCTCACTGATTCGATGGACATGAGTTTGAGTAAGCTCCAGGAGTTGGTGATGGACAGAGAGTCCTGGTGTGCTGCAGTTCATGGGGTCGCAAAGAGTTGGACACGACTGAGCGACTGAACTGAACTGAGTCACATGTGTGACTGGGTTAAATTAGAGCGTGTGGGGCCAGGTGCCCAGGAAGCACTCAGTGTACACGTGCTGTTGTCAATAAGGGACACACTCTATATCCAGACCAAACTCTAATTCAAAAAAGATACATACACCCCTATGTTCACAGCAGCATTATTAGCAAGAGCCAAGACATGGAAACAGCCTCAATGTTCATCAGCAGGTGAATGGATAAAAAAGATGTGATATAGAGTTCCCTTGTGGTCTAGTGGTTAAGAATCCACCTGTCAATGCAGGAGCCGTGGGTTCAGTTCCTGGTCCAGGAAGATCCCACATGCTGAGGGGCAACGAGGCCTGCATACCACAACTACTGAAGCCTGTGCTCCACAACAAGAGAAGTCACTGCGATGAGAAGCCCGTGCACC
>SJYW01044230.1:0-16162 GCA_006410735.1 Raphicerus campestris
GGCTAACAAACACATGAAAAGATGCGCAACATCACTCATTATCAGAGAAATGCAAATCAAAACCACAATGAGGTACCATCTCATACCGGTCAGAATGGCTGTTATCCAAAAATCTACAAACAATAAATGCTGAAGAGGGTGTGGAGAAAAGGGAACCCTCTTACACTGCTGGTGGGAATGCAAACTAGTACAGCCACTATGGAGAAACAGCATGGAGATTCCTTAAAAAACTGGAAATAGAACTGCCATATGACCCAGCAATCCCACTGCTGGGCATACACACCAAGGAAACCAGAACTGAAAGAGACACGTGTACCCCAATGTGCATGNGAAATAGCGTGGAGATTCCTTAAAAAACTGGAAATAGAACTGCCATATGACCCAGCAATCCCACTGCTGGGCATACACACCAAGGAAACCAGAACTGAAAGAGACACATGTACCCCAATGTTCATCGCAGCACTGTTTATAATAGCCAAGACATGGAAGCAACCTAGATATCCATCAGCAGACTAATGGATAAGAAAGCTGTGGTACATATACACAATGGAATATTACTCAGCCATTAAAAAGAATACATTTGAATCAGTTCTAATGAGGTGGATGAAACTGGAGCCTATTATACAGAGTGAAGTAAGCCAGAAAGAAAAACCCCAATAGAGTATACTAACACATATTTATGGAATTTCGAAAGATGGTAATGACCATATGCAAGACAGAAAAAGAGACACAAATGTATAGAACAGTCTTTTGGACTCTGTGGGAGAAGGCAAGGGTGGGATGATCTGAGAATAGCATTGAAACATGTATATTATCATATGTGAAACGGATCGCCAGTCCAGGTTCGATGCACGAGACAGGGTGTTGAGGGCTGGTGCACTGGGATGGCCCAGAGGGATGGGATGGGGAGGGAGGTGGAAGAGGGGTTCAAGATGGGGAATCCATGTACACCTATGGCTGATTCATGTCAATGTATGCAAAACCACTACAATATTGTAAAGTAATTAGCCTCCAACTAAAATGAATAATTAAAAAAAAATAAGAATAAAGCCTCTTTAAGAGACCTCAGGTGGGGCTCCCCTGGTGATCCAGTGGTTGAGAATCCATGTGCCAATGCAGGAGACAGAGGTTCGATCCTTGGCCCAGGAAGATCCCACGTGCCATGGAGTAACTAAGCCTGTGCACCACAACTGCGGAGCCACGCTCTAGAACCCTTGCTCCGCAACAAGAGAAGCCACTGCACCCCAACAAAGGTCAGGCCCTGATCGCCACAATTCGGGAAGGGCTGCACATGGCAACCACAACCCAGTGCAGCCACATATAAATAAACAATTTTTGAAAAAAGAAGTCCCATGTGAGAATCAGGGGGAGCACCCCCAATGCCAGAGTCGAGTGCATGGGTGGGGTGGGCAATGTGACCCCCTGGGCGGGGGCGGTCACAGGACGATTCTGAAGATCAAGCTCCTCCCTCTGTTCTGGGTACCAGAGCTGACTCTTCTCCAATACTCTTCTCAGTTCTCACCTGACCCACCTTACACTATCAGGTATCAAATCCTCTTGTAGAGGAAAACCTTTGCCAAATGAAAGGTATTTTTATACCCAGAGAGGTATTAAGTTGATTCCTTCATCCTGATGTCTTTATGGCATCTGATCTGATACAAAAAGCTAATTGAAAATGATTATGTCCTCAGGGCAACACCAGTTAAGCTTGACCAAGAACTGTGCTAAAAGTACTTAGCCTGTATTCTTAATTTCTCAAGGAACCTCTCTACTATTTTCCATAGCAGATGTACCATTTTATCCAGCAATCCCATGTTGGGGTATATATCTAAAAGAATTCAAATAAGAATCTTGGACAGGTATCTGTAGTCCCATGTTCACTGCAGCGCTATTCACAACAGAAACAATAACAGTTGTTTCTACAACTATTGAAACAATCCCAAGTGTCCATCAAGAGACGGACGGATAAAGAAGATGTGATATGTAACAGAATTCAGCCTTAAAAATTAGAAATCTAAAACATGCAACAACATAGATGAGTCTGGAGGATATTATGCTAAGCAAAATAAGCCAGTCACAGAAGAACAAATGCTGTATGATTCCACTTATACGAGGTATCTAACATAGATTCGTAGAACCAGAGAGTAGACTGGTGATTGCCAGAGGCTAAGGGGAGGGGAAATGGGAAGTTACTAATCAGTGAGCATAAACTCTCAGTTATGCAAGATAAGTTCTAGAGATATGCTGTACAATGCTGTGCCTACCGTTAATAACATTGTATTGTACACTTAAAAATTTATTAAAAGGGTTGATCTCATGTTAAATGCTCTTATTACAAAAACAAGAAATAATAATCTATAAATGTTAAGATGTTTTCTTTTCACTTTTCAAATTCTTTGGGCTTCTCTTCTTGATCCACACTGACAGCACAGGTAAATTCCAAGCAAGACGGGCCTGCTTTGTAGGTGGACTGTGCCTTAATTCTTCAAGGAAAACGTCTGTTCGATCCTGCAGCTCTGAAAGGCGGCAAAAGCACTGAAAAGGCTCATGAGGTGCTTTTAAGGTTAAAGCCTTACTGTTCTCAACATCTGTGGCACACACACACACACACAAAAACGCCAGCAGGCACTCTCCTCATTCTCATAAGCCCTGATGACAATGCGTTGCATTCACAGGTCACCATCGTGGCCAGTTACTTTCAGCGAGGCGAGCGGATCCACAACCCCAGCCTGGCTCAAAGGAACTTGCAGGCAAATAAGGCTGCTGATCGGGGAGGGGCTAGAGACACATTTACAGGGGGAAATCTGAGAGACTGAATCTCAGGCAGGAAAGAAAGGAGCTTGGAGAGCAGGCTGGTTTGAGGCTGAAAGGGGGCTGACACCAAGGCCAGGGGTGGGCCAAGCCACTGTGGTGGCCTGAGAATGCAAATTTCAATCTGACCCAGTCTAATTAGTTCTGGACACATGACATCTCTAACAAACAGGTCCTATAGGTGGATGGTGCAGAACCATTAGTTAGTAACTTATGACCAATCTTCCCTCCTCCTCTGTGTCCCTTCACCCCACCCCCACAGAAAATCTGCACTTTGCCCTGGGCAGGACTCAGTTCCTGCCAGGTAGCTTTCTGAATGCCGGCGTGCAGCCCCCAGGACTTAGAGAGGAGAGGAGAGGAGAGAGGCGGCATATGTCTGAGAAACGAGCAGACTGGCTAAGTCCATCTACTTCCCACAGGACCAAAGAGAAGCAGGGAAAGATGGAGACACCACGGCTGCTGGTGAGGAAGAAGGGCAAGATTTCTGGCTCTTCTATCCTAGCAGTTTTGAGTTCTGACAGACATGGGAAGAAGATAAAGAGGGATTTGTAATCACTCTGAAGAAAGTTAAGAACCAATTTCAGCTCTGTTGAAATGACTTTCAGCTGCCAGATCCTCTCTTTACCGTGACCTCTCTGCAAGACAGGCCCTGATGAGTGCTGACTTCCTGAGGAGACACACGCCTCACCAGCTCTGAGATCCATGACCTTGGCTACATGCTCTAACATGATATATAAACTAGCTTTCTCTTTCCTGTACCCATCAGATTTCAGTTCATGCTGACCATCACAAGACCAAGAGAGATGCCTTAGATTAATCTGGGATGTCAGAGCAAGGTTATAAACCCTTTGTGGGTGTTTTGGCCCTCTTGGAATCACAAAAGAAATTAAAGTGGTTTTCTAAGAAAATTTATAATATAAACATGGGTATGTTTAGCTTGTAAAAAGGAAACTAAATGAAAAGACTATCGGAGTTGGTGTCAGTCAGTGAATGAAAGTGATTAATTGTTCTGTGAGACCCCAGAGACTGGAACCAGGCCCANTAATTAGTTCTGGACACATGACATCTCTAACAAACAGGTCCTATAGGTGGATGGTGCAGAACCATTAGTTAGTAACTTATGACCAATCTTCCCTCCTCCTCTGTGTCCCTTCACCCCACCCCCACAGAAAATCTGCACTTTGCCCTGGGCAGGACTCAGTTCCTGCCAGGTAGCTTTCTGAATGCCGGCGTGCAGCCCCCAGGACTTAGAGAGGAGAGGAGAGGAGAGAGGCGGCATATGTCTGAGAAACGAGCAGACTGGCTAAGTCCATCTACTTCCCACAGGACCAAAGAGAAGCAGGGAAAGATGGAGACACCACGGCTGCTGGTGAGGAAGAAGGGCAAGATTTCTGGCTCTTCTATCCTAGCAGTTTTGAGTTCTGACAGACATGGGAAGAAGATAAAGAGGGATTTGTAATCACTCTGAAGAAAGTTAAGAACCAATTTCAGCTCTGTTGAAATGACTTTCAGCTGCCAGATCCTTTCTTTACCGTGACCTCTCTGCAAGACAGGCCCTGATGAGTGCTGACTTCCTGAGGAGACACACGCCTCACCAGCTCTGAGATCCATGACCTTGGCTACATGCTCTAACATGATATATAAACTAGCTTTCTCTTTCCTGTACCCATCAGATTTCAGTTCATGCTGACCATCACAAGACCAAGAGAGATGCCTTAGATTAATCTGGGATGTCAGAGCAAGGTTATAAACCCTTTGTGGGTGTTTTGGCCCTCTTGGAATCACAAAAGAAATTAAAGTGGTTTTCTAAGAAAATTTATAATATAAACATGGGTATGTTTAGCTTGTAAAAAGGAAACTAAATGAAAAGACTATCGGAGTTGGTGTCAGTCAGTGAATGAAAGTGATTAATTGTTCTGTGAGACCCCAGAGACTGGAACCAGGCCCAGCTTTTCTGGGTTCATTGCCCATTAAGTAGTTGTTTCACATTCATGCTAAGTTGTTCCACTCATGTTCGACTTTTCGCAACACTATGGACTGTGGCCCACCAGGCTCCTCCATCCATGGGATTTTCCAGACAAGAACACTGGAGTGGGCTGCCATACTCTTCTCCAGGGGATCTTCCTGACCCAGGGATTGAACCTGCATCTCAAGTCTCCTGTATAGGCATATGGTTCCTTACCACTAGCACTGCATGGGAAACCCTGAAGTTAATTTTTTTAATTTTTAAAATAAATGCAAGTTTTCTAAATAGTCTTTAATACAGTGAATTTCCTTTAAAAGTACTAATTATGAATATTAGTCCAAACACCCCCTTATTTTATATACTTCACCTCAAGACACCACAGATGATCTTAGCTCAACCCCCCCATCTTCTCCATCCCTCCAGAGAGCACCCTGGTTGCCTGCCTTCTCCCTCTAACTCTCTCCTAGATTTATCACTGGCTGCTCATCAAATGTGGATTTCCTTCCCTTTATCAAACTATAATAAAAAACATGACTTCCAAAATTTCCCCAAACCAGAATATGGTCATATGGTTATTTTCATCATGATTATAACCATAATCACTGTGTTTATTAATGTTTCCTACCCTGGGCACCTATTCAGTAATGAAACAACAATCAAATTGAACTTAGAAAGCATTTTTCTTTAAATAATTTGTATTTTAAGATCTATGTTTGACAACTTACTGAACAAACTTTTGTGTATATCAAAACACAAGGAAAGAAATGTCATTTTTAAAATTCCAAGAGTCTCTCAGTTCAGTTCAGGTCAGTCGCTCAGTCGTGTCCAACTCTTTGCGACCCCATGAATTGCAGCACGTCAGGCCTCCCTGTTCATCATCAACTCCCGGAGTTCACCCAAACTCACGTCCATCAAGTCGGTGATGCCATCCAGCCATCTCATCCTCTGTCGTCCCCTTCTCCTCCTGCCCCCAATCCCTCCCAGTATCAGAATCTTTTCCAATGAGTCAACTCTAACCAAGCATAAAATGCTATGGGTTTTTTTTAGACTTTACATTTTGTTGCTGTTTTAGAATGTATTTATCTCCTGTAGTATAATTCTGGTGAAAATGTTGGGGAAGAAGGGAGTAAAAGAGTGAGGGAAACAGTTAACACAGTGACTAAAGTTCTGGGGTCAGACAGACTTGGGTTCCAGACTTGGGTGTCTCTGAGACACCAGGCAGGTACCTTAAAAGTCTCTACCCTACACCTATCAGGATGACAATGGCATATAAAGTATAAACATAAAGTGAACACGTAAAGAAAATTAAGAATTAAATAGTACTGAAAGTTCCCAGGTGGAACTAGCGATAAAGAATCTGCCTGCCAATGCAGGAGACACAAGAGACTCGGGTTTGATCCCTGGGTCGGGAAGATCCCCTGGTGTAGGAAATGGCAACCCACTTCAGTACTCTTGCTGGAAAATTCCATGGGCAGAGGAGCCTGGCAGGCTGCAGTCCCTGGGACTGCAAAGAGTCGGACACAACTGAGCACAGAGAGCAAAAATTATTCAAGCTATATACTTAATATTCTGTGTCTTCCTTTATGTTTTATCTTAATAAACACAATAAATATTTAAAATATATATGTACCATTTCCTTTCAGTTATCTAGCAATCAAGCCCAGTGATAGAACTGCTTTCAAACACAGGAAATGTGGTCAGTTTTCAAGTGATTTGAGGGTCAACCTGTCCCTGCAATGCAGCCTGTAATTCTACCATTAGGGATTGTTTTGATTAGAACACTGTACTCTTCAAGAATCTTTTAAACACAAATATCACTCCCAGAAAAGAGAACATTGAGAAATGGCTGTCAGGACTTCCCTGGTGGTCCAGTGGTTAAGAATCCACCTTCCTCTGTAGGGGACACAGGTTCATTCCCTGGTAACTAAGATTCCATGTGTCATGGGGCAACGACTGAGCCTGCCTTCCACAACTAGTGAGAAGCCTGCACGCCACAATGGAAGATGCTGCGTGCCACAACAGAGATTACATGTGCCACAGCTGAGACCTGATGCAGTCAAATAAACATCAAAAAGAAAGAAAGAAATGGCTGTTCTGAAGAGGGGCTAGCTAGGGTGGGAAGGGCGAACAGGGAGCCTTGGGTTGAGTAAAGGAGAACAGACAAAAGCCTCATGTTTGGTCACAGGAAGGGCAAGCAGGTTAAGTGGGGGTGAAACCCCAGAGAGGTTGGGAGCCCAGCAAGGCAAGGCATGCAACACAGATTTCCCAACTGCAAGACCAGCTATAGGAGCCCACAGGGAGAGCCAGAGGTCCCCCTGCCAGGTACCCCAGCCTCAGTCAGCCCACACACTCTGCCTGGAGCTTGACTGGGCCCAGCAAGAGGGAGAGGAGGGACAGTGATCTGAGGTCCTATCCCTGGCCTGGGCCTGAGCAGACAGGAGGCCTACGAAAGCACTCCCTTATGCAGGGGTAGGCAGGGCAGCCGGGTCAGCCCAGCCCCAGGGAGCCACGCCAGGAAAGGTGGGGTTCACCACTGTTCACCTTCAGGCCTCAGCAAGGGCCAGCCCGGGGCAGAGGGATGTTAACAAGGAGGGAGATGTAGGCAGGGCTCCCTAGGGCTCTGCAGAAGAGGGCTGGATTATGATTAAAAATAGGTCTTCATTATTATAATAAATGTGTGCCTCTGAAACAAATTAAAAATCCAATCCAAGCTTCCAATCAAATTACCGTCACATACCTGTTGTTGTTCTGTACTACATGAGGTGACTCCTACCCTATCCTGCATGCAGCAACACACGACATCCACAGGGGACTCTGTACTTTCTCCAATGCTGAGCTACTTTAGGAAAATTCTTTTTGCCACATATATTTCACATTTGCTTTCTTACTTCAAAATAATAATAATGTCATCATTATTTCTTATTTTAAGAAGTCTAGAGTATTAATAAAATGAAAATACTCTTTATGGCACCACCTAACACACCTACAGGCTTCCTTGGTGCCTCAGACGCTGAAGAATCTGCCTGTAAAGCAGGGACCTGAGTTCAGTCCCTGGGTTGGGAAGATTCCCTGGAGGAGGGCATGGCAACCCGCTCCAGGATTCTTGCCTGGAGAATTCCATGGACAGAGGAGCCTGGCAGGCTACAATCCGTGGGGTCACAGAGTCGGACACAACTGAGCAACTAAGCACTATTAACACAACTGCTATCCTCCTTTTGCTGTATTTCCTTTCAATTTCTACACATTCCTCTCTTCTTTGTTATTTGTTTTGAAAAATATTCACATGCTGTAAAAGTCAAAAGGCACAACACCTCTTCCCTATCCTTACCCACAGCTGCCAGTTTCCCCTCCTCCAAGAAACTGAAGGCACCAGCTTCTTAACCAGACATTCATTGAATGTGTTTCTAAATCAAGTCTGAAACCTGCTTTTATTTAACAACCCTCTTCCAGGCTGTTAAGCTAAAAATGAGGTTAATAACTGAAGGATATTCCATCAAGTCAATAATGTACTTAAACTTATCCTATTGCAATTAAACAAAAAGGTTGCTCTCAGAGTTTCATGATAAATAATGCTGCAATTGGCATCAGGGGACACTGGCTAGCTTTTGCCATGTTGTGGACATTTACCTGAGCCTGGAGCTGTCCATCCCCCATTTCACACCCATTCGTTTTGATGGCCACACTGAAGGTAAAGAGAAGCGTGTGGTCCACACCACATGAAGCCTTGGGGTCCACAGTCCACACCAGCCCCGCTACCCTATAGGATAAGACCTGTGCAAGTGGAAAAAAATTAAACCTATCAAGTTGGGCCAGGTCAGATTGACAATGCCCCGACACTGTTATCATACACCAAGGCCAAGTCAGACAACGTGTCCCAGGCCACCGGGCACAAAGGCATGCAGACGATGGCATTGTGAGAGAACCTCTGGCCTGGGCCCCTCTAACACTTGCTCACACCCAGGATCCGCAGTGACACGGGTTAATCCACAGGGCCAGCATGCCCCATCCTGAGCATCATTCTCACCCAAAGGTCTAGGAGATGAAGTATTACTGCATTTTATCGATCACTGATCATGCATTTTTTTTTTTTTTTTNCTCAGCAAGGGCCAGCCCGGGGCAGAGGGATGTTAACAAGGAGGGAGATGTAGGCAGGGCTCCCTAGGGCTCTGCAGAAGAGGGCTGGATTATGATTAAAAATAGGTCTTCATTATTATAATAAATGTGTGCCTCTGAAACAAATTAAAAATCCAATCCAAGCTTCCAATCAAATTACCGTCACATACCTGTTGTTGTTCTGTACTACATGAGGTGACTCCTACCCTATCCTGCATGCAGCAACACACGACATCCGCAGGGGACTCTGTACTTTCTCCAATGCTGAGCTACTTTAGGAAAATTCTTTTTGCCACATATATTTCACATTTGCTTTCTTACTTCAAAATAATAATAATGTCATCATTATTTCTTATTTTAAGAAGTCTAGAGTATTAATAAAATGAAAATACTCTTTATGGCACCACCTAACACACCTATAGGCTTCCTTGGTGCCTCAGACGGTGAAGAATCTGCCTGTAAAGCAGGGACCTGAGTTCAGTCCCTGGGTTGGGAAGATTCCCTGGAGGAGGGCATGGCAACCCGCTCCAGGATTCTTGCCTAGAGAATTCCATGGACAGAGGAGCCTGGCAGGCTACAATCCATGGGGTCAGAGTCGGACACAACTGAGCAACTAAGCACTATTAACACAACTGCTATCCTCCTTTTGCTGTATTTCCTTTCAATTTCTACACATTCCTCTCTTCTTTGTTATTTGTTTTGAAAAATATTCACATGCTGTAAAAGTCAAAAGGCACAACACCTCTTCCCTATCCTTACCCACAGCTGCCAGTTTCCCCTCCTCCAAGAAACCGAAGGCACCAGCTTCTTAACCAGACATTCATTGAATGTGTTTCTAAATCAAGTCTGAAACCTGCTTTTATTTAACAACCCTCTTCCAGGCTGTTAAGCTAAAAATGAGGTTAATAACTGAAGGATATTCCATCAAGTCAATAATGTACTTAAACTTATCCTATTGCAATTAAACAAAAAGGTTGCTCTCAGAGTTTCATGATAAATAATGCTGCAATTGGCATCAGGGGACACTGGCTAGCTTTTGCCATGTTGTGGACATTTACCTGAGCCTGGAGCTGTCCATCCCCCATTTCACACCCATTCGTTTTGATGGCCACACTGAAGGTAAAGAGAAGCGTGTGGTCCACACCACATGAAGCCTTGGGGTCCACAGTCCACACCAGCCCCGCTACCCTATAGGATAAGACCTGTGCAAGTGGAAAAAAATTAAACCTATCAAGTTGGGCCAGGTCAGATTGACAATGCCCCGACACTGTTATCATACACCAAGGCCAAGTCAGACAACGTGTCCCAGGCCACCGGGCACAAAGGCATGCAGACAATGGCATTGTGAGAGAACCTCTGGCCTGGGCCCCTCTAACACTTGCTCACACCCAGGATCCGCAGTGACACGGGTTAATCCACAGGGCCAGCATGCCCCATCCTGAGCATCATTCTCACCCAAAGGTCTAGGAGATGAAGTATTACTGCATTTTATCGATCACTGATCATGCATTTTTTTTTTTTTTTTTTTTAGAAAGGGAAGACATAGTTGAAAAGAGTTTCTAAAAATAAAGCTAAGATAACATGAAAAGATCTCAACAGCATTTTGGTAAAGGCAGCCAGTTAAGGTGCTGCCCTGGGGCCACCCTGAACTTCAGGTCTGAGGAACACAAATCTAAGTGTGAATACTCCATCATTAAGACACTGTGGGCTTTGATAGAAATTCAGCTCAAACCCAAATGCCAAGGAGCTGCCATAGGGTGCTGTGTGAAAATGCCTTTTAGCTGATCAGGCATGGAAAGGGCAAGGGTCCATGGACTTTCAGCCATGCACTCCACCTCCCCATCAAGGAAAGAAGCAGGCAGGCTTTCTTCTCCTCTCCTCCACCACAATCGGTGGCTCTCTTACTCATTTGGATAAGCTTTTCTCAAGGAAGCCAAAAGGACAGGTATCCAGTAGGGTCACAGAGGAATAAAACAGTCAGTTCAGTCGCTCTGTCATGCCCGACTCTTTGTGACGCCATGGTCTGCAGTTCATAAAACAGTTCACCTTTCAGTAATCACACTTGTGGCGGGAGACAGCCATGTTAAAATCTATCAGAGCAACAGTTTATACTAAGGGTGGGGAAGCAACAAAAGCATGAACTGAGCTGTGTACGGACTGGCCACGCACACGGGCGGCTTTCCGTCGGGACTGTGGCCTTGCATAAGATGTGAATTCATAACCTCCCCAACTAGGGCACCTCCCTCAATTTTCTCTGCTTACTTGCAGATCCTTACAGACTTACAAAGCCTTTCCATTCAAACAGGGTTCAATCTGGGACACGTGGATTCAAGTGAGGCAAAACGTGCCAGAGAGGAATTATCCCCCTGACCTCGCCGGAGACCAGACTCGGGTGCTGAGGAGACAGCGTGCTGGAAAAGAAAAATGCCCGTGGAGGCTGATGCTGCTGAGCAGGAGAAATCAACATGTTAAGTCTAACGCTGTTAAGAGAGAGTTTGGCTGTTGCTGACTTCTCCAGTTGCTGGTGATTTCAGGCTGCCACTAACAAGGATCCATCATTCTGAGAACCTCGAGGGCCCTTCAGTCCTGCAGGTAGATAGACAAGGTCCCCAGCACTCTGGGTCCCCAAGTCATGGGTGACAACATTGCATTTTGAAATCTGCTTTTCAGTGGCTAACCCCACAAGGATCAGTCCTGGACTTGCAGCAGAATTAACTGTTGATGATTCTTTAGCAGTTTTAAAACCCTTTAATATCTGTTGTCCTAGCAACACATTCCTGTCCTCGAAGCCTCACCCAGTACAGGATTCAGGGCGTCACATCAGCAGAAGCCTGGAGGAAGGCTTCGCAGCTTTGAATGCAACAACAAAAAAACAATGGCCAGCCTGGAGAACCCTGAAAGGGAGTCAAGAACTCTTCATTCATTGACTTACAAGAAATGCGTAACTTTGTTATTTTCAATGTGACTTGTATTAAGATCCAGGAGACTACAACCACAATTGCTGTGGCTAAGTAGATCCAGCCTCGGTGGTACTACCTGGAAACGCCTGGAACACACCAGCCAGACATCCTCAACTGGAAAGAGGAAAGCTAAGATGAGGCAGAGGCCCAAACTTTCATAATCACGCCCTTAGCCAGTCTGTCAAATACTGAAGTAAAACAAAGCTTATTTTTACAGAGATTTTTAAACACAGCCCCACAGTCAGTCAGCAGAATGATTTAGAATCCCCCTTCTTACTGCAAATAAATTGGACAGGATTGGAAAGTAACGTTCACTGTGTGTACTCCATTGATGATTTACTGACTCCTCAGGCCAACCATATCAACCTTACCAGACACCATGAAATGCACTTTTCATGCATTGGTATTTATTATTCTAATTGTCCAGGGACATTAAAAGCCTTCTTAGGAATCAGACCACTAAAATTCAAGGCAGGACTCAAACCCAGAAGTTTTTAACCCACCTCTCATCTCCACTCCACGCTCTTTCCCTAAGAGATGATTTCATTCACCACCATGACAAGTATCTCATATGGCCCCCAGGTAGCTTGGAAAAGCATGGATTATCTAAATTCCCAGCTGGCCTCCATTCTGTTTCCACTACACTATCTTATTGTCCTAGAAGCCAGGAGGAGGGACAGGGCAATGGGTCAAGCTTCCCACCCTCCAAGGGAACCACTTGTGCACCATCTCCACAACCACTCAATGCCATCACAGCCACCACCTTTGGCAAACACAGTTTGCTAAGCTTGTCCTATTCAAATTCTCCGACCAGAATTTTGCAGGTGAATTTGGCAGCATTTCTACCATAGAGGCACTTTTATCTTTTGCCTTATCTTTTATTTCAGGGACTTACCCTGACAGTACACCTCCCACAACATGAAAATACATATGTATAAGGCTATTTATTGCAGCACTGTTTATAACTGAAACACACTGAAAACAACTGATAATGCTTACACACAAGAGACTGGCTGAAAAAACTATGGTATATCCATAAAATGGAATCCTACACAGCTTCTAAGAAGAATTGAGGAAGATCTCTATGAGTTGATACAAAGTCATTTGCAGGGCACTCTGTTAAGCAAAAAAAGCTAACTGCAAAAGAATATCTATAGCATGCTATCTTCGTATAAGAAAGAGGAGATAAGAAAATATTGATGTATCTGCTCATTTGTACAACAAGAAAAACTATGAGAAACAGGAAACTAAGGAGTTGGCTATCTACAGGGTGTGGGTGGGCACAAGGTGGAAAGAGGGGGAAATGAGAAATTGAGAAAGGATAAGGAGGAAGTAACACTTCCTGAGTAAGACCTTTTAAACTGTTTTGATTTTTTAAATCTTGCTTATGTTTCTGACATAGTCAAAAATAATTAAAATCACCCAAGATATGAAATGAACCCAAAATGGAGTACAAAAAGCAGGAAATGAATCAAACTGTACCATAAATGAATAATAAAATAATATGAGGAGGTAGGGGAAGAAAAGGAGTAACTTAAGTAACTTTGGAAAATAGCTAACTTCTTGATCAGATACTAGAATATAAATTTTAGCCTGACAGTAAGTTTTTCCCCACAGTCACATGAGTTAACAATTTGGAAACTACTGTACTTTATTCTTGTTCCTTTTAAGGTTGAGTAAATAAGTAAACATATTGTGGCTAACAGAATCCAGGTGTCTCTTTGATGGAGAAAAGAGACACAAATAATAAATGGAAAAAAGAGAATAAGCACTATGTAGGTAGTTTAGAGGATGAGACGGTTGGATGGCATCACTGACTCAATGGATATGAGTTTGAGCAGACTCCGGGAGAGGATGAAGGATAGGGAAGTCTGGCATGCTCGAGTCCATGGGGTCACAAAGAGTCAGACATGACTTAGCAACTGAACAACAATAAGGTAACTTAGAGTCAGCCTTTCAGACAAATTCAAAGATTTTGATACATAGATAGATATACAGATAAAGACAAGGAAGTATGTGTGTATATACATATACATTTTCTAGTTCTCTGCTCTGAGAAGATATAAAACCAATGTAGAATGAGTATATCTAACTTATAAGATCTTGGCTTCTAAATGCTATTCTCCACTAAAGAAACAGAGCTCCTTGGAGAAATAGCTACTTCCAGGACTGGGCAGGGCAAGTATAAAATAAGCATAAAATATTTCAAGATACCAGAAATTTAAAAGAAGAAAAAACATGATGTAGGGCTAGCTAAAGGATCTAAAAGACACAGCAGCCAACTCAAAAGATCTCCTAATGGTCAAATATGGAACAATTTGAACCACAAAATAAATGATGATAGTAATGGAATAAGACAAATATCCCAGAGTCCATACTGATACTAACAAGTAAATGAATAAATACACAGAACAAGGAAGCTGTTTCTTATAGCAGAATTCCAACGCATACATGCATTTGGGGTGATAGAAAATTACCATTTGGCAAATATAGTTAATAATGATCGTCACAGTCAAGAATTATCAAGGGATTTGAAAGTGTGATGAGACACAGGACACAGGACATTTATATGATCTCAAAGCACTTCCTGACAAGTTGTTTATTAATTGCAAAGGGGGAAAGAGTAACTTTTTAGTGGAGAACTCTTACAGAGAACACTTCACGCAAGGGACCAAAGTTATCAGCAGCAGCAATGGAACCTATCAGTATCATGTCCCAACTCCTAGGATGAACTAAGACGGACACAACTTTTCTGCGGTACTTTGTCAAAAATGTGTAGCTTAAATTCCGTCATGAGGAAACATCAAACACATCCATTTTGAGGGACAGTCTACAAAATAACTGGCCAGTACTCTTCCAAAGAGTCAAGATTGTGAAAGAAAGAGAATGAGGAATGACCACAAACCAGGAGATACTAAGGAGATGTGTCAACTAAAATGAGATGCGTGATCCTGGACTAGATGCCAAATTGGACCCTAGAACTGAAAAAAAAATTTTTTTGTTGGTACAACCAACAAAAATTTGACCGGTGCATTTTTGCTATTATTTAGTCACTCAGTCGTGCCCAACTCTTTGAAACCCCATGGACTGTAGCCAGCCAGGCTCCTCTTATGGGATTTCCCAGGCATGAATACTAGAGTGGTGTACCATTTTCCTCTCCAGGAGATCTTCCCAACCCAGGGGGCAAACTCACATCTCCTCACTGGCAGATGGATTCTTTACTGCTGAGCCACTGGGGAAGGCCAATGGGACCATGGCAATAACAATTTCCTGGTTTTGATGTCTGTGGTTTATCAGACGAGATAATATGATGGAGAGAGAGCACATAACCGTGCTGTCCACAACTAAGGCACGTAAAGGCAACTGCATGGGGCTGGGGAAGGTGGGTGAAGCCCATACAGAAAGTCTATGTTTCTAGATACTATTTATGCAATTTGGGGTGAGGAGAAGGTCTGCAATTATTTCAAATAAAAAGTTAAAATCGAAAGACAAAATTTTCCACCAAATTCTCATTTCTTGGGAAGTTGGCTGCCTTTTTCCTGTGCAACCACATGAGATGAGACAAAGAAACAGACTGAAAGAAAAATAAGCATATCAATGTCAGAATTTCACATGCCAACATAAGAAAGTCATGTGATGAAAAAAATCTAGTAGAGGAAATCCATTTATAAAGAGCTGAGGAACAAAATCCACTACTTTTGAGCTACATGTGGAAATACAGTTGTGTGTATGATAAACATATTATCATGAATATACCTTCAAAGAAAAGAAAAAAAGCTGATGGTCTCCATGGACTACCTTCTGCTTGAAAAATGCCACATGTTCAGAGGAATGTTTGAACCACATTCCTGCAAACATATTACATAAAACAGAACAAAGAGGAAGGGGCTTCGGGGGAAATGGGAGATGTGTATAAGAGACAGGTATTGCTTATCATTATATATTTCATTCCTTTTTTTTCCCCCAGCAGCGTTAAGTATACTCATGTTGGTATATAATCATCATCAGCATACACCTTCAAAGTTTTTTCGTTTTCTNCGGGGGAAATGGGAGCAGGGAGGGGGGTGTCTCAAGAACACATGGGACATCCAGGGTCTGAAAGTTTCTGGGTATTCCAGTTGCTGGCAATGACATTTCTAAATTGTGAAAAATAATGATACTAACACACCATGACTCATTGAGGAAACACTCTGTAATCAGTAATTTATTATTCTGTTCCTCAGCTTTACTCAATGACTTCACGAACTGAAGTGAAAAATCCTCACTTAGCGGAATCTGACTTGGCCTTTCTGATGGGGGAGGGGAGGCATGG
>SJYW01044237.1:0-24853 GCA_006410735.1 Raphicerus campestris
CATCCTGGACTGAAGTTCTGGGAGCAGAATGACCTATTTTGAGTCATACACTCCACTAAGCATGATGTAGATAGAAGCCCTAATCCCTGTAAACTACAAACGCAAATCATACCTGTAAAAAGGTGAATTCAATGAAAAGAGTGCTCTGATGGAGATACCTACAAGGCAGAAAAGAAGGAAGAATCTGCTGTGTTGTGTGGACCGGAGGCTGTCCAGGGAAGGTGCTGCCATACGAGCTGGGTGTCTAAGCGAGAGTCAGATCACAGAAGTTGTCCCAGTGGGAGACAGCACATGCAAGGCTCGTACTGTTATCCCCAGGAAGCAGGAGGAGCGAATCAGGAACTAGCTTGGAAGGGAGGAAAGGTGCCAAGTCTGTAGAAGAATGCAAATGTGCTGCGTGTGCGTACACACACACCAAGAAGCCAGGGAGATAGAAGAAAAAGCCAGCCACTGAGGCCAGACAGGTCAGGACTGGAGTCCTGCCTCCTTGATCCCTTTGAATCTCAATTTTCTCATCAGTAATATGGGATTCATTGAACCTACTTAGCAGTGTAAGTGCTACTACAGATGTCCATTCATATCCTAGGAAATACAGGCATTGTGTGCCCAGTCACCCGGTCATGTCCCATGTACTGTAGCCCACCAGGCTACTCTGTCCATGGGATGCTTCAGGTAAGAATACTGCAGTGGATTGCCGTTCCTTTCTCCAGGGGATCTTTCCAACCAGGGATCGAGCCCAGGTCTCCTGCATTGCCATGGATTATTTTACTGTCTGAGCTACCAGTGAAGCCCCCCAAATACAGGCATTAGCAGATACAAATACTATAAGTGGATACGTCTGCTTCAGTGGCTACACACACACAATCTCATATGGATAAAATGCTTGCAGACATTGATTTGGTGGTGGACACTCAGTGTCCACTCAGTGTCCACACTCACTTCTTTAGTTCCTTCCTGATTTCTATAAAAGTCTTTGGAACAGCACCGTCAGTAGCTCACGAGGTCACAACAGCACCGGCTGGTTAGCAGGTGAGTGGCATGTCCGTTCCACACACCAGCTTTCCTGCAGTATCTTAGTTTTCATGAGAGTGTAATTGCTTTACAGCCAAGTGAATCAGCTCTATGTATGCAGGTATCCTATGATTGTGTCCCCTCCCTCTTGAGCCTCTTCCACCCCCTATCCCTCTAGGGCCTCACAGAGCACCGTGCTGAGCTCCCTGTGCTATACAGCAGCTTCCCACAACCTCTGTATTTTACACATGGTAGTGAATATGTGTCTGTGCCACTTTCTCAGTTCGTCCCACTCTCCCGTTCCCTCCTGTGTCTACATGTCCATTCTCTATGTCTGCATCTCTATCTCTACCTTGCAAATATGAATAGATAAAGAAGATGTGGTACATATATACAATGGAATATTACTCAGCCCTGAAAAGGAACGAAATTAGGTCATTTGTAGAGATGTGGAGAAACCTAGAGTCTGTCATACAGAGTGAAGTAAGTCAGAAAAACAAATGTGGTATACGAACACATATATGTGGAATCCTGGGATATCTTGGTAGCTGATTACAAATGTGTAGGATTCATTTTTTCAAGTCACAGTACTGTTCTGCAGCCACACTGCCTGCCCAGGGGATCTACTGGGGTTATTTCTTGCCCACACCTCCCCGAGCTGCCGGCNGAGCTCTCTATTTTACACATGGTAGTGAATATGTGTCTGTGCCACTTTCTCAGTTCGTCCCACTCTCCCATTCCCTCCTGTGTCTACATGTCCATTCTCTATGTCTGCATCTCTGTCTCTACCCTGCAAATATGAATAGATAAAGAAGACGTGGTACATATATACAATGGAATATTACTCAGCCCTGAAAAGGAACGAAATTAGGTCATTTGTAGAGATGTGGAGAAACCTAGAGTCTGTCATACAGAGTGAAGTAAGTCAGAAAAACAAATGTGGTATACGAACACATATATGTGGAATCCTGGGATATCTTGGTAGCTGATTACAAATGTGTAGGATTCATTTTTTCAAGTCACAGTACTGTTCTGCAGCCACACTGCCTGCCCAGGGGATCTACTGGGGTTATTTCTTGCCCACACCTCCCCGAGCTGCCGGCCACTGTCATGACCTCACTGAGGGCTCTGGTTGCCAGACAGGAGGACCACAGAGGGGAGAATCCAAAACAGTCAACTGGCACCAACAGGGAGGATTTCTAAATTTCCTCCAGCACTTAAATTGTGCTTGCACACAGCTCTTGGAATCCCCTGACTGTGCCCCATTCCGGGTTTTGCCAGCTGCTATCTCAGTTTTGTTGCTTTGAAATCTCCTTTCCCCTGATTTTGATCTGAGGCAGCTGTCCTCAGGTGACAATCAGTGATTCCTGATAATGGCTCAGATATACATCCTTGGCTTTCCCTCCATTCTCATCAGAAACCTGGGAGCCAGAGTCCGAATGAGGCAGCAGCTCCTTTGGCTGTGTCCCAGAGGAGGTGGGCTGTGGGCTCCCAGTGGCTGTCCTTTCACACCACCTACCAGCTTTGGTTCCACACCCTGCCTTGATGTCGATGTGTGTTTTGATAGAAGGTTAATGCATACGTGAATACACAACTTTTTGATTTATTGTCATCGTGAGCTCATCACTCTTTCCTTTAAATTAAAACTCCCTCCAGATGGGGATATGTGACGCAGATTTATTGATCTGCAATAAAACCTCACTCATAATCTCTGCAGCTGCCCATTCGTCTTCTCCAGAAAGAGGGCTCATTACTCTGGGTGCCCCAAGAATGAAAGCAAGAAGCTAACTTTCTCCTTTGTTCCCTTCCTGCCCCTCCCTGGCTCTCTGCTTTTTTCCTCCCTCCAGTTCTCCGCCCAGCCCCTCCTTTTACTGCTGAATCCCCCTAGAGACTCACTCCCATTCCCCATCTCCACTCTGCTCCTTTATATTTCTCTTTCCTCCCCCTCCTGCCCCAAAGATATCCTTTTATTTTTGTGGACACCTTGTAAGTGTCATGACATTGAATCTGATTTGTCACGGAAATCAACAACCCAGTCTCCACTCTGCTCCTTCCAGATGGATTTGCCCTCCCTGGTTTGGACAAACCACTATGGGCTCAGGAGATGGATGAGGTCATTAGAAAAAGGGGGTGTGAGCAGTCAGACTGATCAAAATGAGAGCAAGTGACAGGTGGGTAGGTGCTAGGTCTGTGGCTAAAGCAGGGTATGTGTGGATAAAGAGCGCTTACCACTCTGTGTTTTGCTGGGTCCAAAGAGCCTTCTGATTGATGGCTTAGGAGATGTTCTGGAGTGCACACATGATGGAGGCCGCTTCCACTGGCCAGCAGATGGCCTGGCCCCCGTGCCAGGAAGCAGAATAAGTAACTGTTATCTCAGACTCAACAGAAGGAAGGGCAAAAGGACTTCGGAGTGATCAGATGAATTGCCTAGTCAGTTCAGTGGAGTATCTCTTCATATTACTAAAATCCTCTTGGCTTTTCTTGCTGGCAAACAAAATATCGTCATGTCTGGCAGATTTCAGTTAGAGGGTCATGATACCCTGGTGTGTCGCCATCAACCCTATTGTGTGATGTGACATCCCTGCACAATGCATGTAACATATTGCTTCTAATAAAGAGCTGGTTTGCAAATAAAGAGTATAACTAACAAGTTATATTCTTGTTAGAACACATTCTAAGTTGTACATATAAGAGTGTCACTTTTCACTCACATTATTTCTGATGTGATTTTGTGGACAGGAAATGCATATAGTGAGAGGACACCTGGCAGAAATCACACGTTCTTCGTAGGATACAACAGGCGTGTAGTTCGCATTCATCACTAGGGAGTGGAAACCACTGCTCGGGTCTATCTTTCTCTTCAGGCAGGAAAGCTGTCCTCAGAAGAATCTTACATACCCATTGCTGTGTCCCTGCAGCTTAAAAAAAAAGGATGCAGCTTCTCCTCCTCATTTTAAAATGGCACAGTCTAGGTTCAATGCAGGGTGCAGAATGCTTGGGGCTGGTGCACTGGGATGACCTGGAGGGATGGTGTGGGGGAGGGGGGTTCGGGATTGGGAACACGTGTACATCCGTGGCAGATTCATGTTGATGTATGGCAAAACCAATACAATAAAGTAAAAAAATAATAAGAAGAATAAATAAAAAATAAAATAAAAATGGCAAAGTCGCAACCCAGAGCCAAGCAACGAGAGTGCAAGCCTGGAGTTGAACATGAAGGCACAGATTCACATTCAGTGTGCACTTTCCACTGGCCACTGCCTCCTCCAGCAGGCAGGCATGAAGAGCTTGGGACAGAGGCTGGGAACAGGTCGGGGAAAAGAGAGGAGGAAATGAATTGCCATTTATCACTGGAATCAGGAGGCTACCCCAAGCAGGTTTAATCACCCCGTGCAGAGAGGGCTGTGGAGCAAGTTTATGGTTTACAGTGAGCAGGCTGACACAGCTGATTGATGTCAAATATGTCATGATGTATATTGTAAAGCAGGGAGATTTAATGGTGTAACTCTATGGCAGGCTCAGAAGTGAGTTGCTGCAAAGTAAGGAGTGATGGATAGGCTCATTTACATGTAAAATTGCCAATGGCATTGACAGCCCTGGTATGTGAGGGGAAGATAAGAAGCCCTGAGCAAGATCCACTATTGTCCTAGTACTGGAATATTAAAATACAGCTGTGGCAGCATCTGGAGTTTGCAATGGACTTTAAAGATATAATTATTTTTCACCTTCAGCCCTGAGATAATCTACATATTTTATGAGATTTTCTAAAAAAGTCACTGTAATGTCCATGGATCAAATATTTGCAGTGGATGGTGATGCTAGTATGAAATTTAGTTGTATGAGATGGTTCACTTAAGTTCAGCTGCTCAGTCGTGTCCACCACTTTTCGACCCCATGGACTGCAGCATGCCAGGCCTCCCTGTCTATCATCAACTCCTGGAATTTACTCAAACTCATGTCCCTTTGGTCAGTGATGCCATCCATCCATCTCATCCTCTATTGTCCCCTTCTCCTCCTGCCTTCAGTTTTTCCCAGCATCAGGGTCTTTTCAAATGGGTCAGTTCTTTGCATCAGGTGGCCAAAGTATTGGAGTTTCAGCATCAGCATCAGTCCTTCCAATGAATATTCAGGACTGATTTCCTCTAGGATGACTGGTTGGATCTCCTTGCAATCCAAGGGTCTCTCAAGAGTCTTCTCCAACACCACAGTTCAAAAGAGTCAATTCTTTGGTGCTCAGCTTTCTTTATAGTCCAACTCTCACATCCATACATGACTACTGGAAAAACCATAATCTTGACTATATGGACCTTTGTTGGCAAAGTAATGTCTCTGCTTTTTAATATGCTGTCTAGATTGGTCATAACTTTTCTTCCAAAGAGTAGGTGTCATTTACTTTCAGGGCTTCAGTCACTATCTGCAGTGATTTTGGAGCCCCCTCCAAAATAATGTCTGCCACTGTTTCCATTGTTTCCCCATCTATTTGCCATGAAGTGATGGGACCAGATGCCATGATCTTTGTTTTCTGAATATTGAGCTTTAAGCCAACTTTTCTCACTCTCTCTTTCACTTTCATCAAGAGGCTCGTTAGTTCTTCCTTCTCTGCCATAAGGCTGTGTCATCTGCATATCTGAGGTTATTGATATTTCTTCTGGCAATCTTGATTCCAGCTTGTAATTCATCCAGCCCAGCATTTTTAATGATGTACTCTGCATATAAGTTAAATAAGCAGGGTGACAATATATAGCCTTGACATACTCCTTTCCCAATTTGGAACCAGTCTGTTGTTCAGTGTCCAATTCTTACTGTTGCTTCCTGACCTGCATACAGATTTCTCAAGAGGCGGGTAGGTGATCTGGTATTCCCATTTCTTTCCCATGCTTTTGTTTGTTTTTGGCTGTGCTGGGTCTTCATTGTAGCATGTGGGCTTTGTCAAGTTGTGGCTTCTCAGCTAGAGAAGGGGGTTTTTCTAGCTGCAGTGCATGGGCTTAGCTTCCCTGTGGCAGGTGGGTGGGATATCTGTTACCAGGCCAGGGATGGAACCTGCATCTTTCATTGGAAGGTGAAGTCTTAACCACTGGACCACCAGGGAAGTCCCTATATTGTTTTTTTATGTTCTTTTCACTTACGGTTTATTACAGATGTTGAATATAGTCCCCTGTGCTATACAGTAGGACCTTGTTATCCATTCTCCAAATAACAGTTTGTATGTGCTAATCCCAAACCCTCAATGATCCCTCTGTGCCCCCCAACCCTTGGAAACCACCAGTCTGTTCCCAATGTCTGTGGCTCTATTTCTGCTTCATAGATACGTTCATTTGCATCATATTTTAGATTTCACATACGTGATGGCATATGGAACCTTGACTTGAAAACTCCATTTTCTTCCCCCCAACTCTTGCCTTCCACTGGTTTTCTCTGCACTAGTAAGGGAAGAGAATCAGTCTCCCCTCTCCCTCTCTCTCTCTCTTCTTTCTTATTCTTCCCTTCCTTTCTCCTCTAATAAGGATATTATCATCGTGTGTGGGCTAATGTCTATTACATATGAGAGTAGTGAAATTGATTTATCCTCCCAGCAAATAATGAGGTTTGGATCGACTCCAGCTAAACAGTCAGCTATGGGGATAGATGCCGGACCTGAAACTGGATGGTTGATAAGCACTTCATATTTGTCCCCAACACTGGAAAATGACAGAGTGGCCCTAGAGTGGCCAGCCTTCCATCACTCTATTTCTCCATCCTTCCATCCTCTTGAAAGTCCTCCTCCAAATAACATGCATGGGGCATCATGTGACGTCCTGGAGACCCAGCAGTGAATGAGACAGAGGTTAGAGCTTGGAACACAGAGGAAGAAAGAACCTCAGGACACCGCTTCACCAAGGTTATTCTAACGTGTCAGGGAGAGGCCATGGGATGCACAGGAGTATCTCCACGGGACCAAGGAAGGGGCGTGGTGTCAGAGAAATATTGAGGATTTATTGGAGAAATCAGCATCTAAGCCAAGATTGAGGGTAGCGAAGCAAAGTGGGGAAGGGAGATTTGACCAAGGAAAAATATGGTGCCCTTGCATCCAGAGCAAGGAGGCATTTAGCAACTTTAAGGACCTGTATCTATGGTGATGCAAGAGAAACAGACATTTGAGAAGGGACAGAAAGAGATGGGGCTAGACCTAAAGAGCCTGGCTATTTAAAAAGTTTGGACCAGGACACAAGATCTCTTGGTACATATAGGGATGTTTTAGATTTTCCCTACACACAACTGTGAATTTGGCTCTAATAAGCTGAGTGTTATATCTGGAGATGATTGCCAATTGTGTGATAAGAAAGATATGTCGACAATAATAAAATGCATCATCAAAGCCATGCCTTTGGGGGTACTCATTGCTTGTAATTAAGCACATAATATTAAGAACTAAGGATTTACCAAACAAATTTGTCAATTGAGTTTAATGTATTTTATGTACTTCTTCCATAACCAGATGATTGCTATCATGACAGCAAATTAATTTTATATGTTGGTTAATAGCATCCATGCTTTATCATTCTATCATATTTGTTTTACTCCTTCAAAACATATTTATTGAAAATTTAGTAAGTTCAAAGCAGTTTTCTTAATGATAAAGACACAAAGATGAATAAGATGAGTCTTTCTCACAAGCTAATAAGTAAGCCATATCATAAACTGAGCTTCTGTAGAAAATGGATTGGATAAAGAATAGAGGAATTTATGGCCTTTGCTGGAATATGGGATGCTCAACAAAAGAGATGTCCATGCTTTATCCTAAAGAATGTTTTGGAATTTTCTGTGGGCAATGTTTGATTGGACAGCAAAGAGATAAAACTAGTCAGTCCTTAAGGAAATTAACTCTAATATTCATTGGAAGGATTGATGCTGAAGCTGAAGCTCCAATACCTTGTCCATATGATGTGAAGAACTGACTCATTGGGAAAGACCCTGATGCTGGGGAAGATTGGGGGCAGGAGGAAATGGAGGTGACAGAGGATGAGACAATTGGATGACATCACTGACTCAATGGACATGAGTCTGAGNAGTCCAACTCTCACATCCATACATGACTACTGGAAAAACCATAATCTTGACTATATGGACCTTTGTTGGCAAAGTAATGTCTCTGCTTTTTAATATGCTGTCTAGATTGGTCATAACTTTTCTTCCAAAGAGTAGGTGTCATTTACTTTCAGGGCTTCAGTCACTATCTGCAGTGATTTTGGAGCCCCCTCCAAAATAATGTCTGCCACTGTTTCCATTGTTTCCCCATCTATTTGCCATGAAGTGATGGGACCAGATGCCATGATCTTTGTTTTCTGAATATTGAGCTTTAAGCCAACTTTTTTCACTCTCTCTTTCACTTTCATCAAGAGGCTTGTTAGTTCTTCCTTCTCTGCCATAAGGGTTGTGTCATCTGCATATCTGAGGTTATTGATATTTCTTCTGGCAATCTTGATTCCAGCTTGTAATTCATCCAGCCCAGCATTTTTAATGATGTACTCTGCATATAAGTTAAATAAGCAGGGTGACAATATATAGCCTTGACATACTCCTTTCCCAATTTGGAACCAGTCTGTTGTTCAGTGTCCAATTCTTACTGTTGCTTCCTGACCTGCATACAGATTTCTCAAGAGGCGGGTAGGTGATCTGGTATTCCCATTTCTTTCCCATGCTTTTGTTTGTTTTTGGCTGTGCTGGGTCTTCATTGTAGCATGTGGGCTTTGTCAAGTTGTGGCTTCTCAGCTAGAGAAGGGGGTTTTTCTAGCTGCAGTGCATGGGCTTAGCTTCCCTGTGGCAGGTGGGTGGGATATCTGTTACCAGGCCAGGGATGGAACCTGCATCTTTCATTGGAAGGTGAAGTCTTAACCACTGGACCACCAGGGAAGTCCCTATATTGTTTTTTTATGTTCTTTTCACTTACGGTTTATTACAGATGTTGAATATAGTCCCCTGTGCTATACAGTAGGACCTTGTTATCCATTCTCCAAATAACAGTTTGTATGTGCTAATCCCAAACCCTCAATGATCCCTCTGTGCCCCCCAACCCTTGGAAACCACCAGTCTGTTCCCAATGTCTGTGGCTCTATTTCTGCTTCATAGATACGTTCATTTGCATCATATTTTAGATTTCACATACGTGATGGCATATGGAACCTTGACTTGAAAACTCCATTTTCTTCCCCCCAACTCTTGCCTTCCACTGGTTTTCTCTGCACTAGTAAGGGAAGAGAATCAGTCTCCCCTCTCCCTCTCTCTCTCTCTTCTTTCTTATTCTTCCCTTCCTTTCTCCTCTAATAAGGATATTATCATCGTGTGTGGGCTAATGTCTATTACATATGAGAGTAGTGAAATTGATTTATCCTCCCAGCAAATAATGAGGTTTGGATCGACTCCAGCTAAACAGTCAGCTATGGGGATAGATGCCGGACCTGAAACTGGATGGTTGATAAGCACTTCATATTTGTCCCCAACACTGGAAAATGACAGAGTGGCCCTAGAGTGGCCAGCCTTCCATCACTCTATTTCTCCATCCTTCCATCCTCTTGAAAGTCCTCCTCCAAATAACATGCATGGGGCATCATGTGACGTCCTGGAGACCCAGCAGTGAATGAGACAGAGGTTAGAGCTTGGAACACAGAGGAAGAAAGAACCTCAGGACACCGCTTCACCAAGGTTATTCTAACGTGTCAGGGAGAGGCCATGGGATGCACAGGAGTATCTCCACGGGACCAAGGAAGGGGCGTGGTGTCAGAGAAATATTGAGGATTTATTGGAGAAATCAGCATCTAAGCCAAGATTGAGGGTAGCGAAGCAAAGTGGGGAAGGGAGATTTGACCAAGGAAAAATATGGTGCCCTTGCATCCAGAGCAAGGAGGCATTTAGCAACTTTAAGGACCTGTATCTATGGTGATGCAAGAGAAACAGACATTTGAGAAGGGACAGAAAGAGATGGGGCTAGACCTAAAGAGCCTGGCTATTTAAAAAGTTTGGACCAGGACACAAGATCTCTTGGTACATATAGGGATGTTTTAGATTTTCCCTACACACAACTGTGAATTTGGCTCTAATAAGCTGAGTGTTATATCTGGAGATGATTGCCAATTGTGTGATAAGAAAGATATGTCGACAATAATAAAATGCATCATCAAAGCCATGCCTTTGGGGGTACTCATTGCTTGTAATTAAGCACATAATATTAAGAACTAAGGATTTACCAAACAAATTTGTCAATTGAGTTTAATGTATTTTATGTACTTCTTCCATAACCAGATGATTGCTATCATGACAGCAAATTAATTTTATATGTTGGTTAATAGCATCCATGCTTTATCATTCTATCATATTTGTTTTACTCCTTCAAAACATATTTATTGAAAATTTAGTAAGTTCAAAGCAGTTTTCTTAATGATAAAGACACAAAGATGAATAAGATGAGTCTTTCTCACAAGCTAATAAGTAAGCCATATCATAAACTGAGCTTCTGTAGAAAATGGATTAGGTAAAGAATAGAGGAATTTATGGCCTTTGCTGGAATATGGGATGCTCAACAAAAGAGATGTCCATGCTTTATCCTAAAGAATGTTTTGGAATTTTCTGTGGGCAATGTTTGATTGGACAGCAAAGAGATAAAACTAGTCAGTCCTTAAGGAAATTAACTCTAATATTCATTGGAAGGATTGATGCTGAAGCTGAAGCTCCAATACCTTGTCCATATGATGTGAAGAACTGACTCATTGGGAAAGACCCTGATGCTGGGGAAGATTGGGGGCAGGAGGAAATGGAGGTGACAGAGGATGAGACAATTGGATGACATCACTGACTCAATGGACATGAGTCTGAGCAAACTCAGATAGTGAAAATAGTGAAGAACAGGGGAGTGTGGCGTGCTGCAGTCCATGGGTTCACAGAGAGTCGGATGTGACTTAGTGACTGAACTTGCTGATGAGGAAACAAAAGGAGTTTTGATGCAAATAGCTGATTCATATCGAGTTTCACTAAATCTCACTAATTCATTTAAAATGATGTTGTAAATTATTAGGTTTATTCAGTTTTGTTCATCATCTCTTATTTTTCTAAGAACTTGGTTGTAACATCTGTGATGCAATCAGCAGGAAGGATGTGGTTAAGATCAGAACCTCTGGAATCACAAAGACCTGGGTTCTCCTTTGCTGCTTAATCATCATAAGATCTTATACGAGTTGCTTAAAATTTCTGACCTTCATTCTCCTTTGTAATAGATCGCATAGCATATTAAAGGAGGTAATGTGTTGAGCTTGGGGTCAGCCACTGAGTCAGAGTTAAATAAATGTTAGTCATGTATGATTAACATTATTACTATTATCTGTCATTTAACGCCTAATGAAACTTTGAATGAACCACAACACAGTAACTTTCTGGAGCTAATGTACTTTCTAGAAGCCCTCATACAGCCCTCTTCTCCTCTCTCTTCAGGAAGAATGTGGCCATGTTATAATAAATCACCAACACAAAGTGGGCACACACGGTCCCTCTTCTCCCCTTGGGTTTCCTGCAATTATTGTGCTATTTTCCCTGGTGTTTCCTTTTTGGCTCTTCAGCTGAAAACTTCCTGATTGTGCAGTTTGCTTGCTCTTCCCGATCATTATCAAGCTATGCAAGCTTGCATCTGGGATCCCTTCTCAGCCTCCCTCCCGTTAGGTACCTCCCCGAGCTCATTCTCTGGGAGACCAGATTGTGAGTACACACAAACACACTCCTATCATCCGGATGGTCACCTGAAAACCAAGGCTCTACAACCCTTTCATGCAGTGCATTTTCACTACTTGCTTTCCCCAGATTTTTATAAATGCTTTACCAATAGTTGCGAGTTTCCAGGTGGTACAGTGGTAAAGAATCCACCTGCCAATGCAGGAGACCCAAGAGATGCAGGTTCCATCCCTGGGTCAGGGAGATCCCCTGGAGTCAGAAAAGGCAACCTACTCCAGTATTCTTGCCTGGGAAATCCCTTGGACAGAAGAGCCTGACAGGCTACAGTCCATGGGGTTGCAAAGAGTCAGACACAACTATGCTACTGAGCATGCATGAGCACACATGTGTCAAGAGCCCGGATCCTAAAAAGCAGGGATCTCTAACCTCCAGGATCTAATGCCTGATAATCTGGAGCTGATGTAATAATAACAGAAATAAATTGCACAATAAGTGTAATACCCTTGAATCATCCCCTCTCCTGTCCCTGGAAAAACTGTCTTCCATGAAACCAGTCCCTGGGACCAAAAAGGTTGATGACCCCTGCTAACAGACATTCTTAAACTTGCCCTGCTCTTAATCCAGTGCAAAAAAAAAAAAAGTGGAAAACAAAAAGAAAAGAAAACTCAAAGACAGAATGCGGATGGGAGAGGCACGCCACTGAAGCCCCTCTGAACTCTGTGGCTTTCCGTGCACAGTGCCTCCACGGAGCCCCACACTGACCTTCGTCTCTGTGTGGCCCCAGAGCTGCCCTTTGCTCTGAGCTGCTGCACCCGCCCTGGTGCCCAGTCTGGAAACCTGGACTTTCCTCTTGATCCCTTCCTCCTCCTCACCCATCTCATCCAGGTAGTCGCCAGGTGAGTCCTGAGGATGCACCCTCGCTGCATCTCTTGCAACCAGCCACGTCTTCCCTCCACTGCCACCCCTTGTAGCAGCACACTGTGGGTGATGCCTTTAGATGGCCCTCCTTTATGTTTTGGCTGTGCCATGCAGCATGTGGGATCTCAGTTCCCTGGCCAGGGAAGGAACCAGCACCCCCTGGTTTGGAAGGGCAGAGCCTTAAGCACTGGACCCCCAGGGAAGTCCCAGCCTCCTTTGACTCTTCTCCAGTCGTTTTTTCTACTCAGCAATCAGGCATCTGATAGAAGGCAAATGTGATCTTGGTGGTCTCCACTTTCATGGGTTTCTGATGCTCTCAGGATGGGATCAAGCTTAGACTCTGTACTTAGCTGAGAAAGCTCTTCTTAACCAGCATGACCCTTCATCCCACTGCCAGCTTTGTTATCTGTAACTACTCTGCTACCCTCCCAGCCCCACTTTTGCTCACTTTCTATCTACAATGTATCTGTTGGCTTAGAGCTTAAGTATGGCTTCCTCTGGGAAGTTTTCCAGCCCAACTATGCTCTGTTCCATGCCTGCTTATGAGCATCCGTGGCTTTCCAAACCCTGCCTCATGGCAAGTACACACTCTGCTCTGTTGCAGCTGCCTATCCAACTAGCTGTCCCCCTTCCCGGGCTGTGCCCCCAGGGATGAGCCAGTCCAGTTCCTGGAACACAGTAGGTGCTCCATATAGATGTGGTGAATTCTTTCAGAATCCTTTTGAGGGGGAGACAAAGCCAGTCAGGGGTGAAACCAAAACCACTCAGGGGGTGGGAGCAGGAGCCCCTCTCTGCACAGGAAGGGGATGGGTGAGCATTCTCTCCACCACCTGTCTCTCTCCCCACCCTCTCCTGATCAGATCCAGCCCTCACTTCTCTCAATTTCACAGTCAGAAGAAGGGCCTAAATTGGGATATTTTTCCAGAGATGAGTTGAGTGAGCACGGACTGAGCTGACCCTGATAGAAATGCTTAAGGAGCTTTGCAGCAGGATTAAGCAGCTGCCTTTAATCTTGCTTCCTTCCAGGTGGTGGGAGAAGATTCCAGCTTGTGGGCAGGGCTGGGCTGCAGCTTCTCTGCAGGCTGTGGGGCAGGCTGTGGGGGCAGGCTGTGCACTGGGAAGGCAGGAGTTGGGAACCACGAGAGAGAGCCCGCAAAGAAGGGATGCTTCCATTTCAACATTGTGAGAACCCAGCTGATTCATCTTCTCTCTTCTCCTCCTTTATTTACAATTCAGAAAGCTTTCCTATTTCTAAATGCAAAGTGCTCTCATTATTGGCTGGAAAATTCTACATTTGTGGGTTATGTAACCACCACAGCTAAACCCAGAGACACTGAAGCACAGAGGATTTATTCTGGATCACACTGAGTGAATCCGTCTAGAGAAACAGCAGAGGCTGGTCACCATCGTGAGTGCATTTCAGATGCACTGATCCTAAGTGATGGGCTGTTTTCACTTGCATCACATGGCATGGCCTGGGGTACAGCGTCTGTCCCTCCAGCTCCCAGGACCCCCATAATAGTAACAAGTTGCCCCCAAGATTTTCTAACAGGATCGGTTCTGAAAACCCCTGAAAAGGGAAAAAGGACAGTTTTAATCTGGGATGTGTCCCTTCTCGGATTTTCCATGTTTTAGAGGCTTTGTTAATATGTATTAAAGACAAAAGCAATCGACTTCAGAGTGTAATCCAAGAATTTCATTGGATATTAAAGCTGGAAAAGGAATTTAAAGAGTATGTACAGCAAGTTGTCAAGGACAGTTGAGGAACCTGAGTCTGAGAGTATGTGCAAATATGCTCAGTCATGTCCGACTATTTGCTACCCACGGACCCACCAGACTCCGCTGTGCATGGAGTTTTCCAGGCAAGAATACTGGAGCAGATTGCCACACCTTCCTCCAGGGGATCTTCCCGACCCAGAAACTGAACCACGTCACTTGTGTCTCCTGCATTGTCAGGTGGCTTCTTTACTACCACACCATCTGGGAATTACCCTCAAGTCCTCTGTTGATTGAGCAGGCTTAGAATTAGGCCCAGCTTGCCTTTTTCCAGAGCATATTAGAGCAACCCAGGGCTGTGTCTTTGACAGGAGTTCTAGTCCTATTCCGGGCAAAATCAGAGCATGCATGTCCCACGCGAGCTCCTCGCAGCTTGAACACTTAGAGTTGAGTTTCTAGGCCAAGGGTCCATTCTTAACCACAGCCTAAATCATAGCAAGCACTCAATGAATATTGGTTGGATAAGTGTCGGTCTATTTTCATAGACTTCGAGTGGGTTTTGGAGTCTCTGGAACTTTCTAATATTTTACCTAACTCTCCCTGGTATTTTTTTAACTGGGCATAGTGCCTATTACATTTCCAAATATTTCTTATTCAGGCTTCAGGCTGTGTGGGCATTTGGAAATTCAGGAGCACGTGAGACTGTGTCGCCTAATTTTGATTCAGCTGGGTTTACTGTTTCAGGTTTTAATTTCAGCGTGTTAATTTCAGTAAGGTATGTCTCACCCTGAATTTCTCAGGCTTTCTTGGCATTCACATCCAGGCTCTTCGGAGTACTCTGCATACCTGTGTGAATTTCCCTGAAAGACCCCAGTGTGTCATTGTGCTTGTGTATTAATAATGTATCTGATTCATTACTACTGCACCCCAAGCATTACAAGCCTCAGGGTATAAGCATGACATTTAAGACCAAGAAGTATTTCACGCAGAAAAGATCTGCTCACAAGTAAAATCATCTTCAGGGATGTAGGGAGAGTGAGAATTTAATGGCTGGTGCTGATTTTATTTTTTAAACCAATTGACCCTAGCGGTCCATCTCTCAGTCTTTTCTTTTATTAAGAATAAGAACCTGGTTCAGCCTGATGTCCAGCTAGCCTTTCAGGGTGTCCGGGTGGCTTAGTAGCAGCTCTTCCACCAGACAAGCCAGCCTCGAATCTATCATCTCTCTATTGGCTGCTCTGTCATCTCTCAGCCAATGACATAAAGAGGCTGGGAGGGCAATGTCAACACCCTGGGGATCCTGTGTTTTTCATGCACTTGGGCCTCTTCAAAGGTAGAGATGATCCTATTTGCAAAGCAGAAAGAGAGGCAAACACAAAGAACAAATATATGGATACAAGGGGAAGTGGGGGGGAGAGGTATGGAGGGTGGGATTGATACATATGCAATACTGATGCTTATATGAAATACATAATTAATGAGAACACACTGCATCGCACAGGGAACTCTACTGGACAGTCGATGGTGACCTGAATGGGAAGGAAATCCAGAAAGGAAGGGATATGTGTATACTTGTGGCTGATTCACTTTGCTGCGCAGCAGAAACTAACACAACATTGTAAAGTAACTACGCTCCAATAAAAATTAATTTTAACATATACTGGGAAATTTGGTAACGCAATTGAGTACGTCTTAATCAAATAAACAGATTTATTGCCTTAAGTGTAAAAGGCCTATTTTATATAAAAGTATAAAAGATATATTGCATTTAATAAACAGATTTATTGCCTTAAGTATACAAGAAGACTGACCTGGAAGCAGGTGCTGAGCTTACATGCTGATTTTCTGTTCTGCTCTGAGTTCTACCTCCCCCCGGCCCGACTTCTCTGGGTTAACCTATTGCCCAGCTCTGGGGGCTCAGCCACACTGTTCCGGTGAACCATCACCGACCTCAGACTCCCCAGTGGCCCTGCACATCACTGGCTCACACTGAGTGACTTCTGAACCGTTTTCTAACCTCCCAGGGCCTGGGAAGTAGATGGGGCTGGTGGCAGCTGCTACTGCTGGGTTGGAATTGTACCACTTACTGTCTTTGCAAATAAGGAAGAATCCTGCTGACTGCTTCCTTCCAAAGAGCGTTTTCATCACCAGCACCACTGCAAGTGAGAGGCTGGGGGCTGGTGACCATCACACACATTAGCGGGTTTTGCACCCAGCAGTCATCAGCTGAAGGAACCTGAGAGCGAACATGACCTGAAGTCTCCCTCCTCGCTCACAAACCCACCTTCACGCTGCAGTGCATCCTCCACAGTGATTTCCAGGGAATTAATTTAAAATGGCTTTCTACTATCCTGCCAGTGTTCCAGGCCTGCCTGATTTCCACCCAGACTCTCTCCTACAGACTTTAGCAAATGGGCAAAACACATTTAAATAAAAGGGAAGACCATTTTTCGAGGAATTATAAAGATCTCTGTACCTAGTGACAGAGACTAAAATCTCCCCGGGTGCAAACGCGTCCTTCCTGGAGGAGAAGCCATATCACTCTGGGCTCCAAAGCCATACATTTGCATATTGATAGAATCCTTGGACTTGTGTAGCTGGGTTGGAATATTAGAAACCATCAAGCGCAATTCAGTGCAGCCGTTTGCCTCCTGGAAATTTGTGGGGAAGGTGATTATTTAATATCTAGTGANAGGAGGAGAAGGAGACGAACGAGGATGAGATGGCTGGATGGCATCACTGACTTGATGAATGTGAATCTGAGTGAACTACCAGAGTTGGTGATGGACAGGGAGGCCTGGCGTGCTGCTATTCATGGAGTTGCAAAGAGTCGGACACGACTGAGTGACTGAACTGAACTGAACTGAATATTTCATTATATGTATGTATCACATTTTCTTTCTTTCTTTTTTTAAACTAGAGAGCAATTTCTCCAGAATGCTGTATTGGTTTCTGCTGCACCACAAAATGTATCAGCCATAAGCATATATGTATGTATATATACATATATCCCTTCCCTCTTGAGCTTCTCCTCCTCCAATTCCACCCCTCTAGGGCATCACAGAGTGCCAGGCTGGCTGAGCTCCCTGTGCCACACAGCAGCTTCCCATCCACTCCACACATGGCAGTGTACAATGTCAATGCTATTCTCTTGACTTGTCCCATCCTCTCCTTCTCCCACTGTGTTCAGAAGACTCTCCTCTACACCTGTATCTCTATTTCTGTCCTGAAGTATGTTCATCAGTACCACTTTTTCAGATTCCATATATATGGATTAACATATAATATTTGTTTTTCTCTTTGGTTCACCCACCTCATTTCAACAGACTCATATTTGTTCTTTTTTATGGCTGAGTAACATTCTATTGTATATATATGAGGTATATAGATATATATACCTCAACTTCTTTATCTATTCATCTGTTGATGGAAATCTAGATTTCTTCCATGTTCTGGTTATTGCTTCAGTGAACACTGGGGTACATGGGCCTTTTTCAGTTATGGTTGCCTGAGGGCATATACCCAGTAGTGGGATTGCTGGGTCATATAGTAGCTTTATTCCTAGTTTTTAAAAGTAATCTCCATACTGTTCTCCATACTGGTTGTATCAATTTACTTTTCCACCAACAGTACAAGGGAGTTCCCTTTTCACCACACCCTCTCCAGCATTTATAGTTTGTAGAATTTTGATAATGGTCATTCTGACTGGTGGGAGTTTTACCTCATTGCAATTTTGATTTGTATTTCTGTAATAATGAGTGATGTTGGGCATCTTTCCATGTATTTATTTGCATATGAATGTCTTCTTTGGAGAAATGTCTGTTTAGGTCTTCTGCCCATTTTTCTGATTGGGTTGCTTGTTTTTCTGGTATTGATCTGGTTTGTATATTTTAGAAATTAATCCTTTGTCAGTTGCTTCATCTGTGATTATTTTCTCCCATTCTGAGTGCTGCCTTTTCATCTTGCTTACAGTTTTCTTTGCTGTGCAAAAGCTTTTATGTTTAATTAGGCCCCATTTGCTTATTTTTTTTTAAATTTCCATTACTTTGGGAAGTGGGTCAAAGAAGATCTTTCTACAATTGATGTCAAAGAGTGTACTGCCTAAGTTTTCCTAGAAGAGTTTTACAGTTTCTGAGTTTTACAGTTTTACAGTTTTAAAGACCTTACATTTAGGTCTTTAATCCATTTTGAGATTATGTTTGTGTATGATGTTAGGAAGTGTTCTAATTTCACTCTGTTACATGTAGCTGTCCAGTTTCTTAGCACTTATTGAAGAGGTTGTCTTTTCTGCATTGTATATTTGTGTTTCCTTTATCTAAGATAAGGTGCCCATAGGTGTGTGGGTTTATCTCTGGGATTTCTATCTTGTTCCATTTGATCTATATTTTTCCTTTTGTGCTAGTACCATACTGTCTTGATGACTATACTTTGTAATACAGTCTGAAATCAGGAAGATTGATTTCTCTAGCTGATTTTCTTTCTCAAGATGGCTTTGGCTATTTGGGGTCTTTTGTGATTCCATACAAATTGTAAACTTTTTGGTTCAAGTTCTGAGAAAAATGCCATTGATAATTTGATAGGGATTGTGCTGAATCTGTAGATTGCTTTGGGTAGCATAGTCATTTCCACAATATTGACTCTTCCAATCCAATAATATGGTATCTATCTCTATCTATTTGTGTCATTCTTAATTTCATTGATCAGTGTCTTATAGTTTTCTGCATACAGGTGTTTTGTCTCCTTAGGTAGTTTTATTCCAAGGTATTTTATTCTTTTTGTTGCAATGGTGAACAGGATTGTCTCCTTATTTTCTCTTTCTGATTTTTCATTTTTAGTATATAGGAATGCAAGGATTTCTGCATATTAACTTTATATACAGACTTTACTAAATTCATTGATTTGTTGTTATTGTTGTTCAGTCGCTAAGTCGTGTCTGGCTTTTTGTGATCCCATGGACTGCAGCATGCCAGAGTCCCCGTCTTTCATTATCTCCCAGAGTTTGCTCAGATTCACGTCCACCGAATCAGTGATGCTATCTGACTATCTCATCCTCTGTTGCCCGCATCCCCTTTTGCCTTCAATCTTTCCCAGCATCAGGGTCTTTTCCAACAAGTTGGTTCTTTGCACTAGCTGGGCAAAGTATTGGAGCTCTAGCTTCAGCACCAGTCCTTCCAATGAATACTCAGGGTTGATTTCCTTTAGGATTGACTGGTTTGATCTCCTTGCAGTCCAAGGGACTCTCAATAGTCTTGACCAGCATCACACTTCGAAAGCATCAGTTCTTTGGTACTCAACCTTCTTTATGGTCCAACTCTCATATCTGTACATGACTACTGGAAAAAGCACAGCTTTAACTATATGGACCCTTGTTGGAAAAGTGATGTCTTTGCTTTTTAATAGGCTGTCCAGGTTTTTCACAGCTTTTTCCCCAAGGAGCAAGTGTCTTTTAACCTCATGGCTGCAGTCACCATCTGCAGTGATTTTGGAGCCCAAGAAAATATAATGTCACTGCTTTTACTGTTTCCCCTTCAATTTGCCATAAAGTGATGGGACCAGATGCCATGACTGTAGTGTTTTAAATGTTGAGTTTTAAGCCAGCCTTTTCATTCTCTTCTTTCACTTTCATCAAGAGGCTCTTTAGTTCCTCTTCTCTTTCTGCCTTTAGAGTGGTATCATCTGTATATCTGAGGTTCCTGATATTTATCCTGGCAATCTTGATTCCAGCTGAGCTTTATCTAGTCTGGCATTTTGTATGCTGTACTCTGCATATAAGCTGTACAAACAGGGTGACAATACATAGCCTGGTTGTACTCCTTTGCTAACTTTGAACCAGTCTGTTGTTCCATGTCCAATTCTGTTGCTTCTTTACCTGCATACAGGTTTCTCAAGAGAGTTCAAGTGGTCTGGTATTCCCATATCTTTAAGAATTTTTCATAGTTTGTTGTGATCCACACAATCAAAGGCTTTAGCATAGTCAAAAAGCAGAAGTAGATGTTTTTCTGGAATTCCCTTGCTTTTTCTATGATCCAATGGATGTTGGCAATTTGATCTCTTGCAACTGTTCAGTGTATAAGTCGTGTAATCTTGGTTAGATTTATTGCTAGGTATTTTATTGTCTTGATGCTGTTATAAATGGAATTATTTTCTTACTCCTTTTCAGTAGTTCATTACTAGTATATATAAATACAACAGATTTTTGTGCTAAATTCTATTCTGAAACTCTGTTAAATTCATTTATTAGTTCTAACAGCTTTGGTGCAATTAGTTCTAGTAGTTTTTTCTTTTTTTTTTTTGCATTCTCTAGGATATTCTCTATATAAAACCATGTCATCTGCTAATGTAGTTTAAATTCTTCCTTTCCAATTTGAGTATGTTTTCTTTCTTTTTCTTGCCTAATTTTTCTGTCTATGCCTTCTTAAAAAATAGAAAACTTCCAGTAACATCTTGAATAGAAGTGGCAAAAGTGGGAATACTTGGCTTGTTCTTGATCTTAGAGGGAAGTCTTTCACGACTGAATATGACATTAGTTGTGGGCTTTTCATAGATGTCCCTCATTATGTTGAAGAAGTTTCCTTCTACTCCTATTTTATTATTGTTTTTATCATGGAGTGTCATATTTTGTCAAATGATTTTTCTCTGTTAACATGATCATATTTTTAATTTTTATTAATATGGTATTTTTATTATGAAATACTTTAAATATGATAAACCACCTGTATGATGAATTCCTGGGCTAAATCCTATTTGATCATGATATATAATTCTTTTAATATGCTCTTGCATTCAGTTTGCTATTATTTTGTTGATGATATTTTCATCTATATTCACAATGGATTTTGGTCTCTAGTTTTCTTGTGATGTCTTTGGCTTTGTTTTCAGAATAATGCTGATAAAATGATTCACTCATTTTAATGAGTGAATAAGTATCCTTTCCTCTGCTGTATTTCTGGGAAGAGCCTGAAAAAGATGTGTCTTAATTCTTCTTTACTATTTGATACAATTCAGCAGTGAAGCCATCCAATTTTGAGCTTGCTTTTGTTGGGAGCTTTGTGATTACTGATTTAATCTATTTGCCAACAGGTTTATTCAGATGTTTTACATTTCTTAAGTCAGTTTTGGTACTTTGTGTATTTTTAGGAATATGTCCATTTCACCTAGGTGTGTTGGCTTTTAGTTCTCTATTGTTTGCCTCAACTGTTATTTTTCACCCCAGGTGGCCGTGTTGTTTTCATTTGGCTTTCAATGGTTTCAAGGAATGTCCTACATACAGCTGCTTCTCTGTCTTGAAAAAGTTTACAGGTAGGAAAAACAAAGGCGATCTCCATGTATCAGCCCTCTGGGAAATCCACAGACAGGATGAACAGATAAACACAACTCCTCGAGAATAAGGTCTGCTTCCTCTGGGACCAGGTACTCACACCTGGAACTCGGCTGTCATCTGTAAGACTGCTGCTATGCTGTAGAGGGGAGTAGGGTGAGGATAAATTAAAACTTTGTAAAGTTCTCCTATCATGGCTCAGTGGCCTTTTTCCCAGTTAAGCATTTGCTTGGTTTCCATAAATCATTCACCATCTTCCAGAGCTTTAGTAATGTGGGTTCTGACAGTATGTGCCAGGTTTTTCAGTATTTCTGTGGAGGAACAAGTTCCTGGAAGTCCCTATGCTGCCATGTTGCTGACATGCTCCTGACTCATTCATGATGCTAGCATAATTCGAATACCAAAACCTGACAAGGTCATTACCAAAAAAAAAAAAAAAAAAAAAAGGATGTTATGCACCAGTATCTCCCAATCAGTGTAATTCATCAAGTTAACAGTATAAGGAAGAAAACGCATGATCATCTCAATAAGTGCAGAGAAAAAAAAAAGATTTGATGAAATTCAACACTCATTACCACAAAGGCTCTCAGCAAATGAGGAGGAAACTTTCTTAACCTGATAAAGGGCATTTACAGAAAGCCTACATTTAAATCATACTTAATGGTGAAAGACAGTCTGCCTTCCCTGTGACACTGGGAACAAGGTATCAAGTCCACTTTTACCATTTTATTCTACATTGTTAATAGAATCCTAGAGAGTACAGTGAAATAAGAAGTAAAAGGCATAAAAAGACTGGAAAGAGAGTAACTGTTATGGACTGAATTGTGCTTCCAGCCCCACCCCATCCCACCGCCCTCAGCAATTCAAATGCAAAAGTTGTAAGCCCCAGTACAGCTCAGAATGCGACTATATTTGAAGACAGAGCCTTTAAAGTGGTATGTGCTGAGTGCTGAGTCCCTCAGTCATGTCTGACTCATTGTGACCCCCATGGACTGTAGCCTGCCAGGCTCCTCTGCCCATGGGGATTCTCCGGGCAAGAATACTGAAGTGGGTTGCCATGCCCTCCTCCAGAAGATCTTTCCAACCCAGGGATTGAACCCAGGTCTCCCACATTGCAGATGGATTCTTTAGCCCCTGAGCCACCAGAGAAGCCCTTTTAAAGAGGTAATGAAGGTCAAATGAAGTTATATGGGTGGCCCATAATCAGTAAGACTCTGTCCTTATAAGAAAAGGGAGACACACCAAGGATGCACATTCACAGCAAACAGGGCATGTGAGGACGCACTGAGAAGGCAGCCACGTGCAAACCAAGGAGAGAGGCCTCAAGGGAAATGACTGGAAAGGAACACAAGGAAGTTTTCATGAATAATGGAAATGCACTATTTCTTAATCATGTGGGTATATAGAAGTGTCAAGGTTTATCAAACTGTACTCTTCAGTCCTATGCAATTTTACTGTATAAAAATTAAATCTCAATTTGAATAAAAGAAACGGAAGAAAACCCCATAGTATTCTTGGCTTTCAAGCAGTGCTTTTTAAGACCCCTACTTCACTGACATCTCTGATATTATCAATCAATCAACATAAGGGCTCTGAAGGGACCAGCATGTACACTTCTTAAACCACTAAATCATTGTAGGCACTGAGGTCAAAGATCTCATTGATTAGATCCTTGTTGTGGGAAAATAGGGCAAGGACACAGAAAAGAAAACTAATACATATACTGTTGACCTTTGAACAACGTGGGGGTTAATCCAAGTGTAACTTAGAGGTGGCCCTCCGTACAGGCAGTTCTTCCACATTTACAGATTCAATCAACCAAAGACTGTAGAATTGCAGTATCTACTATTGAAAGGATTCCACATGTAAGGGGATTCTGGCAGCTCAACCCTGAATAGTTTAAGGGTCAACTGTAATATATTAATTCATTAAACAAATACATTATGAGCACTACCATGTGTTAAGCAACATTCAAGGAGACATGGAAACAACGGTGAACATAAGGTGTGCTTATATTCTCTTGGGAAAAGACACAAAACATACATGATAAGTAAGTAAATTATGTAGTATTTTGAGATACTTCTATCGCAGAGGATAGGCAATGTAGAGCCTCTGGCTTAAGAGACTATTCAATATATAGCAACTTCAGCTCTGAATGTTGGTCTCTTGTGACTGAATTTCTTTTCCGAGTGGGCTAGGCAGGATGATTTAATATATGTGGTTAGGTTTATTCATAGCTCTGCAGTATGCTTGTCTTCTGTGTTCTGATGATCAAAGTATCAAGTTTTAACAAATCTGTTACCTCAGACTACTCGGAACCAGGAGTAAGATATTGTGGCATTCTTTCTAATGATTACACACATAATAATAATGCTAATAATAAAAGAAACATAAATAAATGCTCCTTAGGGGCAAGATGGAAATTGTTTCTGTACTTTAGATAATCCCACTTGCCTATTTTTTAAAATCAAGACTTCTATATTAATCTAACATGGATTGCAAAAAACACTTAGATCATTGCAAGCATGGGCTTACTTAGAGGGAGAAATAGGGACTTCAGGGATTATTCTTCACTTGGGATTACTCCTTCACTTTCAATAAAAGAAAACAGTGTTTGGGAGTCTATCAGTTCAGTTCACTTCAGTCGCTCAGTCATGTCCAACTCTTTGCAACCCCTTGAATTGCAACATGCCAGGCCACCCTGTCCATCACCAACTCCCGGAGTTCACTCAGACTCATGTCCATTGAGTCAGTGATGCCATCCAGCCATCTCATCCTCTGTCGTCCCCTTCCTCTTCGGCCCCCAATCCCTCCCAGCATCAGAGTCTTTTCCAATGAGTCAACTCTTCGCATGAGGTGGCCAAAGTACTGGAGTTTCAGCTTCAGCATCATTTCTTCCAAAGAAATCCCAGGGTTGATCTCCTTCAGAACTGACTGGTTGGATCTCTTTGCAGTCCAAGGGACTCTCAAGAGTCTTCTCCAACAACACAGTTCAAAAGCATCAATTCTTTGGCGCTCAGCCTTCTTCACAGCCCAACTCTCACATCCATACATGACCACAGGAAAAACCATAGCCTTGACTAGACGGACCTTTGTTGGCAAAGTAATGTCTCTGCTTTTGAATATGCTATCTAGGTTGGTCATAACTTTTCTTCCAAGGAGTAAGTGTCTTTTAATTTCATGGTTGCAATCACCATC
>SJYW01044241.1:0-10215 GCA_006410735.1 Raphicerus campestris
CGTGCAGAAGGGAATGGTCATCCCCAGTATATACTTGGGAATAGATGTATGACAATATAATGGTTATTTCCAAATATAGTGGATGTGTGAGATGGGCCATTCCATTTTGATTTCTAGTACATTGTTTCTTATGTACTTAGAAATAAGAGGAGAAGCTAGTTTGATTAATGACTACCTTAGATTCCAATGTTACAAAAGAAAAGTCTTCTCTCAGTATGTCCTTTGGTTAAAAAAAAAAAAGTGGACTTGAAGTACTAACCCTTGTAACTCTTGTATCAAATTTGTGGTTACTGAGACAAGTCCCATAATCTCTTAGTAAAAGCATCAATTCTGTCCTCTCCAAAAATTGGTACTAGTACTTGTACCTTACACCAATCTCATTACACTATCGGCTGACTTTTCAACAGAAATTCTGCAGGCTAGAAGAAAGTGGCATGATACACTCAATTTTTTTTAATGTGATGAAAAGAAAGAACCAACATCCAAGAGTACTCTCCCAGATTTATAAAGACTCAAAAATTTCACAGATAAGCAAAGGCTAAACAATTTCAGCACCATCAAACCAGCTTTACAAGAAATAGTAGAGACGTGTCCAAGTAAAACGGAAAGGCCACAGCTAGAAACAGGAAAATTACAATGGAAAAAACTCACTACCAAAGGCAAACATACAGTGAAGTTATTTTTTAAAGTGCTGCATTTATAGAGAAGTCATAATTGAGAACTGCAATAAGATATACCTAAATGATTAAAACCCCTAGTTAGTTAGTTCAGTCACTCAGTCATGTCCGACTCTTTGCGACCGCATGAATCGCAGCACGCCAGGCCTCCCCGTCCATCACCAACTCCTGGAGTCTACCCAAACCCATGTCCATCGAGTCCGTGATGCCATCCAGCCTTCTCATCCTCTGTCGTCCCCTTTTCCTCCTGCCCCCAATCCCTCCCAGCATCAGAGTCTTTTCCAATGAGTCAACTCTTCGCATGAGGTGGCAAAAGTACTGGAGTTTCAGTTTCAGCATCATTCCTTCCAAAGAAATCCCAGGGTTGATCTCCTTCAAAAAGGACTGGTTGGATCTCCTTGCCATCCAAGGGACTCTCAAGAGTCTTCTCCAACACCACAGTTCAAAAGCATCAATTCTTCAGCGCTCAGCCTTCTTCACAGTCCAACTCTCACATCCATACATGACCACAGGAAAAACCATAGCCTTTACTAGATGGACCTTAGTCGGCAAAGTAATGTCTCTGCTTTTGAATATACTGTCTAGGTTGGTCACAACTTTACTTCCAAGGAGTAAGTGTCTTTTCATTTCATGGCTGCAGTCACCACCTGCAGTGATTTTGGAGCCCCAAAAAATAAACCCCTAGATGTCATTACTATTTGCCAGAATGATAGGCCTGAGCCCTAAAGCGACTCTCAGACATGTCTGTGAGGCTGTACATATAAAAACTGTCCAATTAAGTGAAAACAAATATCACTGTTTCATGACCCATAAGGATCATTCCCATCCTGTCCAGTTGCTATAGAAAAGATATTGTTCTCTAACCCTTTTGGAAAATGACTTAAAACTATCCTTTGTGATTTCTGAATTGAACGCAAACCTCAGGATAGAATATTATTAAAACACATTTATACCCACACTGTGTGCACCATCATGGGACAATCATATGACACACATGACAATCACAGACACACAAAAGCCCCCCTGGCTGTCTGTGCTTCTCACCCTCCCCCCTGCCCCCTTCATCTGAAGACTGACAACCACCACCCATAGGAAGGATGTGGCTGCCCCGAAATGCTGCAAAGGGCATCACCTGAGAGAGAGAGAAGACTGCTGAGGTCAGAGTAACAGAGCACAGAATCACCCACCGTTGGTTTTTCGCAGCTCCTCCACCAGGCAGCATGCTTCCTCTTGAACATGGTCCTCATGCTCCTCTTCCCCATCCTGAAATTCTGCAGGGTTGTGAGGGTGAAGCGCTGGGTCTCCTTTCAATGCTGAAAATGATTCCTACCAGGAGGGGAAGCAGAAACTAGGAGGGAGGTTCTAGGGAAGGAGGAGTGAGTCGACACTTGGGAGGCTCACAGATGGACCACTCCTGCCCATTATCAATGCTGAACATGTGCAAATACACACCTACCATCAACCTTAGTAGCTCTTTCAGCACTGGGAAACTGCCTCTTCCAGAAAATTCCTCTCCCACATCAATCAGAGCTTCTTTCATTGCTTCATATCCAGGTAAGACCACCATGGGCTTCATGCCAAAGTACACAGTGAACACAGGGCTGTAGACCTCTGAGAGCTGAGAATGGAGATGCATGTAATAGTGAAGAACTCAATATTTGAGAATATATTGTGCCTGATGTAGAATGTATTATCATCTGACTATTATGTTTTTATTCTGCCATATAGCCTAAAATATTTCTGAATTTAATACATAAATATGATAGAGATTGTTACACTTTCCACTGATGGATGAACTGAGACGCTGGGCCACAGCCCAAGTAACTGGTACACAGATTATGATTAATCCTCATATCAGCACTTACTGAACTGAACTGAACTGAACTGAACTATAAACAAGGAAACTGAGGTCAGGGAATTTTATTTCATGTCCAGTGTCTCAGGGCTACTATATATACAGGATTGAAATCTGAAACTCTTATTCTCATTATGATCCTTGATGAGAAACATAGCAATAATTAAGGCCCACCTTTGGACCAACACCCAAGTGACTGCTTCAGAATCAGCTAATGACAGCAGTCATTAGCATTCTGATTCTGTAGCCCTGTGATGAATACTAGAAATCTGTAATTATAGAATGGACTTTTGGCTTCTGAGGGAGAGGGAGAGGGTGGGATGATTTGGGAGAATGGCACTGAAACATGTATACTATCATATAAGAAATGAAGCGCCAGTCTATGTTCAATACAGGATACAGGATGCTTGGGGCTGATGTACGGGATGATCTGGGGAGATGGTGTGAGGAGGGAGGTGGAAGGGGGCTTCGGCATGGGGAGATCAGATCGTGTACACCTGTGGCTGATTCATGTCAATGTACGGCAAAACCAGTACAGTACTGTAAAATAGAATAAAGTATTAAATTTAAAAAAATAATAATAATAAATAAATTCAGATAATTTCCAGCCCAGTTTGAGATCCACTGGTATTTCTAATATAGAGAGACAATATCATAGAGGCAGTGCCTGGACATATAGCATCTCATGGAAGAACAACATCTTTCATCTTGCAACATTCAGAGGGTATAGATGGCATCTGCCTGCAAAATCCTGATTAATGACTTCTTTCTTTCAATCACTCATGCTCGTCCTGATCCCAAGTCAACTCCTTATATCAGGCACAACGGCCTTTTTCAGAAAAGTTCTGTTTTCCTGATCATCTGAACAAAACACCTGGCTTATATAGAATATGACTTCTGGAAGAAAATCTCAAATCACAAAACATTTCATTTTTTATCTTCAGCCCCAAATTGCAGCAAATGCCTGTGTAACAAAGAAGGGAAGCAACATTCTCAACTTTTAATACTTTATTACTTTGATTCTACCATACAAAGAGCTAAACACACACAAAACACACTGTTTTCCTCTACTTACAACAATGACATAGCTGAAAGGCAAGAAAAGTGTCAAATTTACAGGAAGTAATTTGCTTCACACTGACCTATTTTGACAGTGTGCCTCTAGTGAAATGTAGGATTTCCCAGCAAGAATACTGGAGTGGGTTGTTGTTTCTTTCTCCAGGGGATCTTCCCAACCCAGGGATCAAACCTGGATCTCCTACTTGGCAGGCAGATTCTTTATCACTGAGCCACCAGGGAAGCCCTATTAGTTTTATAATCGGGCTTAATTTACTGTGTGCAAGACACTGGAGAAGCAGAAAATCTAGTTACACTGTTTAAGGATTTGCTGATGTTTTTAACATCTAATTGTACGATGTTTCCAAGAATCGGAAGAGGAGTGGAGCCAGCGGGAGCATCCCTTTCCCAGAGCTCTGTTTCCAGAGTGAGACGAGAAGCAGGCAGGAGAGACAAAGCACCAGGACCACAGCCAGATCCATTGGCACCTCCTCTTCTCACTCAGATGACTGTGAGCTGAAACCTAAAGCTTTATAACAGTCCCTGCTAATTCAACCTGTGCCTCTCTGATATAAACAGACCATGCAGTTATATCCACTTTGCTTTCTATTCTGAGCAGACTGCTCCAATTAAAAAGCAGAGACATTACTTTGTCAACAAAAGTCCACCTAGTCAAAGTTATGGTTTTTCCAATAGTCATGTATGGATGTGAGAGTTAGACTATAAAGAAAGCTGAGCACTGAAAAATTGATGCTCTTGAACTGTGGTGTTGGAGAAGACTCTTGAGAGTCCCTTGGACTGCAAGGAGATCCAACCAGTGCATCCTAAAGGAAATCAGTCCTGAATGTTCATTGAAAGGACTGATGCTGAAGCTGAAACTCAATACTTTGGCTGCCTGTTGCGAAGAACTGAGTCATTTGAAAAGATCCTGATGCTGGGAAAGACTGAAGGCAGGAATAGAAGGGGACAATGGAAGATGAGATGGTTGGATGGCATCACCAACCCAATGGAGGTGAGTCTGAGTAAACTCCAGGAATTGGACTGGGAGGCCTGGCATGCTGCAGTTCATGGGGTCACAAAGAGTCGGACACGACTGAGTGACTGAACTGATTGACTGACACAAAATTTAAAAAGGCTTCTTTTAATTCTGTGTTGGCACACCCGGTTCTGCCTTGAGCTAACTGATGCTTTTTTCTTATGAAATGATTTTCTTAAGCTATTTTAGAGAAACTGTGTTTTGGAATCTGCCTTTCTTCAAAATGGTTCTGCCTAAGACTAAATTCTTTTCTTTTCTCAAACCTTGGGCTGATAATGGCTCAACAAGCTAGTATTCCTAGTCAATTGTTTTATGGCTGAGGGATGACACACGTTGTGCCATCCTATGTCAAAAATGCATACTGTAGAAGAGGGGCTTGGTGAAACTCCCTCAGCCTTGAGGCGTCTCTCTTATCTGATTAATATCTTTCTAACAGGCATAAAGTCAGTTCAGTTCAGTTCAGTTCAAAGTCTGCTATGCAAAAGCTCCAAGTAGTCAAGCCTTGTCTGACCCTGGGTCAAAATTCTCTGGAGGTCATGAATCCTGGCCTAACACACAGTTTGCAGTAGCAACCTTTCAATAAGAAATGCTGATATTTTCTAGCAAGTGTGACCAGAACAATTCTATCAGTCAGAAGTGTAGCTTTGGGCCCTGCACATATTCTCAGCCATTTCTGTGAGGCTGAACATATAAATATAGTTAAGTTAATGCAAATGACATTTGTTTCATGCTCCATAAGGTGGAGGTCATTCCCACCCTGTCAAGTTAACAAGTATTCCCTGTTGAAAGGCTCTGAAATAGACAACCTATATTTATGCAATGAAAAATATTGTTCTCTGAGTTTTCCAGGAAATGAATTGAAACTATTCTTTGTCATTTGTGATGTGAAAACAAAGTTCAGGAGAAAGTATAATTAAATGACCTTTAAACCCACATTGTGTGCACAACCATGGGTGTACATAGGACGATCAATATGGCTACACAAAAGCTCCCTTGGCTTCCTCTTCTTCACACCTCTCCCTTCCAAAGAAGAGCTGCAGTCATGATCCATAGGAAAGATGTGGCCACTCCTGAGATGTTTCCAAGGGTGTCACTGGAGAAGAGAGCAGTGTGTTAAGGTCATAGTTACAGAATACGGCATCATCCACCATTGGTTTTACTCAACTCCTCCACAAAGCAGCAGACTTCCACACTTCCTCTTGAACACAGTTCTCAATGTTCCTCTTCCCCATCCCCAAATTCTGCAGAATCATGAGGGAGAAGTACTGGATCTCTTTCCAATTCTTCCCATTGCTGAAAATGATTCCTACACCAGGAGAGGAAACAGAAACTAGCAGGGAAAGAGAAGTGAGCTGACGGTTGGCAGCATTTCTGGTGGATCCAGCTCTGATAGAATGCTCCTCAAATCCCTCCTTTCCATCTTCCCAATCCCTATTGCCTGGGGCTTCCCTGATAGCTCAGTTGGTAAAGAATCCACCTGCAATGCGGGAGACCAGGGTTCAATCCCTGGGTTGGGAAGACCCCCTGGAGAAGTGATAGGTTACCCACTCCAGTATTCTTGGGCTTCCCTTGTGGCTCAGCTGGTAAAGTATCCACCTGCAATGCAGAAGACCTGGGTTCGATCCCTGGGTTGGGAAGACCCCCTGGAGAAGGAAAGGCTATCCACTCCAATATTCTGGCCTGAAGAATTCCATGAACTCTGCAGTCCATGGGGTCACAAAGAGTTGGACACGACCGAGCGACTTTCAGTTTCATCCCTATTGCCAGTGCAGAGCATGCGCATATGCACACCTACCATGTCCTTTTCTAGTTTTCTCACTCACTGGGGGACTGTATCTTCCAGAAAACTCCTCTCCCAGGTCAATCAGCACTTCCTGCAGGGCTTTGTGTCCATGCAAGACCACCAGGGGCTTCATGCCAAAATACACAGTGAACACAGGGCCACAGACTTTTGAGAGCTGGGAATGGAGATGCATGTAATAGTAAAAGAAGTCTATATGTGATATTAGATTGTGCCTGATGCAAAATGTATTATCACCCTACAATTATGCTTTGATTCTGCCACATACAGCATAAAATGTTCCTGAATTTAATATATAAATATGATGGTGATTGCTACAGCTTCCACTAACGAATGAACTGCAATACCAGGCAAAGGCCCAAGTAACTGGTACAGAGATTACAATTTAATCCTCATATCAGCACCTTCAGCAGGTTTATTTGCCTCACTTATAAATAAGGAAACTGAGGTCAAGGAATAGCAATTAATTTCCAATCCCAACGGCTACTAGACAGAGGATTCATATTTGAAACTCTTCTTGTTCAACTTTTGATTCTTGAGCAATATATCAATCATCAAAGCCCACCTTTAAACCAATAACCAGCTGACTGCTTCAGAGTTACATATAGAACTCTTTCCATGAGAATTCTGATTCCCTAGTCCACAAGGTTGCAAAGAGTTGGGCATGCCTGAACTGACCTAGCATGCATGCAGGCATAATGAATACTATGATTATATTTTGAAGTATGGTTGATTTATAATACTGTGTTGTAAAACTACAATAACTAGTCTCAAGAGTACTGCAAATTGATTCAATTATATATATATGACATATATTATTTTTTCAAATTCTGTTTCATTATAGGCCATTACAAAATACTGAATATACTACAATTCTGTATTTTAAAAAATAAGTTCAAATAATTCTAATGCCCAGACTAGTTTGAGACCCACTTGTATCACTAACACAGAAAGAAAGGAAGCATCATAGAGGCAGTGCCAGGAATGCTGCATCCCATAGAAGAGCAACATTTTGCATCCTGCACCATCCACAAGGTACAGATGGCAGCTTCCTCCAGAATCCCAATCAATGCTGCTGCTGCCAGCTGGACTCTAACTAATGACTTCTTTCACTGAGCTATTTCCAGAGCTATTTCCTTAATGCCAAGCACAATGCGATTCTTCAGAAAAGTTCTATTTTCACGGCTGTCTGAACAAAACACACAGCTTATATAGTGCACATCTTTCGCAAGGAAATTTTTTATCACCAACCATTTCATTTACCAATTACCTTCAGCCCCAAATCATAGCAAATTGCTGTGAAACAAAGAAGGGAAGTAACACTCATGCTTTAGACACTTTATTATTTTCATTCTGTCATACAAAAAGCTAAGTGTTCCTCTACTCAAAAAGCACATTGCTTCTCTATCTATGACAGTGACAGAGTTAAAAGGCAAGAGAAATATCAAAGTTTATAGAAGCAATGTGAGTTATGTTAACAGTTTGCCCATAGACATATTTATTATTTTTTAGTTGAGCTTAATTTACTTACTGTTTGCAAGCCACTGGTGGTAGTGGTTTAGTCACTAAGTCGTGTCCAACTCTTGGAACCCCATGGACTGTAGCCTGCCAGACTTCTGTGTCCATGGGATTCTCCAGGCAAGAATACTAAAGTGGGTTGCCATTTCCTTCTCCAAGGGATCTTCCTGACCCAGGGATCGAACCCGCCTCTCCTGCATTGGCAGGTGGATTCTTTACCACTGAGCTACCACAGAAACCCAGCGTTACAGCTGTGGTTGTTCAGTTGCTAAGTCATGTCTGACTCTTTTCAACTCCATGGACTATAGCACACCAGGACTCCTTGTCCTCCATTATCTCTAGGAGTTTGCTCAAGTTCATGTCCATTAAGTCAGTAATGCTATCTAAACATCTCACCCTCTTCTGCCCTCTTCTTTTGCCTTCAAAATGATGATGTATTTAAGGAAATCAAAATGGAGTAACTGTGGGCAGTCATTGTGGATGTGATTTCAGACATGTTCCTGCATCACTGACTATTTCAGTTCTGAATTGTGTCAAACTCAAGTACTCCACTAGCCATTTTCAAAATGATATAGACTGTTAACTGATATAGCTGTTAACTGCAAGTTAACTGCCTGCTTAACAACTATTCAATCATTTCAAACCAACTAATCCTCGCTTAACAAGAATCTTTACATCTTGCCATCTCCAATCCTCATATTTTTTTTCTGGCTTAAAATAACACAAATTGATTATATTACAATTCTAGAGGTCACAAATCTGAAAATTAAGGGCTGCATTGACAGGGCTGCATTCCTCCTGGAGGCTCTCAGGAGAATCCATTTCCTTATCCTTTCCAGTTTCTAGAGGCTACCTGCATTCCTTAGCTCATGACTGCCTCCTGCTTTGTCAAGGTCAGCAGCACAGCATCTTCAAAGCTCTTTGATCCCCTTGACCTCTTCCTTCAGGGACTCTTGTGATTCCACTGGGTGTGACAGGTAATCCAAGATTATTTTTCTAGTCTCAAAATACTTACTCTAAAATTCTTAATTTTTTGTACAATTTTTAAAGGTTACTTTCCCTTAACATTTATTACAAAATATCCAATCCTAATTCTTGAAACAATTTTCCATTTTTGGGTTTATAAAGTTTCACATTTTGTAGTCTGGAAGAATACAGTTTAAGTGTTTTTTGGATCTGTGTGTCCTGAGCAGCAGTCCAAACAAATCCCAAATAAACACTTCATGATTTCAACCAGATCTCCATTCTGGGAATTCATAGTTAACAATAATAAAATTTAAACCTCTTAAACAACCAAAGACATATAAAGCAACTATATAAGTAAATGCACATGACTTTTACCTTGAAATCTCAAGTCTAAATTTGTATAATTTTTTTAGATTTCACATATAAGTGCTATCATACAGTATTTTTCTTTCTCTAACTTATTTCAATAAGCATACTATTCTTTAGGAACATTCACCTTCCTGAAATTGGCAGAATTTCATTCTTTTTATGTCTGAGTAACATTCCATTGTATGTTTATACTACATCTTCTTTTTCTGTCTGTTAATGGATCCTGGGTGGCTTCTATGACTTGACTTATAAGTAGTGCTTCTATGAACACTGGGCTGCCTGTATCTCTTTGAATTACTATTTTCACTTTCCTTGGCTATATACCCAGGGGCAGAATTGCTGGATCGTATGGTAGTTCTATTATTAGTTTTTAAGCCCACTCCTTACTGTTTTCCATAATGCCTGCACCACTTTGTGTTCCCCCCAACAGTGTACAAGAGTTCTCTTTTCTCTTCCCCTCTCCAACATTTGTTATTTGTAGTCTTTTTGATGATAACCATTTTTACAGGTGTGAGGTGATTTCTCATTGTCATTCTGATTTGCATTTTTCTGATGATAAGCAGGTCATGAAGCAACAATTAGAACTGGACATGGAACAACAGACTGGTTCCAAATAGGAAAAGGAGTACATCAAGGCTGTATATTGTCACCCTGCTAATTTAACTTCTATGCAGAGTACATACATCATGAGAAATGCTGGGCTGGAAGAAGCACAAGCTGGAATCAAGATTGCCGGAGAAATATCAATAACCTCAGATATGCAGATGACACCACCCTTATGGCAGAAAGTGAAGAGGAGCTAAAGAGCCTCTTGATGAAAGTGAAAGAAGAGAGTGAAAAGTTGGCTTAAAGCTCAACATTCAGAAAATGAAGATCATGGCATCTGGTCCCATCACTTCATGGCAAATAGATGGGGAAACAGTGGAAACAGTGTCAG
>SJYW01044241.1:36568-73916 GCA_006410735.1 Raphicerus campestris
CCCTGGTGGCTCAGATGGTAACGCGTCTACCTGCAATGCGGGAGACCCAGGTTTAATCCCTGGGTTGGGAAGATCCCCTAGAGAAGGAAATGGCAACGCACTCCAGTGTTCTTGCCTGGAAAATCCCATGGATGCAGGAATGTGATGGGCTATTGTCCATGGGTCACAAAGAGTAGGACACAACTGAGCAACTTCACTTAGTGTGGCAATCACTATAATATGTGCATGTATCCAATTAATACACTGGCCAGTGCTCTCTGACAACCTGGAGGGGTGGGATTGGGTGGGAGGTGGGAGGTGGGAAGTTCAAGAGGGTGGAGACATATATGTATCTATGGCTGATTTATGTTTATGCATGGCAGAAACTAGCACAATATTGTAAAGCAATTATCCTCCAATTAAAAATAAATTCTAAAAAAAAGAAACAAAAATATTTTACAAGAGTTAAATCTATAAAACACTTAGAAGAAAACATGGTAGTATAGCTTTAAAAACTCAGAAAGGGCACTGATCCTTAAATTTGACACCAAAGTAACAAATATACTTAAGTGTGTACATATGTATTTGTCTAATATATATCATATTTCAATAAAATTAAAATGTTTATGTGTCAAAAGCATAATAAAAGATGTGAAATAAAAATCAATATGTTGGAAAAACAGCTCAACAACAATAAGGAATCCAGTTTTAAAAACGCAAAGGACTTAGATGATATTTCTCCAAACAAGAAAATACATTCAACGTCACTATTCATTAAGGAAACACAAAATATAGTCACAACCAGATACAATTTCATATTACCTAAGCAAGCTTTAATAGTGTTAAAAATTAGAAAGTAAGTATTGGCAATTATGTGGGAAAATAGGAACTCTATTCATTGCTGGCAGGAATATAAATGCTGCAGTCACTTTTACAAAGTCTGGCTATTCCTCAAATGTTAGACATAAAATTATTAATATCATATGTCTTCTCAATTCCACTCCAAGGAAAATATCAAACAAAAAGGAAAATGTGCCCATGAAGAAATTTGTACACAAATATTAGTAGCAGTGTCTTTCAGAACACCCAAAGAAAAACAACACAAATGTTGACCATTATGTGGATGCATAAAAAAATTATAGTACACAATACAATTGAATATTATACAGCCATAAATGAAAAAAAAACAAAGTGCTCATACATATTACAACTTAGAAAATACTCCAAAACATTATACTGGGTGAAAGAAGCCAGAAACAAAAGGGGTAACGCTGGTGAAGATGAAGTCGAAGGTGAAGTCGCTCAGTCGTGTCCGACTCTTTGCGACCCCATGGACTGTAGCCTACCAGGCTCTTCTGTCCATGGGATTTTCCAGGCAATAGTACTGGAGTGGATTGCCATTTCCTTCTCCCGGGGATCTTCCCAACCCAGGGATTGAACCCAGGTCTCCAGCATTGTAGACAGACACTTTTACCGTCTGAGCCACCAGGGAAGTCCTTTCCTTTTATACAATGAATCCATAAAAGGCAAACCATAGAGACATAAAGCAGATTAAGCTGACACATGATGAGGTGGAGAGAATGGACAGCAATCGTTTAATAGACATTATATGCTTCTGTACAGTGATGAGAAAGTTTTGAAACAAGAACTAGTGGTCACACAGCATTGTGAATGCACTAAATACAACCAAAATGTACACTATTAATTGTATGGCATGCAGAAGATATTAAGAAAGGGTGGCAAGAATACACAGAAGAACTATACAGAAAAGATCTTAATGACCCAGACAACCATGATGGTGTGATCACTCACCTCGAGCCAGACATCATGGAGTCCAAAGTGAGGCAAGCCCTAGGAAGCATCACTACGAACAAAGCTAGCAGAGGTGATGGAATTCTAGCTGATCTATTTCATGTTTTAAAAGATGATGCTTTTACAGTGCTGCATTCAATACGCCAGCAAATTTGGGAAACTCAGCAGTGGCCACAGGACTAGAAAAGGTCAGTTTTCATTACAATCTCAAAGAAAGGCAATGCCAAAGAATGTTCAAACTACCACACATTTGCACTCATCTTATACACTAGCAAAGTAATGCTCAAAATTCTCCAGGCTAGGCTTCAGCAGTACCTGAAGCAAGATCTTCCAGATGTTAAAGTGGATTTAGAAAAGGCAGAGGAACTAGAGAGCAAATTGCCAAAATCCATTGGATCACAGAAAAGCAAGAGAGTTCCAGAAAAACCTCTACTTCTGCTTTATTGACTACACTAAATCCTTTGACTGTGTGGATCACAGCAAACTGTGGAAAATTCTTCAAGAGCTGGGAATACCAGACCACCTGACCTGCCTCCTGAGAAATCAGTATACAGGTCAAGAAGCAACTGTTAGAACCAGACATGGAACAACAGACTGGTTCCAAATTGGGAAAGGAGTACGTCAATGCTGTATATTGTCACCCTGCTTATTTAACTTATATGCAGAGTACATCACATGTAATGCCAGGCTGGATGAGGCACAAATTGGAATCAAGACTGCCAGCAGAAATACCAATAACCTCAGATACACAGATGACACCACCCTTATGGCAGAAAATGAAGAGGAACTAAAGAGCCTCATGAGGAAAGTGAAAGAGGAGAGTGACAAAGTTGGCTTAAAACTCAACACTCAAAAAACAAAGATCATGGCATCTGGTCCCATCACTTCCTCGCAAATAGATGGGGAAACTATGGAAACAGTAAGAAATTTTTTTTTTCTTGGGTTCCAAAATCACTGCAGATGGTAACTGCAGCCATGAAATTAAAAGATGCTTGCTCCTTGGAAGAAAACCTATGACCAACCTAGACAGCATATTAAAAAGCAAAGACATTCCTTTGCCAGCAAAGGTCCATCTAGTCAAATCTATGGTTTTTCCAGGAATCATGTATAGATGTGAGAGTTGGACCATAAAGAAAACTGAGTGCCAAAGAATTAATGCTTTTGAACTATGGTGTTGGAGAAGACTCTTGAGAGTCCTTTGGATGCAAGGAGATCCAACCAGTCAATCTTTAAGGAAATCAGCCCTGAATATTCACTGGGAAGACTGATGCTGAAGCTGAAGCTCCAATACTTTGGCCACTTGATTAGAACTGACTCATTGGAAAAGAGCCTGATGCTGGGAAAAATTGAAGGCAGGAGAAGGGGACAACAGAGGATGAGATGTTTGAATGGCATCACCATCTCAATGGACATGAGTCTGAGTAGGCTCTGGGAGTAGGTGATGGACAGGGAAGCCTGGCATGCTACAGTCCATGGGGACACAAAGAATCAGACGTGCCTAAGCAACTGAACTGAATTGATGTGAATTTCACCTTAATTTTTCGAATAACATTACTCCATATATTGATTGACAGATTTCACACAATCTCTATAAAAATCACCATTGATTTCTTTGCATAAATTGATAAGTTTATCCTAAATTTAAGCAGCACAGAAAAACCAAAACAATCTTATAAAATGACAAAAAATTAGAGGTCTCACACTACTCAACTTCAAAACTAATTATGAAACTAGTTATTAAGATGTCCAGATGATGTGCCACTGATGTAAAAACTGACATTTAGATTACTGAAACAGACGCCAGATTGCACAAATGCTCAAAGTATGAGTCAGTTGATTTCTGACAAGGTTGCCAAGATAATTCATGTGGGAAAAACGTCTTTCCAATATGTGGTGCAGGGTTCATGCTCATATCATATAATATAACTCCATATCTTTGCTAATCCATTTACTTTACACTCAGTTAAGGCTTCTTCTGTCCACACACCTACTGTTTGCCATCACATGCCTATGTAAACAGCATCATACATACATCATCCATCCATCTCATATTCCCTCCCTTGTCCTTCAATGCAAATATGTTCATCTATTTGCAACTACCAGCCAAGCAGGAAGCCTAGTTAAATCTAGTCATTCTTCTTTATTCCCTTTACACTGTGTGCTATGATCACGTTCATCATATTATGCCATGATATTTTGTTACTTTTAACTAGTTGTTATCAGTTTCCAATTCACCTATGACATCATTCTGTTTTTCCTATTAGCACCCAAAGAGCAAAATCAAGGTATTTCACCTATTTAATGACTAAATATTACATCTTCTTAATGGTTAACATAGATTCGTGCACACAAGTACTTAAAATGCTTGTCAGCATTGCTTGCCAGACTATTGAAACATCCCTGGTAAATACAGAAGATTCAATGATCTATAAAATGCACAAGTAATCAAATAATTGAGCTGTCTTTAACCTATTACCTGCTCCATCTTGATCAGGAAGCAATCAATAAAGTCTCGAGGATTGTTAATATCCAGGGATGCTTGGTGTTCCCTTGTTTTCTCCAAAACATAATTTTTTACATAAGCAGTATTTGTAAGAAGTTTTTTATAACTATAACTCCATGGGAAAAAAGTAAGGAGCACAGGGAAAATATTGAGGACCTAGAAGAGAAAACTATGGTTTATTAAATAAATAGTTAAAACTTACATGCCAAGTCCTGGTTGGAAACTGTAGTATAAATATTAAAATAAATATGGTCTTTAAATGTTGCGGAGTATTTTTATTATACAAATACATAATTTTCTATGCTGATAGAAGTATTTCAAGGAGAAAATTCTGGTCAGGGATCAAAAATAATAATCATTTCCTACACGTACATATCATCTTTCCAGTATGAAAACATCTTTACATCAGTTCTCCCTGTTTTTTACATCAGTTCTACAACCATGAAATAAGAGTTTGCACAAAGGACAATGACTCACATTTTGTAGATGACCACAGAGGTTAAGAGGGTTTGCACAGCCTGCTACAGAGCACAGAGCTGGTCCCTGATGTTTCTACCTCTGTCTCATAGACTCAAACATAAAATAAGTATTTTATTAATAGGACTGAAAGGGTCCTAAGTGAAGAAAGTGAAAGTGAAGTCGCTCAGTCATGTCTGACTCTTTGCTACCCATGGACTGTAGCCCATCAGGCTCTTCTGTCCACAGTATTTTCCAGGCAAGAAGACTGGAGTGGGTTGCCATTTCCTTCTCCAGAAAGGGTCCTAATGACACCATGAAACTCAACATTTTATGGCTAAAGTAACTGAGCACCAGAGCACTTCAGTGACCTCTGTAAGGTCACACCACCGTCTTTAGGCAGAAGGCAGAACATGTCAGCTCAGTATAGGATACACATGGGATGTTGGTTTGTGGTTCCTACACACACACACACACAAAAAAAAAAATCCCATTTTTTGTCATCCCCAAAGCAATTACCTTGTCATTTAGGATGCCAACTGAAGCATCAAACAGTCTTAACTTAGTCAGTGTTCCCTGGCAGCACTCTTTCACTCAAAGGAGATATTCTCCTCCTTCCTAAATGCAGGTATTTCTGCCAACTAAGGTGGTGAAGTAGTAACTAGGTGGAGACTGAATGACAAGACTTGTGAGTAATGGAAGCCTTTCCAGAAGGGCCTGGAAGTCCTTCTATTGGTGTGAGCATGCTTTGGGGATGTTACCAAAGTAGTTTATGGAAACTGGGCTTTGAAAATTGGTAGAAAAACCACTGAACAGTGTCAACAGGACTGAATTGTGGGCATGTTTTTTCCNCCTTCTATTGGTGTGGGCATGCTTTGGGGATGTTACCAAAGTAGTTTATGGAAACTGGGCTTTGAAAATTGGTAAAAAAAAAAAAAAAAGAAAAAGAAAATTGGTAGAAAAACCACTGAACAGTGTCAACAGGACTGAATTGTGGGTATGTATTTTCCTGTCTAACATTAAAGGGCTCAGCCAGCAGCCCCAGATGAGCACTCCATGATGCTAAGCTCTGGGAAGGGCTGTGCTCTTCACACTTTCACCCCACAGCTTGGTGTATAGAAATCTGGACCTCATGGAAAAAAGAGAATAAATGATTCCTCCAGAAGAAAGGCCCTTGGCCTCACCTGCAACCACGGAGAGCCCAAAATCTTGATATTTTCATTTACTGTTTTCATTAGCTTTAGAAAAGTCTGATCTTTATAATCAAAACGGTTCTGGAAAATAATGGAGCAGATCACATTGCAGGGAGCACAGCCCAGGATGAAAGTGGGATCACAGGGCAACCCTGAAGAACAACAAACATTTAAACACATCACCAAAACATACACATGAAACACTTTATCTTTGAAACAACAGGTAGACTGTTAGAAACTTTAAGTCAATATTTCTTGTATGAAATCCCTTAACAGCAAAATATTCAAAATGCAAAAATTGACACATCACTTTTACCTTAATCTGAAAGACCATGTTAACCTATTTAAAGAAGGTTTACCTATTTACTTATCTTTAAATTATATTGATGTATAGTTTATTTACATTGTTAATTTCTACTGTACAGAAAAGTGTATCAGTTATACATACATACATATATAATATATATATATATATATTGTTTTTCAAATTTTTTCCATTATGGTTTATCACGGGATATTTAACATAGTTCCCTGTTCAAGACAGTAGTACCCTGTTGTTTATCCATTATATTGATAATAGTTTACCTCTGCTAATCCAAACTTCCAATCCTTCCCTCCCCCACTGCTGGAAACTACAAGTCTATTCTTTATGTCTGTGAGTCTTTTNATCACGGGATATTTAACATAGTTCCCTGTTCAAGACAGTAGTACCCTGTTGTTTATCCATTATATTGATAATAGTTTACCTCTGCTAATCCAAACTTCCAATCCTTCCCTCCCCCACTGCTGGAAACTACAAGTCTATTCTTTATGTCTGTGAGTCTTTTTCACAGATATACTCATTTTGTGCCACATTTCAGATTCCACATACAACTGATATCATATGATATTTGTCTTTGTCATTCAGACTTACTTCATTTAGTATGATAATCTCTATGTCCATCCATGTTGCTGCAAATGGTGTTTAAATAATGTGTTTTGTTTTTTTTTTTTAATCAATCGAGGGACTTCCCTGCCCCTCCAGTGGTTAAGACTCCATGCTTCCACTTCAGGGGCTGCAGGTGGGATTCTTTGTCAGGGAACTAAGATCTCACACACCATATGGCACAGCCAGAAAAATTAAAATAAATTCAATTCATATTCATTGCCTTTTCTTATATCTTTTTTACCTAAGGTATCTGTTAATTTGAAGGGTGAATGCTGAAAACACAGAAGAGACCATTTTCGTATCATTTAATTACTAACATTATCAGTGCTGAGTATCATAAACACTGACATAGGAAAATGAGAACAGTTAGGGACCTTGAAATGTTTTTTATACAATGAATAGTTGAAAGAGTCATGTGTAGAATCAGCAACGAGGAAGCTAAAGAGAGAGAGATTGTAGACTTTGTGTACGTGAAAAAGTAAATGTATAAAAGCAGGAAGAATCCATGCTGTATGAGAAGAAAAACTAATATGACTGAACAATTATTATGAACTGAATTTTTTGTCCAAAGTAAATATAAAATATAATTTTTACATCAAACATAAATCCCAGGTAAGTGAACCCAGAAAAGGTTAATTGGTAAATGGAGTTCCTTTATGTGTCATTTCAATGTTAAAAAATTTTCCTTCCTTAAGAATTAAATGCCCTTCATTTCCAATAACCATAAAAATTAATTAATTTAAGCAAGGATGCATTATGTGGACCTTTGGGCTAGTCTTCTGTTTACTCATCAACAGAATATTAAACTTTGATCAATTTAAATTTTTCATCATTTACATCATTTATTATATTTCCAGTGAAGAAATTATACTAGAGGAAATTTTTTCTTTTTTGGTAGGAGATTTATAAAATAAAATTGATGCAATCAAACAATCAAAGAAAATTCTGGTACTTCCCTTGTGGTCCAGTGGTTAAGAATCTGCTTTGTAATGCAAGGAATCCAGATTTAATCCCTGGTTGGGGAGCTAAAATCCTAAAGGCCCTGGGGCAGCCCTTGTGCTTCAACAAAAGATTTCACATGACACAGTGAAGATTCCACGTGCCACAACTAAGGCCTGATGCAGTCAAATAAATAAATCAACTTTAAAAAAAATTCATGATAGAAAGAGAAATACAATAGTCACATATATAGATGTGATTAAAGATTACTTGAATCAAAATACAGTAAGGAGTGACATCAGAATGATGGTGTAAGAGGAAGTCCCAGCCTTCCTTTCCCCACAAAAACACCAGTTTAGCAATGATATGTGGATTAAAATTTCTTTATGAGACTTCCAGAAACTTTTAAGAAGTCACAATACCATAGGCCACTACGAAGCTGAAAGCAGATACAATAAAACTGATAAGAAGTGCACTATCACTTCACCTGCATCAACACCTCTCCCCCAGAACCTCAATGCTGAGGCTAAAGAATGCCCCAGGTTGTGATTAACCCAGGAAAGAGAGGATGGAAGCATGCATTCAGGCTGCAGAGGGCTGCTTCTGTCCTGGTCACTTGGAGTGCTGACAGAACTGGCATAGTCAGGAGGTCTGGAATGACTGAGAACAGAGGGTGAGAGAAGTGGTTTGCTGTGACTAGCCTGGCCTGACAGTCTAAAGAAGGTACACAACTTGAGGTTCATCCTCTAATGCGGGGAGAGGAGTGGAGTTTCATCCAGTGTCCTGGCTTTTTGGAAGGCAACTCAAAGGACTGGTAACTGTCTAACCTGATTCAGGGCATTGAAGGGGAGCCTACAGATTATGGATGCCACTGAGAAAGGGAAGGTGGAAGAGCTTGCTTCTGTTGAACCACAGAACTTTCAGTGTGCAGATAACAAAGAGAGCAAGAGAGGACTAGCTCCTGAGAATGAGCTTGGCAAGCTTTCCTAGTCATGAAATTCTACACACAAGCCCACGGTAGTTGCGGCCACCAAAAGAAACAGGTTTCAGAGGGCCCCAGAATCTCCAGCCAAGATGCTTGCTAAGTGTTTTTGCTCTATATAAAGCTGGTCCATAAAATCTGGAAGAGGTAACTATTTTTTCAACTTAATGAATCTAAACATAAAGTCATGAAACACACAAAGAAGCAGGAAAAATGGCTCAAACAATGTACAAAATAAACCCCAGAAACTGATCCTAAAGGAATGGAGTAATATTTTTCTAAACAAAGTTTTTATCAGAAAGTGATGCAGGGACTTTCCTAGTGGTCCAGTAGTTAAGATGGTGTGTTTCCAATGCAAGATCACTGGTTTGATCCCTGGTCTGGGAACTAAGATCTCACATGCCTCACAGTGAGGCCAAAAAAAAAAAAGTGACACAGATGTTCCACAAACTCAAGGAAATGATGCATGAACAAAAGAGAATATCAAGAAACAGAATACATTTCTTAAAAATAGCTGAAATCTGTCAAGTTGAAGAATACAATAAGTCACATAAAATTTTTGCTCAAAGGTGGGTCATTTGCTATTACTCAGAAGAACAAAAGGAAAAAAATATATTTAAAAGAGTGAAGAAAATACAAGGGACTTACAGGACATCAACAAGGGGATCAATATACACATTATTGGAAAAGAGAGAGAGAAAGCTTATTTGAAGAAATAATGGCAAAAACGTCCTACATCTGAGTGAAAAACTGACACAGATTCTAGAAGACCAACACACTCTAACTAGGATGAACAAAAGAAACTCACACTGAGATACATTATATTCAAATTGTCAAAATCAGAGACAAGGAGAGAATTTTGATAGCAGCAAGACAAGTGATATGTCAGATATAGTAGAACCATCATAATACTAACAACCAATTTCTAAGCAAAATCATTGCAGGCCAGAAAACAATGGGATGATATACTGTCAACCAAGAATACTCTATCTGACAAGACAATTTTTCAAAAATAAAAGACAATCACTTTCTCAAATAAACAAAAGCTGAGGGAGTTAATCCACACTAGACATCCCACTCCAGTACTCTTGCCTGGAAAATCCCATGGATGGAGGAAACTGGTGGGCTGCCTTCTCTGGGGTTACACAGAGTTGGACACGACTGAAGCGACTTAGCAGCAGCAGCAGCAGACATGACTTAGGGTTTCCCTGGTGTCTCAGGGGTAAAGAACACACCTGCCAATGCATGAGATGCATGTTCAATCCTTGGGTTGGGAAGATCCCCTGGAGAAGGAAATGGCGACCTACTCCAGTATTCTTGCCTGGGGGAAATCCCATGGACAGAGGAGCCTGGTGGGCCACAGTCCATGGGGTCTCAAAAGAGCTAGACACGACTTAGCAACTAAAAAACAACAACAACAAAGACATGCCTTAGAAGAAATGCTAAAAAGGGTTCATAGAGTTAAAACAACAGAACACAGAGCAGCAACAGAAAATCACATGGAAGTATTAAGTGAATCATCATGTTTTGTGCTGGTCTCAGCCTATCAATAACCAAAGGTACAGATGAACTAGACCTTGTGATTTTTTTTATGACTGCAAGAAGTCCTTCAGCAAAAGTCATCAGGAAACTTTGAAACATAGAACTTTATTACCAGCAAGACCTGGATATTGCCAACACACCTGGGAACACACTGAGGTTGTGAGTGGGGAGTGACAGAGAGTGACAACTTACACAGTGGCCCGAAGTTCTGCTCTCACTGGGGTAAAGTTCAGGGCACAGGGTTTCAAGGGCTCATCATGGGTGAATTTAGAACATAGAAAGTGAAATACAAAGTACTGAAAGAGAAAATAACAAGTAGCCAAAATGATTGTAATTGAAATCATCCGAGAACAAAGGAGGTTCAGTGGGAAGAGCTCTTTAGTCTCCTGGCTAGCTTCTGTTTATTTCAGATAACCACCTTTGAAATGGATGCTGTTTGGAAACAGATGCCTTGGCAATCACAGCCGACATCAGGTATTTGCATCACAAAAAAGAATAAAACCCAGAACTGTCTGAGTTTAAGCTACACATTAGAAAATGAAAATAAAAAGCCAGAGGTAGCATCTCACACCTGTTAGGATGGCCATTATCAAAAAAGAAAGAAAGAAGGGGAGGAAGGAGGGAGGGAAGGAAAGAGAGAGAAAGAAAATAACAAGTGTTGATGAGGGAGTTGAGAAATTGAACCCTTATGTATACTTAATAGAAAGTCCATGATTTACTATGAAAAGCAGTATGGCCAGTCCTCAGACAATAAAAAGAAATTTACCATATTACCCAGCAATCCCACTTTTGAGTTTTCCTGCAAAATAGCTGAATCAGGATCTCAAAGAGATGGCTGCACTCCCCTGAAACATTCTAAAGGTCCATCAATGATTACAGATAAAGCAATGTGGGAGGAGATTGGCAAAGATGGCAGAGCAGGAAGATCCTGAGCTCACCTCCTCTCATGGACCTCCCAAACAATATACAGAAGAAAGGTTTTCTCTGGTTTCATAGATGAAAAAAAGAAAAACAGACCCCACCAGAAAAGATCTTCAACAAATAAAGATATAAAGAAGAAACCACAAGGAGATGAGTAGGAGGGGTGAAGTGAAGGACAATACCCCCACATAAGCAAAGCACAAAGGCAAGAAAAATTACAATTGCAGAGACTGCCTCAAGAAGTGAGTTTTCTGAGCCCCACACTGGGCTCCTCAGCCTGATGGTCTTGCAACAGGAAGATGAATCCCCAGAATGTTTGGCTTTGAAGGCCAGCGGGGCTTACTTTCAGCTGCCCCAGGGGCCTGAGGAAATAGAAACTTCACTCATGAAGAGGATATACAAAATCTCACATGCTCTGTACACAGCATAGAACCATTCATTTGAAAGAAGCCTGGGTCAGACCCACCTGCTGATCTCGAAGAGCCTCCCAGAGAGGTTGGAGGCACCTGGGGTTCACCCTAGGGCCATAAATACTGGCAGGAGCCATTTGGGGGAGCTTGTTCTGCCACATGGACACTGGTGCTGGCAAGTGCCATTTTGGAATCTTCCCTCTGGCTTAGCATCATGACCCAGCCCCCTCCTACCTCCCAAGAGCCTGTAGGCACCAGGACTTGCCCAAGGCCAAGCAGCTAACCGAATGGGGACATAGCCCTACCCACCAGCAGAGAGGCTGCCTTAAGATTCTCTGACCTCACAACCACCCCTGTACACAGCCCTGTCCACCAGAGGACCAGGACTCAGCTCCAAACAGCACTGCACGGGCACTGGACCCAGGAATCCCAGGGCCTTAAAATCAGAGAGCAAAAGACTCAGCTCAAACACTAATGGTCAGGCACCAGTGCCAGAATCCCCAGCCCTACCCATCAGCAAGGCTGCTCTCATCAGACAAGCCTCACCATTAGCAAGTGGATAAGATCCCCAGGACAATGACAGCCCCACAGCATGCAGACCCAGTCCACATACCAGTAAGTTAATGGTGGCTTAGCTGGTGAGTGTCACTTAGTCGTGTCCGACTCTTTGCGACCCTGTGAACTGTAGCCCACCAGGCTCTTCCATCCATGGGATTTTCCAGGCAAGAATACTGGAGTGGGTTACCATTTCCTTCTCCAGGAGATCTTTCCGACCCAGGGACTGAACCCGGGTCTCCCACATTGTAGGCAGATGCTTTACGGTCTGAGCCACCAGGGAAGTAAAGAACCCACCAATGCAGGTGATGCAAGAGACACAGGTTTGGGGGGGGGGGCGGTCCTAAGATGGTGGAGGAATAGGATGAGGAGACCACTTTCTCCCCCACAAATTCATCAAAAGAACATTTCAACGCTGAGTAAATTCTACAAAACAACTTCTGAATGCTGGCAGATGATATCAGGCACCCAGAAAAGCAGATCATTGTCTTCTAAAACAGGTAGGAAAGATATAAAAGACAAAAAAAGAGACAAAGGAGGTAGGGAGGGAGCTCCGTCCCAGGAAGGGAGTCCTAGCCTGGGAAGGGAGTTTTAAAAAGAGAGAAGTTTCCAAACACCAGGAAACACTCTCGCTGCTGAGTCTGTGGCGAGCCTTGGAAGCACAGAGGGCAACATAACAGGGAAGAAAAATAAATAAATAAATAAAACCAACAGATTACGAGCCCAACGGTAACTCCCCTAGTGGAGAAGCAGCGCAGACACCTGCATCCGCCACTAGCAAGTGGGGGCTGAGCAGGGAGGAGCGGGCTGCAGTGCTTTTTAAGAATCGGGCCAGAATGCCGTGAGTGTAACCAGAGTGAACTAACGGCTAGCATACCAGACTGTGGGATAGCTACCATGCGAAAAGCTCTAACATAAGACACCACCAGGATGATGCACAGTACAAAGGACAGAACAGAAATAGCTGGCTGCAGACCATCCCCCTCTGGTGACAGGCAGCCAGAGCCGTAAGGGCTGGAAGGGGGCAATCGCAGCCCCGGAGAGACTTTACCTACCAAACGGCAAGCAGGCTTCTTTGCTAAGACTTCTTGGGGTCCTGGACAGACACCATCCGCCTCACAAGGGGCGCCAGTGGTACACCCAGAAAACTGAGCAGCAGGGACAGGAAAGGCGATAAGTCACAGAAACCGTGCTCACCAGACACTTGAGCTGCTCGGTCCTGGGAAGGGCACAAAACACAGGCCCAACTGAATCTGAGCCTCTGAGGACTACCTGAGAGCCGAGCCTGAGCGGCTTAACCAGGGAGGTGCATGCAGCCTGGGGCCGGCCTCAGACGGTTCCCGGTGGAGCACCGTAGAGCCTGAGCGGTGTGTGCCATGTGCAGGGGCATGCCCAGCGTGGCTGAGACNCCATTAAAAAGAATACATTTGAATCAGTTCTAATGAGGTGGATGAAACTGGAGCCTATTATACAGGGTGAAGTAAGCCAAAAAGAAAAACACCAGTACAGTATACTAACACATATATATGGAATTTTAAAAGATGGTAATGATAACCCTGTATATGAGACAGCAAAAGAGACACAGATTAGAACGGACTTTTGGCCTCTGTGGAAGAGGGAGAGGGTGAGACGATTTGGGAGAGTGGCATTGAAGCATGTATACTATCATGTAAGAAAGGAATCACCAGTCTATGTTCGATGCAGGATACAGGATGCTTGGGGCTGGAGCACAGGGATGATCCAGAGAGATGATATGGGGTGGCAGGTGGGAGGGGGGTTCAGGATTGGGAACTCATGTACACCGAGGCTGATTCATGTCAATGTATGGCAAAACCAATACAGTACTGTAAAGCAAAATAAAGTAGAAAATAAAAAATTTTTTTAAAAAGAGAGAGAGAGAGAGACAGGTTTGATCCCTGGGTCAGGAAGATTCTCTGCAGAAGGAAATGGCAACCCACTTCAGTATTCTTGCCTAGAAAATTCCATGGATGGAGGAGCCTGGCAGGCTACAGTCTATGGGATTGCAAAGAGTTGGACACAAGTGACTACACATACATACAATAGCACCAGCTAGGCCCTGGCTCTGCCAACCAGTAGGCCTGCCCTAGCCTTGTGACCAGCCTTTTTCAACATGAGTGGACAGCAGTCACAGGACTCCCACAGGCCTACAGTCTGTGGACCAGCCCAGTTATCATCAGGCCAGCACCAACCTGCTGGACTTTAGACCCGCCCAGGCTCAGCACCAGCCTCACCCACTGGTAGACAGACACCATCCCCAGAGCACTGCAGACTGTGGACCCAACCCACCCAATTCTAAAAGGCCTGCACCTTTCCTGTTGCCCCAGTCTCAACAACCAGCAGGCCAACACAAGCTTCTGAATACCCCAGAACCTANCATTATGGAAAACAGTGTGGAGATTCCCTAAAAAATTGCAAATAGAACTGCCTTATGACCCAGCAATCCCACTGCTGGGCATACACACTGAGGAAACCAGAATTGAAAGAGACATGTGTACCCCAGTGTTCATCGCAGCACTGTTTATAATAGCCAGGGTCCATCAGCAGACAAATGGATAAGAAAGTTGTGGTACATATACACAATGCAGTATTACTCAGCCATTAAAAAGAATACATTTGAATCAGTTCTAATGAGGTGGATGAAACTGGAGCCTATTATACAGGGTGAAGTAAGCCAAAAAGAAAAACACCAGTACAGTATACTAACACATATATATGGAATTTTAAAAGATGGTAATGATAACCCTGTATATGAGACAGCAAAAGAGACACAGATTAGAACGGACTTTTGGCCTCTGTGGAAGAGGGAGAGGGTGAGACGATTTGGGAGAGTGGCATTGAAGCATGTATACTATCATGTAAGAAAGGAATCACCAGTCTATGTTCGATGCAGGATACAGGATGCTTGGGGCTGGAGCACAGGGATGATCCAGAGAGATGATATGGGGTGGCAGGTGGGAGGGGGGTTCAGGATTGGGAACTCATGTACACCGAGGCTGATTCATGTCAATGTATGGCAAAACCAATACAGTACTGTAAAGCAAAATAAAGTAGAAAATAAAAAATTTTTTTAAAAAGAGAGAGAGAGAGAGACAGGTTTGATCCCTGGGTCAGGAAGATTCTCTGCAGAAGGAAATGGCAACCCACTTCAGTATTCTTGCCTAGAAAATTCCATGGATGGAGGAGCCTGGCAGGCTACAGTCTATGGGATTGCAAAGAGTTGGACACAAGTGACTACACATACATACAATAGCACCAGCTAGGCCCTGGCTCTGCCAACCAGTAGGCCTGCCCTAGCCTTGTGACCAGCCTTTTTCAACATGAGTGGACAGCAGTCACAGGACTCCCACAGGCCTACAGTCTGTGGACCAGCCCAGTTATCATCAGGCCAGCACCAACCTGCTGGACTTTAGACCCGCCCAGGCTCAGCACCAGCCTCACCCACTGGTAGACAGACACCATCCCCAGAGCACTGCAGACTGTGGACCCAACCCACCCAATTCTAAAAGGCCTGCACCTTTCCTGTTGCCCCAGTCTCAACAACCAGCAGGCCAACACAAGCTTCTGAATACCCCAGAACCTACAGCTTGCTGTGTCAGGAACCAGTCTCACCAACCAGTGGTCCCATACCAACTCTGGGATCCTTGGGCCCCTTAGGCAGATTCCAGGATCTGGCTCTGCTCACCTGGGCCAGCATGTGACCCAGCACCTGGCTTTACCTTCCAGTGGTCAGGCACCAATCCTTGGATCTCGTGAACCCTGACTCACCCACTAGTGAACCAGCACTACCTCTGGAATGCCCCAGGGTTCTACAAGCAGCCACTTCTTGAGACAGCACAGCCAACCAGCAACTGGCAGCCTCTGTACAAGGCAAGAACAGTCAACCAATCTGACCGAGGTCAACCAAGACTACCAGGTTGCCTACAGTAGTCAGCCCACAACAGAAAAACAAACACAGTCCACATGGGGGAAATCCTGATCAATATAGCTCTAATGATGAGTGGGCAGTGTGTTACTGGGACACATTGGATGTCTCCTAAAAAACATTATTTCTCCAAGGTCAGGAATTATAACCAACCTACCAGATATACAGAAATAAAAATATCAAGTTAGGGAGAAAAAAATGGGACAACAGAAGAACATGTTCCAAAGTGAAGTGGAGATATATAGTCTACTCAAGAAAGAGTTCAGGGTAATGATCAATAAGATGATCAGGGGCTATCTGGTGATCCAGTGGTTAAGAAACTGTGTTTCCACTGTAGAAGGTACAGGTTTGATCCCTGGTCAGGGAACTAAAATTCCACATGCCACATGACTCATATGGAAAAAAAAAAGATGATCAAAGAACTTTGGAGAAGAATGGATACACTAAGCAAGAAGTTAGTAGTTTTTAAGAAAGAATTGGAAAATATAAAGAACAACCAAAGAGAGATGAAGAATATAATAACTGACATGAAAAATACACTAGAAGGAATCAAGAATAGACTAAATGAAATGGAGGAATGGATGAAATGGATGAAAGAGTAGCAGAAATCACTGACAAGGAACAAAAAAAAGGATGAAAAGAAATGAGGGCAGATTAAGAGACTCTGACACCAGCAATCATACACTCACATTATAGAGCTTCCAGGAGAAGAAGAGAAAGATAAAGGGTCAGAGAACACATCTGAAGACAAAATAGCTAAAAACTTGCCTAACCTGGGATCAGTAACAGACAACCAAGTCCAGGAAACACAGAATCCTGCACAGGTCTACCCAAAAAGCAACAAACCAAGATGCATTGTAATTAAAATGTCAAACAATTAAAGAAAGATTAAAAGCTACAAAGGAAAATTAACAAGTTAAAATTAAGGAAACTCCCATTACACAATCAGCTGACTTTTCAACAGAAATTCTGCAGGCCAGAAGAAAGTGGCATCATACTTAAAAAAAAAAAAAGTGATTGAAAGAAAAAATCAACAATCAAGAATGCTCTACTCACAAGTTTCTCAATCAGATTTGATAAAGACATCAAATTTTACAGACAAGCAAAAGCTAAAAGACTTCAGCATCACCAAATCAGCTTTACAGGAAAATAGTAAAGAGACTTTTCTAAGAGAAAAGAAAAAGCCGCAACTAGAAATGGAAATATTACAATGGAGAAAGCTCAAATACACAGTAAAGGCAAACACACAGTAAAGTTATTTTTTTTAATGCTACCTTTAAATGACGTCATAATTGAGAACTACATTAAGACATACCTAAGCAATTAAAATCCCTAAATATCGTTACTATTTGTCAGATTTGTAGCCTTGGGCCCTGAAGTGACACTCAGACACATCTGTGAGGCTATACATATAAAAATTGTCCAATTAAATGAATATAAATGTCATTGTTTCATGAGTGTCATTCTCACCATGAGTGTGACACCCCCATAAGTGTCATTCTCACCCTGTCCAAGTAACAAGTATTCCCTGGTAAAAAGCTCTGGAATAGAAAACCCACTTTAATGCTACAGGAAAAACATTGTTCTCTTTTTCAGGAAAAGACTCAAAACTATCCTTTGTGACTTCCGAATTGAACACAAACCTCAGGATAGAGTATTATTAAAACACACTTATATCTACACTGTGTGCACCATCATGGGACAATCAGATGACACACATGACCATCACAGACACACAAAAGCCCCCCTGGCTGGCTGTGCTTCACAACCTCCCCGCTTCAGCTGAAGACTGACAACCACCACCCATAGGAAAGATGTGGCTGCCCCGAAATGCTGCCAAGGGCATCACCGGAGAGAGAGAAGACTGCTGAGGTCAGAGTTACAGAGCACAGAATCACCCACCGTTGGTTTTTCGCAGCTCCTCCACCAGGCAGCGCGCTTCCTCTTGAACGCGGTCCTCGATGCTCCTCTTCCCCATCCCGAAATTCCGCAGCGTCATGAGGGAGAAGCGCCGGGTCTCCTTCCATGTTTTCCCGTTGCTGAATACGATTCCTGATGGGAGGAGAAACTGAATAGGAGGGAGGACCTAGGGAAGGAGGAGTGAGCTGACACTTGGGAGACAGATGAACAAGACCTGCTGGGGGGCTCCTGAAATTCCCCTTTTTCACCCTGACCACCCCTACCCATTATTAAAGATGAACATGTGAAATACACACCTACCATATCCCTTAGTAGTTCTTTCAATCACTGGGAAACTGCCTCTTCTAGAAAACTCCTCTCCCAAATCAATCAGAGCCTCCTTCACTGCTTCATATCCATGCAAAACTACTGTGGGCTTCATTCCAAAATACACAGTGAACACAGGGCCATAGACTTTTGAGAGCTGGGAATGGAAATGCATGTAATTGCAAAAGAAGTCAATACTTGATAAATATTGTGCCTGGTACAGAATGTGTTACCATTCTACAATTATGTTTTTATTCTGCCACGTAGCTTAAAATATTTCTCAGTTCAATTCTTAAGTATGACGGTGATCGTTACAGATTCCACTTATGGATGACGAGATCCTGGGTAATGGTCCAAATAACTGGTACACAGATTATAATTAATCCTCAAATCAGCACTTTCAGCAGGTTTATTTGCCCCACTATAAATAAGGAAACTAAGGTAGGGGAATTCTGATATATTTCCAGCATCCCAGGGCTAATATATAGAGGATTCCAGATCTTCATAAATCACCCTCTGATCCTTGAGAGTCCTCAAGGCCCAGCTTTAAACCATCAGCCAGATGACTGTTTCAGAATCACTCATACAGCCTTCTGATTCTATAGCCCTACGATGAATACTAGAAATGTATCATTTCAAAAAGTAAATTCCAGTAATTCCCAGTCNATCCAAAAGTCTACAAGCAATAAATGCTGGAGAGGATGTGGAGAAAAGGGAACCCTGTTACACTGTTGGTGGAAATGCAAACTAGTACAGCCATTATGGAAAACAGTGTGGAGATTCCCTAAAAAATTGCAAATAGAACTGCCTTATGACCCAGCAATCCCACTGCTGGGCATACACACTGAGGAAACCAGAATTGAAAGAGACATGTGTACCCCAGTGTTCATCGCAGCACTGTTTATAATAGCCAGGGTCCATCAGCAGACAAATGGATAAGAAAGTTGTGGTACATATACACAATGCAGTATTACTCAGCCATTAAAAAGAATACATTTGAATCAGTTCTAATGAGGTGGATGAAACTGGAGCCTATTATACAGGGTGAAGTAAGCCAAAAAGAAAAACACCAGTACAGTATACTAACACATATATATGGAATTTTAAAAGATGGTAATGATAACCCTGTATATGAGACAGCAAAAGAGACACAGATTAGAACGGACTTTTGGCCTCTGTGGAAGAGGGAGAGGGTGAGACGATTTGGGAGAGTGGCATTGAAGCATGTATACTATCATGTAAGAAAGGAATCACCAGTCTATGTTCGATGCAGGATACAGGATGCTTGGGGCTGGAGCACAGGGATGATCCAGAGAGATGATATGGGGTGGCAGGTGGGAGGGGGGTTCAGGATTGGGAACTCATGTACACCGAGGCTGATTCATGTCAATGTATGGCAAAACCAATACAGTACTGTAAAGCAAAATAAAGTAGAAAATAAAAAATTTTTTTAAAAAGAGAGAGAGAGAGAGACAGGTTTGATCCCTGGGTCAGGAAGATTCTCTGCAGAAGGAAATGGCAACCCACTTCAGTATTCTTGCCTAGAAAATTCCATGGATGGAGGAGCCTGGCAGGCTACAGTCTATGGGATTGCAAAGAGTTGGACACAAGTGACTACACATACATACAATAGCACCAGCTAGGCCCTGGCTCTGCCAACCAGTAGGCCTGCCCTAGCCTTGTGACCAGCCTTTTTCAACATGAGTGGACAGCAGTCACAGGACTCCCACAGGCCTACAGTCTGTGGACCAGCCCAGTTATCATCAGGCCAGCACCAACCTGCTGGACTTTAGACCCGCCCAGGCTCAGCACCAGCCTCACCCACTGGTAGACAGACACCATCCCCAGAGCACTGCAGACTGTGGACCCAACCCACCCAATTCTAAAAGGCCTGCACCTTTCCTGTTGCCCCAGTCTCAACAACCAGCAGGCCAACACAAGCTTCTGAATACCCCAGAACCTACAGCTTGCTGTGTCAGGAACCAGTCTCACCAACCAGTGGTCCCATACCAACTCTGGGATCCTTGGGCCCCTTAGGCAGATTCCAGGATCTGGCTCTGCTCACCTGGGCCAGCATGTGACCCAGCACCTGGCTTTACCTTCCAGTGGTCAGGCACCAATCCTTGGATCTCGTGAACCCTGACTCACCCACTAGTGAACCAGCACTACCTCTGGAATGCCCCAGGGTTCTACAAGCAGCCACTTCTTGAGACAGCACAGCCAACCAGCAACTGGCAGCCTCTGTACAAGGCAAGAACAGTCAACCAATCTGACCGAGGTCAACCAAGACTACCAGGTTGCCTACAGTAGTCAGCCCACAACAGAAAAACAAACACAGTCCACGTGGGGGAAATCCTGATCAATATAGCTCTAATGATGAGTGGGCAGTGTGTTACTGGGACACATTGGATGTCTCCTAAAAAACATTATTTCTCCAAGGTCAGGAATTATAACCAACCTACCAGATATACAGAAATAAAAATATCAAGTTAGGGAGAAAAAAATGGGACAACAGAAGAACATGTTCCAAAGTGAAGTGGAGATATATAGTCTACTCAAGAAAGAGTTCAGGGTAATGATCAATAAGATGATCAGGGGCTATCTGGTGATCCAGTGGTTAAGAAACTGTGTTTCCACTGTAGAAGGTACAGGTTTGATCCCTGGTCAGGGAACTAAAATTCCACATGCCACATGACTCATATGGAAAAAAAAAAGATGATCAAAGAACTTTGGAGAAGAATGGATACACTAAGCAAGAAGTTAGTAGTTTTTAAGAAAGAATTGGAAAATATAAAGAACAACCAAAGAGAGATGAAGAATATAATAACTGACATGAAAAATACACTAGAAGGAATCAAGAATAGACTAAATGAAATGGAGGAATGGATGAAATGGATGAAAGAGTAGCAGAAATCACTGACAAGGAACAAAAAAAAGGATGAAAAGAAATGAGGGCAGATTAAGAGACTCTGACACCAGCAATCATACACTCACATTATAGAGCTTCCAGGAGAAGAAGAGAAAGATAAAGGGTCAGAGAACACATCTGAAGACAAAATAGCTAAAAACTTGCCTAACCTGGGATCAGTAACAGACAACCAAGTCCAGGAAACACAGAATCCTGCACAGGTCTACCCAAAAAGCAACAAACCAAGATGCATTGTAATTAAAATGTCAAACAATTAAAGAAAGATTAAAAGCTACAAAGGAAAATTAACAAGTTAAAATTAAGGAAACTCCCATTACACAATCAGCTGACTTTTCAACAGAAATTCTGCAGGCCAGAAGAAAGTGGCATCATACTTAAAAAAAAAAAAAGTGATTGAAAGAAAAAATCAACAATCAAGAATGCTCTACTCACAAGTTTCTCAATCAGATTTGATAAAGACATCAAATTTTACAGACAAGCAAAAGCTAAAAGACTTCAGCATCACCAAATCAGCTTTACAGGAAAATAGTAAAGAGACTTTTCTAAGAGAAAAGAAAAAGCCGCAACTAGAAATGGAAATATTACAATGGAGAAAGCTCAAATACACAGTAAAGGCAAACACACAGTAAAGTTATTTTTTTTAATGCTACCTTTAAATGACGTCATAATTGAGAACTACATTAAGACATACCTAAGCAATTAAAATCCCTAAATATCGTTACTATTTGTCAGATTTGTAGCCTTGGGCCCTGAAGTGACACTCAGACACATCTGTGAGGCTATACATATAAAAATTGTCCAATTAAATGAATATAAATGTCATTGTTTCATGAGTGTCATTCTCACCATGAGTGTGACACCCCCATAAGTGTCATTCTCACCCTGTCCAAGTAACAAGTATTCCCTGGTAAAAAGCTCTGGAATAGAAAACCCACTTTAATGCTACAGGAAAAACATTGTTCTCTTTTTCAGGAAAAGACTCAAAACTATCCTTTGTGACTTCCGAATTGAACACAAACCTCAGGATAGAGTATTATTAAAACACACTTATATCTACACTGTGTGCACCATCATGGGACAATCAGATGACACACATGACCATCACAGACACACAAAAGCCCCCCTGGCTGGCTGTGCTTCACAACCTCCCCGCTTCAGCTGAAGACTGACAACCACCACCCATAGGAAAGATGTGGCTGCCCCGAAATGCTGCCAAGGGCATCACCGGAGAGAGAGAAGACTGCTGAGGTCAGAGTTACAGAGCACAGAATCACCCACCGTTGGTTTTTCGCAGCTCCTCCACCAGGCAGCGCGCTTCCTCTTGAACGCGGTCCTCGATGCTCCTCTTCCCCATCCCGAAATTCCGCAGCGTCATGAGGGAGAAGCGCCGGGTCTCCTTCCATGTTTTCCCATTGCTGAATACGATTCCTGATGGGAGGAGAAACTGAATAGGAGGGAGGACCTAGGGAAGGAGGAGTGAGCTGACACTTGGGAGACAGATGAACAAGACCTGCTGGGGGGCTCCTGAAATTCCCCTTTTTCACCCTGACCACCCCTACCCATTATTAAAGATGAACATGTGAAATACACACCTACCATATCCCTTAGTAGTTCTTTCAATCACTGGGAAACTGCCTCTTCTAGAAAACTCCTCTCCCAAATCAATCAGAGCCTCCTTCACTGCTTCATATCCATGCAAAACTACTGTGGGCTTCATTCCAAAATACACAGTGAACACAGGGCCATAGACTTTTGAGAGCTGGGAATGGAAATGCATGTAATTGCAAAAGAAGTCAATACTTGATAAATATTGTGCCTGGTACAGAATGTGTTACCATTCTACAATTATGTTTTTATTCTGCCACATAGCTTAAAATATTTCTCAGTTCAATTCTTAAGTATGACGGTGATCGTTACAGATTCCACTTATGGATGACGAGATCCTGGGTAATGGTCCAAATAACTGGTACACAGATTATAATTAATCCTCAAATCAGCACTTTCAGCAGGTTTATTTGCCCCACTATAAATAAGGAAACTAAGGTAGGGGAATTCTGATATATTTCCAGCATCCCAGGGCTAATATATAGAGGATTCCAGATCTTCATAAATCACCCTCTGATCCTTGAGAGTCCTCAAGGCCCAGCTTTAAACCATCAGCCAGCTGACTGTTTCAGAATCACTCATAACAGCCTTCTGATTCTATAGCCCTACGATGAATACTAGAAATTTATCATTTCAAAAAGTAAATTCCAATAATTCCCAGCCTCATTTGAGATCCACTGGTATGACTAATACAGAAAGAGAGGAAACATCGTAGAGTGCTTGGAGAGACTGCATCTCATGGAAGAACAGCAACTTGCAACCTGCAGGATTCACAGGGTACAGATGGCAGCTTCCTGCAGAAATCTGAGTGATGACTTCTTTCTTTCAATCACTCATGCTTGTCTTGATCCCAGGTCAATTCCTCTACATCAGGCACAATGCCCTTTTGCAAAAAAAGTTATATTATCCTGACTCTGAACAAAACACACGGCTTACATAGTATATGAATTCTGGAAGAAAATCTCGAATCACAAAACACCAAAAATCAGCCCCAAATCATAGCAAATGGCTGTGAAACAAAGGAGGGAGGCAACACTCCCAGCTTTTAATACTTTATTATTTTCATTTTACCATACAAAGAGCTAAGTATTTCTCTACTCGCAAAACACATTCCTTTTTCTTCTATTTATGACAATGATATACCTGAAAAGGCAAGAAAAGTGTCAAAATTTACAGAAAGTAATTTGCTTCACATTTACGTATTTTGACAGTGTGCCCATAGAAATATATGTATTAGCTTCATAATTAGGCTTAACTTACTTACCATTTGCAAGACCCTGGAGAAGCATAAAATCTACTTACACTGGTTAAAGATTTGCTGATATTCTTAACATCTAGCTGAAAGATATTTCCAAGAATTGGGAGAGGAGTGGGGCCTGGGGGGAGCTTCCCTTTCCCAGAGCTCTGTTTCCAGAGCGAGAGGAGAAGCAGGCAGGAGAGACAGAGCACCAGGACCACAGCCAGATCCATTGGCGCCTCCTCTTCTCACTCAGACGCCTGTGAGCCTGAAACCTAAAGCTTTATAACAGTCCCTGCTAATTCAACTTGGGCCTCCCTGATATAAAAAGACCAATTAATTACATCCACTTTGCACTCTATTCTGAGTAGACTTTGCCCCAGTGATAAAAATAAATTGTGCTTTAATCTTGTTTTCTCTGTGTCCAACGATCACTCTGGAAATTCCAGTCTAGCTGGTTTAGCTGTACTGGGATTGGGCCCGTGTGTGCATGCCAAGTCAGTTCACTCATATCTGACTCTTTGTGACCTATGGACTGTAACCCATCAGGCTTCTCTGTTCAGGGAATTCTCCAGACAAGAATACTGGAGTGGGTTTCCAGGCCCTCCTCCAGGAGATCTTCCCAACCCAGGGATCAAATCCATATCTCTGATGTCTCCTGCATGGGCAGAACAGTTCTTTACTACTAGTACCACCTGAGATGCCCTGGGATTGGGTCCAGGTATGGCTAATTAAAAAAAAAAAAAAAAAAGGCTCCTAACTGTGAATTCAAATCAGTGACCAGTTGGAGATATCTCACACTGAGGACAATCAGTTTATCTTCAGTTCAGTTTAGTTCAGTCGCTCAGTCCTGTCTGACTTTGCAACCCCATGGACTGCAGCTCGCCAGACTTCCCTGTCCATCCCAGCTCCTGGACCTTCCTCAAACTCAAGTCCATCAAGTCAGTGATGCCACCCAACCATCTCATCCTCTGTCCTTCCCTTCTCCTCCTGCCTTCAGTCTTTCCCAGCATCAGGGTCTTTTCCAATGAGTCAGTTCTTCACCTCANCCAGACTTCCCTGTCCATCCCAGCTCCTGGACCTTCCTCAAACTCAAGCCCATCAAGTCAGTGATGCCACCCAACCATCTCATCCTCTGTCCTCCCCTTCTCCTCCTGCCTTCAGTCTTTCCCAGCATCAGGGACTTTTCCAATGAGTCAGTTCTTCACATTAAGTGACCAAAGTACTGGAGTTTCAGCTTCAGTATCAGTCCTTCCAATGAATATTCAGGACTGATTTCCTTTAGGATTGACTGGGTTGATCTCCTTGCAGTCCAAGGAACTCTCAAGAGTCTTCTCCAGTACCACAGTTCAAAAGCATCAATTCTTTGGCACTCAGCTTTCTTTATAGTCTAACTCTCACATCCATACATGACTACTGGAAAAACCATAGCTTTGACTAGATGGACCTTTGTTGGCAAAGTAATGTCTATTCTTATGCATTTTTTATTTTATTTTTTAATGTTTATTTTGTAATACTATATCCAACACCAGAATATTCTGTCCTTGAATTTGAAAGATTTTAAAATATTTTAATGTACTTACTGATATTACATTTGCCTATACATAAAATAGGTAATGATGACATATTTAAGAGCATTTACAAATCAAAATGCAGTAACTGTGGTTCAGGCATCCAAAATGAAGCCACACAGTCATTAGGGGTGTGTTTAGATAAGTTCCTGCATTACTGAGAACTTGACTTGCCAACTATGTCAAACTCAAGGACTCCACCAACCATTTCAGAACAGCATCTCCTACCAGGTGCTTGCTACAGTTTTGTATTTTCAAAGTTCCCCACCCCTTTCACAACTATGTAACCATTTTGAACCCCCCCCCAAAATACTTGCTGACAACTATCCTTACATCTTGTCATCTATAATTCTAATTCTTTTTTAAATTTATTCTTAATTGAAAGATAACTGCTTTTCAATATTGTGTGGTTTCTGCCATACATCAACATGCATCAGCCATAAGTATACGAACAATTTTAATTCTTCACAAGAAATGTATATACCTTTGCAGTTTTTTGCATTTATAAATTTCCCCAGGTTGTAGTCTGGTAGAACACAATTTAAGTGCTTCTTGGATCCGTGTCTCCTGGGCTGCAGTCATAACAAACCCCAAACAAATACCTCTTGGATTTCAACCAGATCAACATTCTTGGAATTTATCATTGATACTAACATAATTCAAACATCTCAAAAGACCAAAGATATATCAAGTAATTATATAAATAAATGTACATGACTTTTATCTTGAAATCTCAAGTCTACTCCACCAAAAATTAAACATTGGAAGGTAGAGATGGTAATTTTATAATTCTCAATGTGGGAAAGGAAGATTCTGGGTAATTAGAAACAGCCAGTGTCATAAAGGTCATATTCAGTTCAGTTCAGTCAGTCGCTCAGTCGTGTCCGACTCTTTGCGAACCCATGAACTGCAGCACTCCAAGCCTCCCTGTCCATCACCAACTCCCAGAGTTCACCCAAACCCACATCCATTGAGTCGGTGATGTCATCCAGCCATCTCATCCTCTGTCAGCCCCTTTTCTTCGTGCCCCCAATCCCTCCCAGCATCAGAGTATTTTCCAATAAGTCAACTCTTTGCATGAGGTGGCAAAAGTACTGGAGTTTCAGCTTTAGTATCATTCCTTCCAAAGAACACCCAGGACTGATCTCCTTTAGAATGGACTCGTTGGATCTCCTTGCAGTCCAAGGGACTCTCAAGAGTTTTCTCCAATACCACAGTTCAAAAGCATCAGTTCTTGGACACTCAGCTTTCTTCACAGTCCAACTCTCACATCCATACATGACTACTGGAAAAAGTATAGCCTTGACTAGACGGACCTTTGTTGGCAAAGTAATGTCTCTGCTTTTGTATATGCTGTCTAGGTTGGTCATAACTTTCCTTCCAAGGAGTTGGCGCAAACATAATTATGGTTTTGGACCGTAGATTTTAAATCCTTATAACTAACCTCAAACACATCTTTATTTAGAAAACATTATGATCAGCACATTTTTTGCCAATGAGAAATAAGTTTGTTTATTCCTGTAGCATAAAAATCCATGCTTTGAGGTTCATCGAACTCTTGGAAAGCATTTTCTGCATCCTGCTGGTTGTGGAAGTGTTTTCCTTGAAAAAAGCTGTCCAAATACTTGAATAATCAATAGTCAGTTGGCAACAGGTCAGGTGAATATGGCGGATGAGGTAAAACTTCACAGCCCAATTTGTTTAACTTTTGAAGTGTTCGTTGGGCAACATGTGGTCAGGCATTGCCATGGTGAACTGGCCCCTTCTGTAGACCAACGCTGGCCAAGGGAGTTGCAGTTTTGAGTGCATCTCATTGATTTGCTTAGCATATTTTTCAGATGTAACAATTTTGCTGGGATTCAGAAAGCTGTAGTGGATCAGCAGATAACCAAACAGTGACCATGACCGTTTTTGGTGTAAGTTTGGCTTTGGGAAGTGTTTCAGAGCTTCTACATTGTCCAACCACTGAGCTGGTCACTGCCAATTCTCATATAAAATCCACTTCTCATTGCATGTCACAATCTGATCAAGGAATGTTTCACTTCTGTTGTGTAGTTCTGATGGCTAAAATGGTAAAGAATCCACCCACAGTGCAGGAGAGCCAGGTTCGATCCCTGGGTCAGGAAGATCTCCTAGAAAAGGAAATGGCAACCCACTCCAGTATTCTTGCCTACAGAATCCCATGGACATGTGAGTCTGATGGGATACATACAGTCCATGGGGTTGCAAACAGTTGGTCATGACTGAGTGAATATAAATAGAATGGAACAGAACAGAATAAGAGAAGATGACACTTCAAAATGACTTTTTTTTTTTCAGTCAGCTCATGAGGCACCCAATTATAGAGCTTTTTCACCTTTCCAATTTGCTTCAAATGACAAATGACCAGAGTATGGTCAGTGTTCAGTTCTTCAGCAACCTCTCATGTAGTTTTAAGAGGATCAGCTTTGATGATCCTCTCAGTTGGTCGTTGTCAACTTCTGATGGCTGGCCACTGTGCTCTTCATCTTCAAGGCTCTTGTCTCCTTTGTAAAACTTCTCAAACCACCACTGCACTATATGTTCATTAGCAGTTCCTAGGCCAAATGTGTTGTTGATGTTTAGAGTCATCTCTGCTGCTTTGCCACCCATTTTGAACTCAGATGAGAAAATCATTCGAATTTGCTCTTTCTCTAACATCATTTCCCTGGTCTAAAATGAAAATAAAATAAAGTGATAAGTCATTGGCAAAAAAACAAAAAGCAAGAAATGTGCATTAAAATGACATNAGTACCACAGTTCAAAAGCATCAATTCTTTGGCACTCAGCTTTCTTTATAGTCTAACTCTCACATCCATACATGACTACTGGAAAAACCATAGCTTTGACTAGATGGACCTTTGTTGGCAAAGTAATGTCTATTCTTATGGATTTTTAATTTTATTTTTTTAATGTTTATTTTGTAATGCTATATCCAACACCAGAATATTCTGTCCTTGAATTTGAAAGATTTTAAAATATTTTAATGTACTTACTGATATTACATTTGCCTATACATAAAATAGGTAATGATGACATATTTAAGAGCATTTACAAATCAAAATGCAGTAACTGTGGTTCAGGCATCCAAAATGAATCCATACAGTCATTAGGGGTGTTTTAGATAAGTTCCTGCATTACTGAGAACTTGACTTGCCAACTATGTCAAACTCAAGGACTCCACCAACCATTTCAAAACAGCATCATCTGCTACCAGGTGCTTGCTACAGTTTTGTATTTTCAAAGTTCCCCACCCCTTTCACAACTATGTAACCATTTTGAACCCCCCCAAAAATACTTGCTGACAAGTATCCTTACATCTTGTCATCTACAATTCTAAATCTTTTTTTAATTTATTCTTAATTGAAAGATAACTGCCTTTCAATATTGTGTGGTTTCTGCCATACATCAACATGCATCAGCCATAAGTATACGAACAATTCTAATTCTTCACAAGAAATTTATGTACCTTTGCAGTTTTTTGCATTTATAAATTTCCCCAGGTTGTAGTCTGGTAGAACACAATTTAAGTGCTTCTTGGATCCGTGTCTCCTGGGCTGCAGTCATAACAAACCCCAAACAAATACCTCTTGGATTTCAACCAGATCACCATTCTTGGAATTTGTCATTGATACTAACATAATTCAAACATCTCAAAAGACCAAAGATATATCAAGTAATTATATAAATAAATGTACGTGATTTTATCTTGAAATCTCAAGTCTACTCCACCAAAAATTAAACATTGGAAGGTAGAGATGGTAATTTTATAATTCTCAATGTGGGAAAGGAAGATTCTGGGTAATTAGAAACAGCCAGTGTCATAAAGGTCATATTCAGTTCAGTTCAGTCAGTCACTCAGTCGTGTCCGACTCTTTGCGAACCCATGAACTGCAGCACTCCAAGCCTCCCTGTCCATCACCAACTCCCAGAGTTCACCCAAACCCACGTCCATTGAGTCGGTGATGCCATCCAGCCATCTCATCCTCTGTTGGCCCCTTTTCTTCGTGCCCCCAATCCCTCCCAGCATCAGAGTATTTTCCAATAAGTCAACTTTTTGCATGAGGTGGCCAAAGTACTGGAGTTTCAGCTTTAGCATCATCCCTTCCAAAGAACACCCAGGACTGATCTCCTTTAGAATGGACTGGTTGGATCTCCCTGCAGTCCAAGGGACTCTCAAGAGTCTTCTCCAATACCACAGTTCAAAAGCATCAGTTCTTTGACACTCAGCTTTCTTCACAGTCCAACTCTCACATCCATACATGACTACTGGAAAAAGTATAGCTTTGACTAGACGGACCTTTGTTGGCAAAGTAATGTCTCTGCTTTTGAATATGCTGTCTAGGTTGGTCATAACTTTCCTTCCAAGGAGTTGGTGCAAACATAATTATGGTTTTGGACCATAGATTTTAAATCCTTATAACTAACCTCAAACACATCTTTATTTAGAAAACATTACGATCAGCACATTTTTTGCCAATGAGAAATAAGTTTGTTTATTCCTGTAGCATAAAAATCCATGCTTTGAGGTTCATCGAACTCTTGGAAAGCATTTTCTGCATCCTGCTGGTTGTGGAAGTGTTTTCCTTGAAAAAAGCTGTCCAAATACTTGAATAATCAATAGTCAGTTGGCAACAGGTCAGGTGAATATGGCGGATGAGGTAAAACTTCACAGCCCAATTTGTTTAACTTTTGAAGTGTTTGTTGGGCAACATGTGGTCAGACATTGCCATGGTGAACTGGGCCCTTTCTGTCGACCAATGCTGGCCAAGGGAGTTGCAGTTTTGAGTGCATCTCATTGATTTGCTTAGCATATTTCTCAGATGTAACAGTTTCGCTGGGATTCAGAAAGCTGTAGTGGATCAGCAGACAACCAAACAGTGACCATGACCTTTTTTGGTGTAAGTTTGGCTTTAGGAAGTGTTTCGGAGCTTCTACATGGTCCAACCACTGAGCTGGTCATTGCCAATTCTCATATAAAATCCACTTCTCATTGCATGTCACAATCTGACCAAGGACTGTTTCACTGCTGTTGTGTAGTTCTGATGGCTAAAATGGTAAAGAATTCACCCACAGTGCAGGAGAGCCAGGTTCAATCCCTGGGTCAGGAAGATCTCCTAGAAAAGGAAATGGCAACCCACTCCAGTATTCTTGCCTAGAGAATCTCATGGACATGTGAGTCTGATGGGATACATACAGTCCATGGGGTTGCAAAGAGTTGGTCATGACTGAGTGAATATAAATAGAATGGAACAGAACAGAATAAGAGAAGATGACACTTCAAAATGACTTTTTTTTTCAGTCAGCTCATGAGGCACCCAATTATAGAGCTTTTTCACCTTTCCAATTTGCTTCAAATGCCAAATGACCAGAGTATGGTCAGTGTTCAGTTCTTCAGCAACCTCTCGTGTAGTTTTAAGAGGATCGGCTTTGATAATCCTCTCAGTTGGTCGTTGTCAACTTCTGATGGCTGGCCACTGTGCTCTTCATCTTCAAGGCTCTTGTCTCCTTTGCAAAACTTCTCAAACCACCACTGTACTATATGTTCATTAGCAGTTCCTAGGCCAAATGTGTTGTTGATGTTTAGAGTCATCTCTGCTGCTTTGCCACTCATTTTGAACTCAGATGAGAAAATCATTCGAATTTGCTTTTTCTCTAACATCATTTCCCAGGTCTAAAATGAAAATAAAATAAAGTGATAAGTCATTGGCAAAAAAACAGAAAGCAAGAAATGTGCATTAAAATGACGTGTAACATAACAAGGGCTTCCCTGGTGGCTCAAATGTAAAGAATCTGCCTGCAATGCAGGAGACCCAGGTTTGATTCCCCACATTTAAGAATTTATTCCAGTATCAAATGACAAAGTTACTTTTGCACCAACCTAATAATTAATAAGACTAGGATTTAAACTGAGATCTTCTGATGCCCACTGTGATGCTCTCTCATATATACCACAGCTGCCTCAAGAATAATTTCAGAAAAACAAAATCAAACCCCCCACATGTTATTCTGAATATACACTTGATTGTTCACAAAATAATGGGCTTCACAATAAACAGATGTCCCTGAACTCCAAAGGAAAAGAGTCACAAATTCTCAAGAGAAGAAATAAAAAATAGAGATTCTTCCCTGTCCCTCACCAAAGAGGTAAAACTTACTCAGGCAACTGAGGGAAGACCCCATCTCTAAGAATTTAGTGGGGAAGGCTTGAGAAATTATGGCTCAAGCCTCCCAGTTGCCTCGAGATACAACTGCTTCTGTTGCCTTTTGAAGTCTGTTTTTATCAGAATAAGAAAAAAATGAAATGGAGTATGCACAGTGTTAACCAAAATTTTAGAAAAGACCTGACTGAAATAAAATGATGTTTATTGGGGGTTTGGTGAGACTGTGGCATGAGACAGACTCAAGAAGCAGTTGAATGGTGCCCCACTGGACTACAAAATGGGTGAGGCTTATAAGGGCAAAACCTTCAAAATTACATAAGTGTTTTAAAAAGTATAATTGGATCTGGCAAGTAAAGGTTCCTATTAAGTATGGATAAACTGGGGTCCAAAATGGCTGCACAGTTGAAAGGGGCAACCTTAAGACTACAAGAGTACAGCTGGCAGGTGTTGCTCTGAATAGGGCTAGGCCTGTCCTTGGATCTAGGACAGGTCAAAGAAATGTCAGGTTCTCAGTGGTGTAAAGACACGTCCAAGACCAGATTCTCAATGGCTGCCTGACTCCATTTTTGAATGTCTGAACTCTGATTACTCCATTATAATTTCAATCTGTCATCAGAAGCAGGGAAGGAAGATTGTACACAGAACACCAGGTATGGATTTGGTGGGGAATGGGAGGCAGAGACTTCATTAAACAGACCCACAGTACCCATACATGTAGACCCCCAAACAGAAGATGACAGTTAGTGGTCATGAAGATCTAAATATCACTGGAAAGGATAACACTAAGAACAGTAATGACAATGCTTCACAAACAGGAGTTCTACAACATAGCATCATTTGTTCAAAACTGATTAGTGAAGTTATTCCTAAGCTCTTTTAGTAAGAAACAAGTATTTGTCGAGACCTCATTACAAAATACTTTATTCCTCAGGTTTACATCAGTTCATGTAACAGAGAATTTAACACCATTTTATCTCTCATGATTCTCTCAATTACCTTTCCTAAAGATAAACAGCACCTGCAGGTTGTAGAGCTAAGTCTGGAATTCACATCTCCTGAGTCAGGTGTGCCTCCTTATAAGCAAACACTCAGTTCACCAGGGTCACCACACTCACTGTATATGTACCATGATTCAATATTCTGTGATTCATCCTAGTCAATGACTTTCCAGATATATCAAGTGAGTTAATGATTACTGCACCAATTCATTAAAATCAGAGTCATACAAGTTTAATTTTGTAACCTTCATACTCGAGCATGTCATTGGATGATAGGATGGCATCACTGACTCAATGGACATGAGTTTGAGCAAACTCCTGGAGATGGAAGACAGGAAAGCCTGGCATGCTGTGGTCCACGGAGTCAAAAAGAGTTGGACACAACTCAGTGTAACCTTTACTTCCTACAAAAAGAAGCAGTAATTTGTTACCTACCTCACACAGCCCTATGTTCTAAAAGACAACCCAGCTTATATCAGATAAAATAAGTTCAATCACTTGTTTTAGAGCAGCTGTTTTTATTTTTTGAGAAATGAGTGTGTGACTGAAGTTCACAGAGTCACAGAGTCACAGATTCAGACCAACTTAGCGACTGAACAACAAAGTGCCTGCTCTGCTCAGCAATACAAACCTGATTTCGGCTATAATTGTGGATGCACATCTTTCTTTTTAATTAATAGAATTTATTTTATGGTAATTATAAATAAAACAACTATAAACATTCATGTGCAGGTTTTTATGTGAACATAAGTTTTCAACTCATTGGTATACCAATGAATGTGATTGCTGAATCATATGGTAAACATGTGTTTAGTTTTCTAAGAAATCTTTCAACTGTCTTCCAAAGTGGCTGTACCATTTTGCACTCCCACCAACAATGACTAACAGTCCCTGTTGCTCCACATCCTTGCCAATATTTGGTTTTGTCAATGGTCTGGACTTTGGCCATTCTGTAGTGGTATCTAATTGCTGTTTTCCTCTACAAGTATCTAATGATAGATGACATTGAGCATTTTTCACATGGTTATTTGACATGTCTATATATTCTTGACAATTTTAGGGTGGGTCCTATTATTTTTATTTTTATTGAATTATAGTTGATAAACAATGTTGTATTAGTTTCTAGTGTACAGAAAAATGATTCAGAGAGAGACATATATCTTTTTCATACACTTTTCCATTATGGTTACAGGGTATTGAAAATAATTCCCTGTGCTATACAATAAGATCTCGTTATTTATCTGTTTTATACAGATATATTAGTTTGGAGCAGCTAATCTCAAACTGCTGGTTTATCCCTCCACCACACCCTTTCCCATTTGGTTTGTTTTCTATGAGTCTGTTTCTGATTTGCCCATTTTAAAATCAGGTTGTCATATTTCTTATTGTTGCNAGACCTCGTTATTTATCTGTTTTATACAGATATATTAGTTTGGAGCAGCTAATCTCAAACTGCTGGTTTATCCCTCCACCACACCCTTTCCCATTTGGTTTGTTTTCTATGAGTCTGTTTCTGATTTGCCCATTTTAAAATCAGGTTGTCATATTTCTTATTGTTGCATTTTAAGAGTTTTTTGTGCATTTTGGATTATGATCCTTCATCAGATACATCTTTTGCAAATAATTTTCCCACTCAATGGTTTCTATTGACAGAAACCATCTCTCTAAGTAGAGCAGAAGTGACTAATTTCAATGCAATTCAAATTATTCTTTTCTTTCCATGGATTCTACCTGTAGTGATACACATAAAAATCATTGTCGAAATCAAGAACATCTAGTATTTTTTCTTATATTATCTTCTGTAAGTTTTATAGTTTTGCAATTTACACATAGGTCTATGAGTCATTTGAATTAACATTTGTGAAGGTTATAAGATAACTTGTGTGTGTGCACGTGCATGAGTGAAAGAGAGAACATTTAGTAATTGCAGAAGCATTTATTGAAAAGACTAGCCTTCTCCATTGAATTACTTTGCTCCTTTGTCAAAGATCAATTGACCATATCTGTCTACCTATTAATATTCCTGGACTCTTTTTTCCATTAAATCATTTGTCTCTGTTTTCATCAATACCATTCTGTCTTGATCATGGTAGCTTTGCATTGAGTCTTGAAATCAGAGAGAGTCAGTGCTCTGACTTTGTTCTCCTTTTTCAATATCGTGTTGACTATTCTGGGTCTTTAACCTCTTCATATACACTTAAGAATCTTACTGTCAATATCTTTAAAAAATCATGCTGAGATTTTGATCGGGATCACACTGAATCTATAGACTAAATTGGAGAGAACTGAAATCTAAACATTATTGAAACTTCCTATTGATAGATGTGGAATGTATTTCCATTTTTAAAAAATCTTTTTCATTTTCTTCACCAGAGTTTTAGAGTTTTCCTCAAATAGAACTTATGCAAATCTTGTCAGATTTCTATCTAAGTACTTAAGTTTTGTTTTAATGTAGATAATATTGTGTTTTTAATGTCAAATTCCAATTGTTCATTGCTAATATAGTTGTTGTTCAGTCACTAGGTCATGTCTGACTCTGCAACCCAATGAACTGCAGCACGCCAAGCCTCCATGTCCCTCACTACCTCCCAGAGTTTGCCCAAGTTCATGTCCATTGCTAGTATATAGGAAAGCAACTGACCATTGCTTGTTCCCTATCGTGCATGGGAACATGCTAAAATTGCTTCTTAGTTGTTTTTTCATTCTTTGGAATTTTCTACATAGATAATCACACTACTGTTATTTCGTCTTTGTTTTCTTATTGCATTTAGCTAGGTCTTTCAGTTCAATACTAAATGGGAATAATTAGAGGGGCCATCATGCCTCATACCTATCTTAGGAGGAAAGCCTCCAATCTCTCACCATTAACAATGATGTTAGTTGTGAATTTCTGTAAATTTTCTTTATCAAGTTGAGGAAGCTGCTTCTCCATTCTTGGTCTGCTTAGAGTTTTTAAATCACAAGTGGGTTTTAGATGTTCTCAGATGATTTTATACATCTATCAATATACAATCATGGGACTTCTCTTTAAACTGTTGATATGATGGGGTACATTGATTTTCATATAGGATACATTAATTGATTTCATATCTTCCATACCTTGAATATATCTTACTTGGATCCAGCATACAATTCCTTTTCTACACTGTTGGATTTGATTTGCTAATATTATGCTGAGACTTCTTGCATCTAAGTTTATGAGGAATATTGGTCCGTACTTTTCCTCTTCTGTAATGTCTTTTGGAATGTAATGTCTGATTTTGGGATTAGAGTAATGCTAGCTTCATAAAATGATTTAGTAAGAATTTCCTTTACTAGTATATTCTGGAAGAGATTATAGACAATTGGTATAAATTCTTCCTTGAATATGTCATAGAATTCACCTGTGAACCAGTCTTGGATTTTCTCATCTGAAATATAATTATTGATTCAGTTCATTTGATAGATAAATACCTATTTGGACTATATTTCTTTTTGTGTGCACTTTTTAAATTGTTTTATTGTGGTAAGAATGCTTAACATGAGATATAACCTTATAGCTCATTTTTAAAGGTACAATGCAGTACTGGTAACTACAGACACACTTCTGAACAGTAGATATCTAGAACATACTCATCTTGCATTGTGTGCATGTGTGCTCAGTCGTGTCTGACTCTTTGAGATTCCATGGACTATATATAGCCTGCCAGGCTTTTCTGTCCATAGAGTTTTCCAGGCAAGAGTACTGGAGAAGGTTGCCATTTCCTTCTTCAGGGGATCAAACCCGTGCTTCTTGCATCTCTTGCATTGACAGGCAACTCTTTACCAGCTCAGCCAGCAAGGAAGCCCTCACCTTGTGTTACTGAAATCTTATATCTGTTGATTAACAACTGCCCCTTTGTCTTACTCTCTAGGATTTAGCAAATATCATTCAGTTCTTTGATTCTATGAATTTCATTATTTTAGATACTTCATATAAGTGGAATCACGCAATGATTGTACTCGTAGTTGTCAGTTCACTCAGCCTAATTGATCAAGGTTCATTCAAGTTATCAAGTACTGTAGCATATTTTATTTCTGGAAGAAACACAAGCTGGAATCAAGATTGCCAGGAGAAATATCAATAACCTCAGATATGCAGATGATACCACCTCTATGGCAGAAAGTGAAGAGGAGCTAAAAAGCCTCTTGATGAAAGTGAAAGAGGAGAGCAAAAAAGTTGGCTTAAAGCTCAACATTCAGAAAACGGAGATCATGGCATCCGGTCCCATCACTTCATGGCAAATAGATGGGGAAACAGTGGAAACAGTGTCAGACTTTATTTTGGGGGCCTCCAAAACCATGCAGATGGTGACTGCAGCCATGAAATTAAAAGATGCTTACTGCTTGGAAGAAAAGTTATGACCAACCTAGATAGTATATTCAAAAGCAGAGACATTACTTTGCCGACTAAGGTCC